>JAODJU010000081.1:14239792-14250177 GCA_026776725.1 Gnathonemus echidnorhynchus
ATAACACTCAAAAAACCGTAATGTTCATAACAGAGTGGCTGTTCTGTCCTGAAACCATAAAGCTGGAAATTTTTAAATGTAGTATGCATTTTATAAAATGTTGAATAAATAGAAGTCGTTTATTTCATGATTTCATGTTGGTCGAAGTTGGTCGATGTTTTGAGCTGGGAGCCCTCAAGCCATTTGGTAATCTTAAGGTAGCCCTCAGCTTTAGAAAGGTTGGTGACCCCTGGTTTAGAGAGTCAACCCAGCGGGTTGTGGGTTCAAATCCCATGACTGCTCTCTGGCACCAAGCTTTGTTCATTTGCATGTTGCTTTAGATAAAAGCATCTCCTAAATAAATGCTATAAAAATAAACATGCTTTCCCTCATGCTGCTTGAGTACAGCCTACGAATTTCAGTTTCTTATGTACAAACCCTGTAGGGCTGACTTCGCCTTTCCTGTAGAACAATGCTGTCTCCTCATAGGGATTTGGCGGGAAAGTGCAGTCTTGGTGACATGCTGCATTGGTTCTGTACTAAAAGTGACATCTGGCATTTAGACCAAGAACTTCTGTATGAATGATGGAGGAAAGTATCACAACAAACACACCCATGTGAAGTACCTTGAGGCGACTGTTGTTAAAGGCGCTATATAAAAATAAATTGCGTTGAATTGAGCCAAACTTCAAACTCATCTGAATAAAATACCACTTTTGACGACTTGTTGCAAATCTTCACGACATTTACCAATGGCTTCTCTCTTCTTCCCATGCCAATAGAGGCTATTGTTGCAAAGTTTCCTGTTTACTGTTGTCTGATGACAAATTTCCCATTCTCAGCCATTTAGATGTGCAGCTCTTTCACAGATTTACTCGACACCAGACCTGTATCCTTCATCAGTCTCCTCAACCGGTCACTCTGAACAGATCTGGTTTGAAAAATCATTATTTATGACCCTCATAGAAATGGGGACGTTATTCCTAAACTCAAAAGAAACACGATTTCTACACACAACAACTCTAGAGTTTCACTTGGGATAAATTTCACAAGAGCAAAAGATCAGACTCCTGTTGTTTTTTTTTAGTTATTCTACCCTCTCATTTTGGTTTTTGAAAGTGCAGTGTAGGTCTGGTGTATAACAGATGTCTAACTGCTATTTCAGCATCGTATTTCAAAATCCATCATCAGGATCTTACCAAAAATCATCACCGATTCATGGGGACATTTAGTCATGTGATCACAAGTGTGATGGCATCTTGCTAACAGGCAGGGATTAGTGCAACGCGATGTGACTCATCTCCCATGAAGGAGCGAGACAGATTAGTAAACAGAGCTGCCAAATAAGAAGCTGCTGCCGTCACACCCGGTTGCCTTGAGGAAAACATGAATGGTTATTGACTTTTCCTTAAAGTATTATAAGGATATTTAAGGCTTCTCATTATGGCTAAGATGCTAGCTAAATAGGGTTGCTATATTACATCAGCAGGAAACCTTAAAATGCAACTATAACCAACCCAAACGTTTGTTTAGCTTGAACTAAAACATAAAAGCATTCTGTTTACTGATTTGTGTCATATTTTACCTGATTAGTAAATATTTCCAGGCGGTTAACTGGCTGGCATTGCCTTTAATGAGAGAATCAAAGCACAGACTATGTTTCTAGCTCTGTTCTTTTCATGTTTTACTAGGAGCAGAGATCTGTATGAACTGGCACTGGCAGCCGGCATGTTGGATTCAGGATGTTAACAGATGCAAAACATTCATTATCTTTTTTGCTGCGTTTTTGCTTCTGGGGGTGGGAGGGGGAGAGTGGATTGTGCCACGGCCCAAATACCACAAGCCATGGTTCATGAATGGAGTGGTTGTTGAGGGTGACAGCGAGCGCGGGGGGGGGGCAGAGGGGCAAGGAATGCTTCGGAGCAGACAGAGAGCTCTCCACGAACGGCTGAGGCGAGCACGACACAGGAACCGGTGACGTTCAACAATCACCTCCCAAAAACGGTGAACCAAACATCTTGCCCAGGTCACCTGACCTGCTGCATGGTAGTCATCATTGCACGGTAATGTTGCTGCAAGATGTCAAGGACACTTTTCTTATAAGCCTTACAAATGCATTAGAATAGTAACCAAATCCAGCTGCAAACATCAGTGCCCGATAGGTAAAGCACTATAAACTTGTCATAAAAATTTATAACGGACTGAACACTACAGAGGATTATAAGGATGGACCTGCTTTCTAATGCTTAGTAACCCAGGTGCACCGATACCCTCACAAAAATCTGCATCCGTGGCTCTCTGTTCACCTGAGTCGGTGCTTCTGCTGAGTCGGAGAAAAGTCACCCCCTTCCCGTCGTTTTCCTCCTACAGTTAATTACATCCCAGACTGCTTTGTCAAGTGGAGGTCTGGCTAATCAAATAATGGACGGCTGATTACAAGACTCCCCTACATCTAGACAGATAGACTCTCTCTCTCACACCCACACACACAGGTTTATAATTATATCTTTGTGGGGACTCTCCATTAATTTCTATGGGGAAAAGTCTAATCCCAACATGACAACCTTAACCCCTACCCAGCCCTAAGCTTAACCATAAGAACCAAACAAAATATGAGACTTTCGGCATTTTTAGTTTTTTGCTTGCTTTCACAGATCTTTGTAGGGACCTGAAAAATGGTCCCGACAACATCAAAATAACAGGTTTTTATTACATTGTGGGGGACATTTGATCCCCACAATGTGATACAAACCTAATCCACACACATGCACACACACACACACACACACACACACACACAAAGCACTCCCCCCATCAGAAACGTTAATTAAGATTGGAGGCCTTCATTCTGTCTGTCATTGCATACATATGGCGGAATAATATGATTTCACAGACTAGAGGTGCGTATGGTGTCCACCATATCTGGAAAACATCATGGAACTTCTAACAGGTGTCCCAGTCTGGCCTGTTTTAGTCGGTGACGAAGTACTGCCACACGCTGTGAGACAAGGGTCAGCGGAACGACGCAGACCATGCGTGAAATGGGACAATGGGAAAGGTGTCATTAACTTCAGATGCTTTGCTTTGCAAGGATACTGAGTCTGTCCTCCTTCAACCCTTTCACAGGAAGCACGACTGATATTTATGTGCTTATACATCTTTCTATATTTTATAGTTTCAACCAGCCAATCTAGTAAAAGAATATATCTTCATTTGTGTAATGAGAAGATGCCCAAACGTGAACTGTATCTTGACACAAATAGACACTATAGGGGAGGAATAGCTTTTATGCTTCAGTTGAATAAGCTATATTATGAAGTTTATATAGTAACATCAATACAGGGTACTCAATATTGAAAATTAATGCAAATCTGTGACTTTCCATTGTATGTGAAAGACACTGATGTCTACGCAGATAGGTGATCAAACTAGATTATCAAATACCGCAATTAACCACTAAATTGCGATTTATTGTGATACAAACTTTCTATCAATATTTCTATCAACTTTGTATCGACTTATTACTTTATCACAGTGCCATTTAACAATGACACAGCATACATTACTGATCTGTTCCTGGGTCCTCCTGAGTCTTTGGAGCTCCGGGGTGTCCGACACGATGCTAAATCCTCTTCCTTTGCTCTCCTCAAAGTCCTTCTTGTACTTCACCTGCAGAAAAAGTCAGGGATCAGACTTCAGTTTCAGACATTATCACCACACCACTCATGTTAAATGGAACAGCTGGTCCTGCAGTCAGACGCTGAGGGACCCTCAGAATCATGCTTATGCTTATGCATCATCTTTCTGTACTCATCCAAAAGGAAATCAAACTGGTTACCATACATGGCTCACTGCGACAATGTAAACTGCTACCTGATCTGTGAGGGAAGGGCTCAATGAAAATGGTGCGAAATGTACGGTCCGGGTTTGAAGTGAGCCTGAAGACTGTCATGGGAAGCATGGGGCAAAACAGGGGCATCCCAAGGCAATCAGCCACACTCTATGGGGAGTTCCAACATACTTCCATATTTACTCAGCTTAAAATCCCTGAAGACTAATAAAGAACAAAACAGCAGTAGTTCAAAGGGGAGTAGGAACATCTGTGCAGGGAATAGCACAGATGACAAGCTGCTAGGAAAGAAAATGAGAATTACAGTATATGCAAATGTTGACATTCTTTCATATTACGAAAGACCCCATAATTCTGGATCACTTTGACGGGCTTATAACTCAGAAACTCCTTTGAAGTAGTGCTTGCATAAACCATTACATAAACTACTGTGGGACATCTGATGACTACCCAGCTGAAAGAGGGAAAATACACATTCTTATTCTGCGTTGTGCTGAAAGCAGACAGTCCTGTAGCTGACTGATGCTGTCTAAAGCTGGCTTCAGCTACACACTAGGCCCAGACAGTGGCAGTACAACTGTACACTGGGCCCTGGGGTAAAAATGGAGCATGTCCCACCCCCTTCCAAATTCACACCTAGGGCCTACCTACGCCAGTTGCAGCAGTTGCAGATGTTGAAATTTAAGTAACCTCCAAATATCATACCCATCATGCACTGTAGTAGTTAGATAAAAAAAATCCACAAACATGCTTTTTCCATTAAATACTTGCCTTGACAATACATCGACTACAAAACATTACTGACTATTACATTTCAAACTTGTTTTAAGTATTGTACCAAATATTTTTTGTGTTATGACTCCCACCATAATGAAACTGTATACATACAAATGACAGATATAAAACTAGCATGTCACAGGTTCATATAATATGCATGACATCTGCAGTTGGAGGAGGGCCCTACAAGAGGACCTGTACTTCCACCGCAGGGAACAGGTTGTTAGATACTGCATTTATACACACAGCATGTAAAGCATTGAGTTGAGTACACAAGTCTGGTCAGGAGTCCTGCAGGGCCATTTCTGAGCAAGGTAATCTGCCTGCATGACTCTGAGAAAATCCAGAAGAACAAATAAATGAAATTTGCACATCACATATGGGAGAAGCTTTACTTAAAAAACAGAGTTCAGCTAATTTTCTAAATAACTCTCAGGAACGAAAAATAAAAAGTTAATTCAATCAATTACCGATACAATCCAACAAAAAAATGTTAGCCAAACCATTTCTCTAAAAAGAAAATGATAAAACATCCATCTTTTGTAAGCACTTATCCAGTGTGGGGGTAAAGGAGAGCCCAGACCCCAGCTAACACAAGATGCCAGCCACTCACAAACACTCGCTATGGGACATTTAGAGATGCCATGTTTTTGAACTGTGTGAGGAATCCAGAGCACCGGGAGGCGACCCGACATGGAAGCAGAGCAAATGTGTGAACTCCACACACACCGAGCTAGGGGGAGGAACCCAACCCACCACCCTGGAGGTGTGAAACCACAAGGCTGCCCCCGGAGCTATCATAAATTACAAACACACCCACATCGTTCATTCACTAAGGCATGGTGAGGCAGCTGATCCAGTATCTAACCATCTTACAAACTTCCCATGCTCAGCAAACACCTAGACAAGCTTTTGACCTAGACTGTCAAAAAGAAATTGGTAGGGAACACCTACATGAAGTTTAACATATATTTTGCTGATGCAATTTAAAACCCAGTCTGATTCAACAGGTATTGTTTGAGGGTAATTTCCCTCCATCTTCTCCAGTTCAGAGTTAAGGCCCATTTTGCAGCATGAGGTGCTTTAAAGTATTTCTGTCCTCCAGTCAAGGCCCCGGTTCCGGGGGCTGGGGGTATGCAAGGTCTCCACTCTCATTGGTGGTGACTCATTCCCCCGCCATGGTAACTGACGAGGCTTGATGAAACCCCTCGTCACTGCACTTCACCGACATGCACTCATGAGCATTTTTATCCAGTCATGCTGGGGGAAGAAAAATCAATCACTGTGGCCAAGACCAAGGACAACAATGTGCACTAACTAAACATTGATGAAGCCAAATCCTTATTTTCACCAGATTTACATACACGGCTAAATGAATTCATAGAAGTCATTTAATAGCTTTGGATGGAATCAAAATTCAGTTCAAACGTTTCTGTGCTCTGAAACCATAAAGGCACCCAAAATGCTTCATTATTGATGCTTTTGTGTATACAAATTGAGTACTTCTATTAACAATTCTGGACATATATCAAAGGCAGGGGCATGGATACCCTGGCAGATTCATGGGCCCCAGCACTTTACTGTGTAACTGTGGGCAAGTGGGGGGGGGGCAAGGTAAGGTATTTTGTCAGGGGGTGCAAAATTTCTACGTCCCTGATCGAAGGTCAGCTACACAGGTAAGATACACCAAAAATGGTTTTTAATAGCAATGGTCTATATATCTGCGGAAGGGAGAGCTGTGTTTGTCTCAAAATGACTGTAAACCCAGTTTTGTGTCCAGCTCACTTCATACATAATCATAAGTAGCCTTTAATGGGAAGAAGTGTCCATCCCTTAAATTTACCCTCAAGTTCTCTTCTCCATTCAGAGAGCATAACTTTAGCATTCAAATACGTCCCAAAGGCCTGGAGCCACATCCACTGCCTGCCATTACTACGAAACTCAGACACGCAAGCTCCCCGATGAGTCACACGGGTATCATTTCAAGTCCCGTTAAGGCACTTTACTTCATCCTCACGCTTTTCCGATTACACACTGGGCGATAATCACATCCCTTCCCTGACCCATTTTCGAAAATTCAACTGGCAATAATTCCTCTCACATCTTCCCCCCATAAATCTCCGGACTACTGAAGGATTAATAGAGATGTAACTACCTCCAGCACTCGTGAGGGTCTTCTCGAGTCCGTGACGCCTCATTACAGAGGCAGAGAAACCAGTAAACAGCAAAAGCTGGAAAAAAAAAAATTCAAAGCAAGACTGCTGTATCACAGGCGGCGGAGCCAAGGTTAAATAAATGTTATGGTTTTCCTGATTACCTGGGCTATGCAAACTGTCAGTCTGTGAAAGGCAAGTCTTAAAAGACCCCATTCTCCAGTGTCCACCCCAGGATCATGCAATTAAGCTCAACAAAGGTCCAGGAGAACCTTTGTCTTCCACTTCCAATTTCCACTGAAAGTCTGCGTTTACAGACCTGCAAATCAGCGTGACGTGTTAACATTTAATCACAGCTCTCCATGGTAAATCGAGCCTTAAGACTTCACAAGGATTCGTGAATAATCTCTATTTTCTATTTAATGACAGTTTTTAAACAGCAAACGGTCAGTCAAATATCTGATTATATTTTTTACAACTACATTCTTTTTTGGATGATGAAATGAATGGAAATAACATCTGATTTTTTAAACCTTTACAATAGGTCAGGAAATGTGAGTGAACTCAGCAAATCTCTTTTTAAACGGCTAACCTCTTTTTAACGTGGCTAACATCTTTTTAACTCAGCTAACCTCTTTTTAACACGGCTAACCTCTTATCGAATGACAGGACAGGGATGTCACGTACGGCCCTGCTTTAATTTCTGAATGCTCTGCTGTGTTTATCCTGCTGTCAGTAAGATATTGACCTCTTGGTCAATAACTGGAACCTACCATGACAACCACAAGAAAAGACCAAGCAGAGGAGCCTTTGCTGAAGGGAGAGCTGGACTTGGAGGGCAGAGCAGATCTACCGCCATCCGGAAATAAACACATCATTCTACAAAAGCCCGTCGGTGCCTTATTGGAGCAAACACACAATCGACTCCTTTAACATACACTGAAACGGAAGTAGTCAGGGGGGCAATGACCTGAAAAATGTGGAGAGTTTTGAGGAACACTACAGCTTACGGAATTTAAAAAAACTAACAAAAATATAGCAAATTAATTCTAGAGTTGCTAATTCTTTTCAAAAACCCTGAGCGTGACAACCAGTCTCCAGGAAGCCACTTCTTACTGAAGAGCAAAATCAAACTTGGAGCATCATTCATCTCTCTCTACTGAATCCTTCATTATTACCATTGAAATTCATTTTCTGGACTGACTCCTTCAGCCGAGTAATTATAGAAACAAGGTAAACAAACAGGGGAGCAAAAGTATGAGACCTACAGGCCAAATACACATGGGTATTTAATGCTCAGATCCTGCGGGCTGTAACAGACAGATCGGTTGGTTAAAAAGAAGGAACAACAGCCACCAGATTCTAACTGGTGACAGGAGAATTCCTCAAAAGGGGGAACGAGACCCTCTAAAACAAAAAGAGAGATAGCGAGAGGGACTGAGAGACAAGCAAAGATCTCCAGTCACTGATCTATTGTCTTCTATCGGAATACAAGCATCACACAATCTGCCCAAAGTGTCCCCAGGGTACATAGAGCTGGGATGTAAATATTTATTAGGAAATCCCAGCATGACAAACTGCTGGGCCGGAGGCACCTACATGTAACTTTGAAAATGCTACAAAAATCTAATGTATAACCTAAGTTTTGATATAGCCTCTAGCAGGGATGTCAATAGGGCTGTTTTAGCAAGGCTTTAATTTAAATAGTGTGTTCTCATTCATTTTTATTAAAATCAGACCCCCCCCCCCCAGGTGTACCCACCCTTTTTCATAAATCTCCATTGATACTAGGGCTCTATGTCTTACACATCCCAACATGAACATGGAAATCAAAGGAGGAGTGACAAAGGGACCTGGGGGCACACTTTGGGACCTGGGGGCGTGGCCAGGATGATGCCCAGCATGGCCAGAGAGGGACAGACGGATGGAGGGTTCTAACTTGGCCCCAGCCCCGGGGCCGCTGCTCCTGATCCGTCCTGGCCAAAGTGAGAGGAAAGGCCCCCCCACCGGGGGCATGTCAGCGCGATGCCGCTCACGGGCGGGTGGAGTCAGCGGGGTCCTGCGGGAGACTGCAGCGCCAGCAGCTGCCTCACTCTCCGTCTGCCGGAGCGGCAGCCTGCCGCCCCTGTAGCGCTGGCACGCCGCGCCGCCATCAGCCGGTCTAGTTTCCATCGAGCCCAAACAGATCAGCGCCCGCTCCGCTCTCAGATCGACGTGTGTGGATAAAAACAAACAGCACAGCTGATATTTCACACAGGTCAATGTGCCTGTCGTCCATCGCAAGGAAAAGGAGGGAATTCAAAAAATAATTTAAAATAACGTTTCCTCTTCTCATGTTTCTGCTTTGCTATGAAAACGCATGCAAAGAAAAATGCCAGTTTAGTCTACTTTTCTCTACCAGTGAAGGGCCAGCATACAGGGCAGCACTAATCAGTTGTCTTACACAATCCTATTTTAATTCCCATCCTTTGACAGGATCATGGATGGCACTGAAGATTGATTTCGGGGGGAAAAATAGAAACAACATGAAATGGCATTGAGAATTAGCATTTTATTATGATTTTATGCTGTTTGTTGACTATAAAGAGTTAGTTATAGTCACACAGTCTAGACACTACAAACGCAAACCAAACACATATATCAAGAAAGAGTTTTATTGGCAAAAACATCAGAAATACTTATCAGCTAAGAGCTTAAAAATTGACAAAACAAAGGAGTAGTGCTGTACTATAAGTGTTTATGAAATAATTATATTCAGTCAAGGCATAGTAAGAATTTTGTACTCAACTCACTTAAATGGATATTGCTACTTTAAGAATGAAGAGATCTTGTTAGAATGACCGATAACAGAGGAATGGCGGTAGGCCAAAAATCTCAGAAAAACCCCAAAGGAGTAGGAAAAGTGGCTGCGAAGATTATGGGTTACGTAACTGGATCTGTTTTGATGTGGGGGCGCTGTTACCTGGCTCTGCAGCTCGCTCTGCTGTTTCAGCCGCAGGTTCTCCGGGGTGTCGGCCACGATGGTGAAGGACTGCTTTGGGTAGTGCCTGGGCACGGGGAACACGGAAAACAGCGTGAAGGGCTGCCCGTCACGTCACACAGCAGAGCGCACTTGGTCTGCAGAGTCACTGGTAGTGGGGCCAACAAGCATTTAGTGCAACACAATAGCTTAAAAATAATCCTGATTAAACATGGCGAAACACAACCATCAGAAAGTTCAGGAGTGATCTCACAGTTCTATCTGATAAAGGCTCGCTTAAACAAAGGAGGTATTGAAAGGCTGGAGCAAGACCGTGACGTGAGACTCCACCGGCTAAGCTCTGAAGGCGCCGCACGCGTCTGCTGGTGCCCTCGTTACATAACGTGGATGAAGGGGGGGAAACGGGATAGCACGATCACACAATGGCGGAGCAATGAAGCGCTCCCTGTGAGCACAGAGCAGGGGAGGCATTTGGCTCAGGGTCTGTGCCCTGCTCTCCATCATCCCTCATCTTTCAAAGCTCCCCCATATCCATTACCATCTTCAGCTCCCATTTTTTCAGCACACTTCTTCCTGTTACCTCCTTCATCCTCATTGGCTCCTTTGTCTTAATTCACTCCCTCATTCCTGTTACCTTCCTCATCCT
>JAODJU010000081.1:14250277-14263694 GCA_026776725.1 Gnathonemus echidnorhynchus
CATTGACTCCTTTGTCCTCCCTGGCTCCCTAACTCCTATTACCTCCATCACCCTCATTGGCTCCCACATCTTCATTTCTCCCTCATTCCTGTTACCTTCCTCATCCTCATTGACTCCTTTGTCCTCCCTGGCTCCCTAACTCCTATTACCTCCATCACCCTCATTGGCTCCCACATCTTCATTTGCTCCCTCATTTCGGTTACTTCCTTTGTCTTTGCCGTCTCCATTCTTGCCAGGAATGCTTCTGTAGCTGCCAAGAGGAGCCCCACATTCCTGGATGCTCAATGGACTCTTGACAGGGGGGCAGCACCCCTTTTTCTGTTGGGCATATTGCTTCAAAATGAACGAGCTGGACGTACAGCATGGAACTGGGATTCGGTCACAATGACATGCTAATTTTACCTTGCACCTTTGACAGAGATCTGAACTTGTCAAGAAGTCAAGTTAGACAATCACTATTTATACCATTCTTATCCTGACGAATCTTTGTCATGCAATATTACTTATAAAACGTGAATTCATTCCATTTATATGCAATTAGTTTCATACTCATTTTGATAGTTTTACCATGAACTGCATTAGCATTAAGAAAGGAGGTTAGGGTGCACACAGGTAGCCCTTGCCAGGCCTGTGGTTGTGGGGACATGTGCGGGTTAAAGCCAGCCTGCCGGTAGGAGGGAATATTCGAACCACTGAAGAGGCCGCCCAGACCGTGCCGGGATTTATGGGTGCTGGAAAGCCCTGAGATTCTGGCTGGTACAGACTGACCCAGGCCCTGGGCATATTTGATGTGCCTTTTTTCATCACAGTATTTCCCTGGCTGCTTTGCCAGCATGCAGGAACGTGTGCCCGGCTTCTAGAAAACACCGTCTGTTTTCTTTTCCCCTCTGACCTGAACGCAGATGAACAAAACGACCGTCACTGGCTGGTGAAAGTCGACACAGTTCAAGTACAAAATATGGCTGCTAGTGAGCTAGCAAAGCACCGACATAAACACGGTAACAACACATAACTAAACATGCCCAGTTACACAGATGGGTCAAACTCTCTTCCTGCAGTATGCAAAGAAAAATAACAGTACAATACAAATTGTCCAGAAATCTGTTCCTTTTTAAAATTATTATTTAATTTGAACCAAGCAGGCATCTCCATTACCTTTAATAATCATTAATGCAGGTTTCCGCAGTTCCGGTCCCGGGGGGTCAGTCTGCAGCACAGTTTGCAGATTTCCCTGCTCAAACACACCTACTAAACCTGATAATTAGCTGATGAGCTGAATTTGGTGTGTTTGAGTAGGGAAATCTGCAAACTGTGTTGCATACTTGTCCTCTAGGACTAGAACTGGGGAACCCTGCATTAGCAGATAAATTCTCTTTGTCATCAATAATAGGATGGTTATTGTTAGCTCACATGGTAAAGGGAGGACCAGAAGTAACATAGTATCCGTGCAAAAAGAAATCTTTACATAAAAATCAACCTCACTTCCTGAAAAGCAGAGAGGACCCTCCTCGCCCTGTTAGGTCCCAGCACACCGAACCACCTCAAAGCACCGCTGGCCAGCCAGTGAATGACCTGCCGAGCCCCTTCCCCATCCATCCACTGTCCTGGGAAATGTGCTCCCTGTGGGCTATCAAAGTGAAGTCATCCCCTATAAACCCGAGGCCCAACACGGGTTTCCACAAACCCGGCCTGAGAACCTGGAGCCGGCTTGACCGTCTCAGAGACAGGCAGTAACGGTCAGGGCCTCTGGGTTTTGCCCATTGATAAAAACCATCGAGGAACCACCTCCATCACTCAGTGCCCCCTCCGGATGTTATCTCCCACAACCTCCTACATGGAGAACACGCTGATATTCAAAGGGGGAGACAAGGCCAGATACTCACAATTTCAAAGGTGCTGGAGGCACCTTATGAAACACAGCTGGGATTTTTCTTAACATAGTATCCATGCTCTTCCCAGCTCTGTGGAAATCATGATACAGAGCAGGACAATTTGCAGACAGAGCTGATTTGGTGACGCCCCAAAGTGTTTAAAACTCAAGACCTTTCTGATTCTGTTGCCATGATACCATGCCATGATCTTGGCTCCTGCCAATGTCTCACGATATTATCCATAAAAAATGTATTTTACTGTAGATTACACATTCTTCTACATTTTGTTAAACATCCATCACTATAAATGTCTTATTAGTAAACGTGATATTATTCACAGCCATTTAAAGGCATTAATTGTTTAATTGTGGTTATTACAAATCCACTATATAACGAAACTATTCAGCTAGAAATGCTGTCAAGCAGAAATCTTAAACAAAGACACACTATGTTTTAACTCAGTCAGGAAACGTTCAGCCCTCCTGAAGGAATCGGAGGCTTCAGTCGGCTGCCCTGACAAATCGATTAACGAGTGATTCATCGAGTCCTCTTATGGGTTACCCTGCAGGCCAAGCTGATGCTGCCAGTGTGTTTTCGCAGGAAGGGGGAGACCTTGTCGCTAGGACCAATAGTGAACCACTAGGACTGGTCAATGACACAAGAGAAATGTCTAGATTAAAGCTTGGCCACGTAGCTGAGGTCCATACTCCGGTCACAGCCACCAAAGTCAGACCTCTACCCAGCTAGTTTTCATCCTCTGGCTTATAGTTACACACCAGCACCATGAGCAAGCAGTTTCCAGTAGCAACCTTGGACACTCCAGTCACCCCCGGTAACCTAATCCCCGCCAACAATGGCCCTACTCTGTGGGACAGCATCCACTTGCCGAGAAGCCAAGGTGTCTCTTCCCTGCCCAAAACGAGCCACACAAACAGGCATTTATTCCTGGACCAACACAGTGAGCTCTTTTTTTTAACGGCCTAACTTCCTCTCCACACACAGTCATGTTTATTTTGTTTCTTTCTCATTTCAGACCCCTGAACCTTGTTCCCCCCCTTTCGAGGCCATTAGCATTGTTGCATGGTCTTCCAGTTGAGCCAAGGAAATATCAAAAGGCAAGAAAGAAGTCTTTTGAAGTCGTCTGAAAAAGAAACTCCCTCTGAAAAGGACAGGAATAACCAGGGGAGGCTGACGGAGGGATGAAGGGCAGTGGGTTCCTCCTTTCATCTGAAAGAGAGGAGACCGAAGCAAATGGTCGGCCATGGAGCCCCTTCCCGGCAAGGACTTTCTCTTGTTTCTTTCCTTTCTTTTTCTTTTTTTTTAATCGAGTGAGCTGGAGGTGTGGGGTAATAGCTGAGCAAGAGGAACTGGTGTTTACTAAGCAGGACTTGACTTTATCTTGGGTGACGGTCATATACATGGTTCACGTTCAAGGACACGGGCCAGAGTCAGGTAGGTCTGTCACACTGGCCTTCCTCTTCCGTCGGGTATACAGTCATGTGCCGCATAACGACATTTCAATGACGTATATACAACAGTGGTCCCATAAGATTATATTGGAGCTGAAAAATTCGCCTAGCAACATCATAGCCTTTGTAACGCTGTAGTGCAACGCATTACTGACGTGTTTGTAGTGATGATGCTGTAAACAAACCTACTGGGCTGCCAGTCGTATAAAAATATTTATAATTTATTTGTACAATATGTACAATTTATATATTTACATAATACCTGATCATAATAATAAACAACTATGTTACTGGTTTATGTATTCACTACTCACAGCCTAGGTGAGTAGTAGGCTATAGCATCTAGGTTTGTATAAGTACACTCTGATGTTCTCACAATGACAAAATCGCCCAGTGATGCATTTCTCAGAACGTATCCCTGTCATTAAGAGATGCATGACTGTACAACTTGTCTGGGAACACTTCCTCTCAGCCTGCAGAGGATCTTGATTCGCTGGAATCCCAGCTCGCCGCTAACCTACGTTTAGCTACATATAATTATGTCTCGTATTTAGCACGTAGCTTTGGTCATAACCAGAGGAGTCTATTGCCGTTGCTTGCTGACTTAATTGATTGTTGGCCGTTTTTAAAGAGGAGGAAATTGGAGGCCAAAGGTGCTCTCTGGATAGAAATAGGACACCCCATGGGGACCATCCACATGGCCCGTGACAGGGCGTGACGGCAGTTTGCTTGGGGCACAGCGAGCAGCTCCCCACGCAAAGGTCACTTTGTCACCAGCTCCTGGATGGATGGCACGGAAGACCCAGCCATGGCATCACCCATACAGGGGTGAGGAAACTCAGAGATCATACCCAGCTCCAAATCAGAAAAAGGCCATGTTAAATGCAAGTGAGTGTTGTCACAGCGACAATAATGTAGGAGCAGACCTGAACTGCTTCCTTTCTTGACCACCTCCACAGTCTACATGCTTCAGACACCCTGCCGTAACTCAGTTTCCTTTCTTTTTCACTCTTTGGATAGACCTTTGGCTCAGAGTGAAGATTAGACTGTTTTAAGCAAACTGTAAATAAGGGCACTGATAACAATCATCAGTATAGCTACCGATAAATGAACTGGTTCTTACTGCAACAGAACTGTGCGTCGGTTCTGTTTGGTACTGTACATGCGCTTCCCATGCAGGCCTGGCCCTGCTTCTTTTTTTCCCATCTAATCGCCCCCAGTGCTTCCCACAGAAACTGGCGAAGAAACTACACACAAGGTCCCTGGGACGCCATTCCCCTTCTTAGAGGGCCTTATCTGATTGGTCTGCTGGGTAGGAGCGCCAGAAGGGGGACCAATAACAAAATGGCAACCTCTTTGCAAGCGTGTATCAGCAGGAGGTGCCATTCCTGCATCAGTTTGAGACTAGCTTAATGATCACAAGTGGATTGTGGAGTTTGACAATTGGCTGGTAAACCTGTAGGAGCTACAGCTCAGTAATCAATTAATAACCCCACAGGAAATGTAGCCTGGCAACGTGTTGGGCATTCTTTGGGTAGATTCGCCGTAGTTAAGGATTTCGAGTTGTGCGTTTTTTTTCAGTATGGCCTAGACTGCAGGGGGGCTTTAATTTCTTTAATGTAGCTCGGCTTTAAATGCATTTGTCAGTTGCTTCAAAACTGCATAGACTGTCAGCATTGTAAGTGTGTTCAGCAAGGCAACTCCAGTGCCTGGTACCATGGCTTTAGCTACACATCTGATCAGCCAACCACCCCCCAGGCCATCGTGCCTCTGAGGAGTCCTGCCTTTTGATCGGTAAAAATCTAAAAACAGAGCCGGTCGTTTTTACATTAACATGGCTCTATTGTTAAATGGGGGGGGGGGCACCGGGGGTAAAATAACAGCCCGCTGAAACTAAACTGCAAGTTAAGCAAGTCTGGGGAGACAGCCAGGGATGATGTGAGTTATGGCCTTATGGAGTCAGGTGTTTTAATTAATGCACAGACAGGGCACCAAAGCCCGAATAAAAGGATAATAATAATAAAAGGATAAAATCAGATAGCCTGGGGCAGAGGTGGGGCAAAGAGCTACAGCTGTTGTACTCTAGCAAATTCAACAGGGATATCAGCTGCACCTGACCATTACATAACCAGGAATTCGCTAACAGGATCACACTACTACCCTCAATTTCACATCTCATCTGAAAGACGGTGCCATTTCTTTCCAGCAAATTGAGGCATTCAGGTCCACAAAGATCACAGGATGGATTCCCACCAACACCAGTTCCAGCAGCAACCCCGGTGGTCTCCCATCTGAGTACTGGCCAGTCCCAAACCTGCTTAGCTTCAGATGGATTACCTAGTTTGAACAGCAGGTGGCCTGGCTGCCGACTGCAATCACACACCCAACCCACCGCTGAAATGATGCATCCTCTGTAATGTTTACAAAGTACAACACACGGCATTATTAAGAAGAAAACACTGACACAACAACATATTAATAGCCTAGATATTTTAAATCTATGCTCCATAGATAAATAATCCCTTTAAATATGGGTGCCTTTCAGGGAGGGTGATTTACAGCCACTCTGAATCAGCCAGACATATGTGTATTGCTTTTTTCTAGAGGGTACCAACGCCCAAACCACGCCCCCATCTGGCAACACATTCCGCCCACTTACCCCCTTGAAGCATCACATGTATCGGCTCTCTGCCCAACGCCGGGTTTCCACAATTCATACGCGGCGTCCTATGAGGATTCCTGAAACGCACTGCGGCGCCTCATAAGCGTCAGGCTCAGGCTGACGAGCCGAGCGCCTACTTCCCTCTCATTGTGTAATGTCTAACAAGCATACCTGCAGACGTATGGGGGTGTACTGCTTTACCTGCTACAGGGGTGTGTGTCTGTGTGTGGCGGGGGAGGGGGGGAGGTACCCCACTTACATCATTGTTATATATTTTAAGCCGTATTTGTATAAACACATACACCAAATGTATCTTTCTTGAAGACTGGGGACCAGTAGGTTGCTAAGCACCCATGCTAAACCCTATTCTGGTCTACCCTTCCTGTTTTAAAGTACTTGTGAAGTTACAGACATTCTAATATGTGCTTATGTGAGAAATAAAAATACAGTCACAAACAAATTGAGACCACTCTATATTTTTAAACAAATTTGCATTTTTAAATCCTGGTTTAATCATGGTTCTGCTGGCAGAAGGCTACGCTGAGCAGCAGGATGCTTCCAGGTTCAAAATTTCTAAGACAGCAGTACAGAAGAATAAGGTGAAACAGGAGACACTGGGAACAACCGGAAACCAGCCGGGTAAAGGGTGGAAGCGACATTCTAATAAGAGAGATGACCATTGACTTCTCCGGCAGTGCCTCATGAATCTGAGGAAGACATCAGGTGACCATCAAAAAGAATGGGAAACATTAAGTGCAGGTATGAAGTGCACTGCTATGACAGTTCGTATCAGGCTCCTAGAAGCAGGACTGAAGTCCCATAAAGCAACGAAGAAGTCCTTCATTAATGAGAAGCAGAGAATAGCCAGGCTGGAGTTTGAAAGAAAAAAAAAAAGTATGTTTTACACAGACGCATACCCATAAATTGAGTGAAACTGAAAAAAATTGTGCTGTGGTCTATTAATTTTTTCTGCAGCTGTATATTTACTTTAAGGTATATCTATATATAGAAAAACAAACAAAAATTGTATATTCTATCCATTAAATACCTATCAGGGGGCAATTTTAGGATCCTTCGCGAAACCACAGCTACTCTTGTCATAAATATGCAAACGCTGGTATCCACGACAGTGGACCGACCAGCAAAAGCGTGGCTTCGACTCTTAAGAGGCTCACAGGGCTGATCTCTCCAAACGTGCCACAGATTGCCTGGACCCTCCCTGGCCCCCACCCGCTCATATTCAGAGCGAGCCTTCCAGTGGACCACGGCCAGGGCTTCTGGAGACCTGGCAGGAGGGGAACACACCCCCGCAGCCGGGCGAGGCGTCACGTGACCCAGTGGGAGGAGTTTTCTCCCAGCTGCCACTGGGAGGTTGACACCAGTGCTGCGCAGCAGAATGCCAGCGTGCTGATGCTGGGTTAACCCTCGCACACGCATCCGTGACCACAGTTATCCTCCCCATGCAGCTGCCGAGAGGAAAGCAGGAGGCCGTTTCTTGCACCACGAGCCATTTTACTTTGTCTTTCCTGCTTTTTTTGGCGTGTTCTTTGCAAACACAGAAGGCCAGTTTGGCTCAGCCTCAGCGGAACACGCCGGCCCTGACCACCACTCTCTTGGCACTGGGAACATTTTCGGGCAGCAAGGGTCCCGCCTGTCCAAGACGCGGGGATGTCTGCCCCCCCCCCCCCCACGCTCCTGTGAACGATCGCTGCCAAGAGCACCACTAGACCCCTCCACAGCCTGTCGATCTACAAGAAGGCAAGAAGAGCTCTCCAGCTTCGTCCTACGAAGAAGCTGGCAGAACGAGTGGGACCCTGAAATTGACTGACAGGGGTATTAATAAGCCACTCGCACCTTCTTAAAAATCAGCACAAGACCGCATTCACTCATACACAAGGACTAAATAATTAGCTGCACACTCACAGCTATGGTATGATGAAAAATTAAAAAAACTCTAAAGGACTAAAGGAAGGAAAATTCAAATGGTTTCAATGTCTTAGTGTAGCCACACAAATCAATGTTAATGTATAAACATATTTTTTCCTGAAAACATTGGACTGATGATGGACTAGTCTGACTATGATCATCATAAAACATGAAATTCATCTGAGGATATTAAACATACATTATGCATCATCACTGCACAAGCAAGTGCATCTCACAGAGGCATTTGCAGCAGTGAGGGTGACCGTTTTTGCTGGACCCACTTTCATACAGACCGTGCACATCGATTCCTGTTCATTTAGTCCGGAAGGGAATCAATTGGTCCACTCTTCCTGGAATCTGACTGGCTGCACTGTATATCGGAACATTCCGGCAAACACACCCTGGGAAATGACCAAACTCCCGGTGAGTCAAAGAATGCAGGAAATTAAGGAACACTTCAGTTACCTCTATCTGCATCAGGGTCTTAACACAGTTACAGTGAATAACTGTCACCTTGCAATCAGGTGCAGTCATTATGTATAAAACAAAACCCTTTCGGTGGCATAACAAATACATTACCGTTTAAAATTAATTAGTGGCAAAATTTGGGCAACGGATGTTGCTGTTAATCCCCTGTCAGTTCCCTTACACATCTAACATCTATTTTTACATAACAGAACCGATCCCATGACAGCAGCCTTCCGATGAGTCATTGAGCCTCCAGCATAAAGCCACTATCATGTTAAAGATTCAGGTGTAATAACAGTGACTGCTTGTCAGCATATATTTGTCTCACTGGGCCAAATTTGTGAATGAATCCCCATGAGAAGGAAAGGATCTGTACTCATTTCTTAGCAACACAAACCTGCACTATTGAGTGTTTCCTAACATTTTACCTTCATTATATTTGTGAATTAGATTCTTGCCCACCGCCCCGCCCCACCCCGCCCCAGTCCTGTACTGGATAAGTGCTTGAAATTTGGTTGGAATAGCTGAAAGACAGACTTCTGTGACGAGTATTTTTCAGCGATATTTTTAAATGCTTCAGAGGGCGATAACTTTAAACAGGTAAAACCCCCTGATCTCACCTCCAGAGTTATACGATTTTCCAAAGTTTAAAAATATGGACAAAAAATATGGTCAAAATATTGACTTATCACAGCAAAGAAAAAAACATTTTGAAAGAGCAGTTCAATCATTGACCTTAATTTATCCAAGTTAACCAATAAGAAGACATCTGTTTATTAAGGCATATACATGGTCACAACCATTGGAGATGAAAACAATGTAACAATGGCCTTTACAATGACAGCAGCGTCAGTACTGTCTCTATGAGCCTTCGCACCTTCAGCAATGCAGCAGGAGATGTTGGACAGCAGCCTAAAGCTCACTGCAATGTCCCAAGATGTGGGTTGACCTTTCGCAGTCAAGACTGCAGATGATGTTAAGCTTAGTAAAGTATATCACAGTACTTTTAAAACATTCCCTGAAGCAGCAGGAAATGTAATATCCGTTACTTTAGACATTTTCTCCAATTGCAGACATGGCTACCGCTGGCTGAACTTCCCTCCCTTAGCCTCATGCCCTGCGGTCCCGACAGTGCACCGCCATAAATCCGGAGATATGGGAGGACGTAGAAGCAACGCTGAGGCTTCAGGGCAAGTCATGTGATGTCAGGGGGCTCCACAGTTGCAGTGGCCCCGTGACCTTGTGGTGAGTCCATGTCACGAGTCACAGTTGAGGAGACTACAAGTATGTACACGACTGTGCCTTTAAAACAAGCATGACAGATATGTACAGACAGTCTATTGCATTTAGTCCTTTTCCAATTGAGCCCACCTTTTTCAAAACTGTGCAGTACAATAACGGCAGCAAACATGGCAGGCAGGTGGCACCGAATAGGGCAGTGCGTTTCAGTAACAAGTAACACACGGGAACTGAACACTGCCTGCGGGGCGCTTGTGCACCGCTTGCTCTCTGTAACCATGTAAGTAGCCTTTTATTGTACAAGTTCACTCCTGAGTTACAAAGTATTCTGGGAAGGTAACACATACTCCTTCCTGATGACACAAAGTAACATAAAATACATTTCATTATTTTCAAACGGGAGGTACTTTATTAAAATACTGAGACTGATAGTGATACATTTTTCCAAAAGTGCAAAACACGCCAACCCCAGCATCACCTGATCTGGGCAGGAGTGGGCACACACACTGATGATGCACTTAGGCTCCGCCCACATGACTTTTTTGCGTAGGAATTTCCTTTGTCATCCGCTGCCTCCTTTGGCAGTTTCATCATCATATTCGAAACAGATCATAATACTGTAGTTTATTCATCAGCTGATTCAGCTTGCTGCTTACTAAGAAGCAGGTATCGTATATCCAAGATTTCTCTACACACCCTTCTGACAATTATGAGAAACAGAGACTGCACCACAGTAATGCCACACATGTAGGTGAGGTCTTGAATTATTGAGTCCAATGAAGATTTTTAATTCAAAAGCCAAAACATCCTTTAAACCAGCGTTCAAATGCATAATGTTTATATCCTGTCATCAGTTTCATGAAATTTACTAAACACAATATTTCACACTTATTCATACATTCCAGGCTCAAACGATGCACTCTTTCAACCGGCCATGGAGAACTTTAGTTTCGATTCTTGCGGGAGTTGAAGATCTTCAGCTCCTGGGAACATCTTTGTCTGAGATCCCGCCCACTGCAACACGAACCTCAGCATGTGGGAGTGATGGTACACTACCAGATTGTTCTTCCTGAACCACTCATGCATCCTTCCAAGAATAAAGACTGCAAGGGTAAATATAACAGACCGTCCCGATCGTTTCATTGATTATTCTATGCATTAGTGAGTAATGGTCTACATTAACCTCTTCAACTAACAACTGTGAGCCAGGCCTGAGTAATGACAGGGAAGCACACCAATCCGTAATCCTCACGCAGTTATGTGACAATTGTTACATGATATATTTTTATCACAATTGAATTGGGGACACAAGAAGATTTGTAGGCCCTCATGAGAAAACGTACAAAAATACTTTAAGAAGTAACTCAAGCAGTGGTGAAATAATACTCATCAGAAGATACTGTGAAAAAAACACGTAACACTTCTGCACTTATGTGGGTGTTCAAATGTGTGCATCTTTGACAAAAGAACGTAAGAGCATCTCTCCCTTCCATGACCGCAAAGGACCCTCAGGCACGCGGCAGTGTGACCCTGATGTCCTGCGGGCATTCATTTCTGAACCTCCATTTAGCGGGGTTCTCGCCATGAGATATAGAGCATTTCCCTCTGGTGATCACAGATAACTCTAGGCATCACAGATAACTCTAGGCAGGGGCATTCAAACCCATGTGCCCTTACTAACGGTCTGGCCAAAGGCATTTTCCTTAAACTACGGTCTTCTCTCAAAGTTTTCCCACATGAAATGTCAGCCTACAACTATGCTGTTGTCTGGTCTATGAATCAGCCTTTTTCTTGGCTTAAAAATCAGCTAAATCTTATAAAAAGATCAACTGCAGACTGTACATAAACACAGATTGAGGGAATGGTAATCTCTTGCTCAGTCCTCCTCAGAATCACCACACTCGGATTAGTTTGGCTAACCCTTTAGTTAAGTGTCAATGGCCGGGCATAGGCAACGACAGAAACTAATTACCAGTAGTTTCTTTATCCCGTTTGAAATGGTAAGGTACTGCTATAGTCAAGACCAAACTATAGGACTCCTCTGATCATTGTGAGGACACAGCAAGGAATGGGATTAGCCAAAAATCAAAGAAAGTCTGCTCTAGCTGCTCACAGAATAACTCGAGAATTAGCCGAGGTTTCCGAGCCGCTAAGCCGGTGGACGAGCCCCACCCCCTTCTCATGTGCTTGACTCACTTTCATCCAGAATTGCTTAATTCCGCACTGAGTCACGTCAAGTGGGGCTACAGGTCAAGAACATGCGCCCCCCCTACAGAAACCCAGAGCTGCTGAGGAGGCCCTATACCTTCCATAAAGAGTATCATCACCATTCTACCAACAGGTGGAAGATTCGCCTGCCGATAGGTGCCACAGGTCAGGGCAGAGGAAGAGCAGACAGGCCTTGTGCGATTAACGGGTCTGTCACTTACGCGTTGCAGTAGGGCTTCTTCTCATAGCCTTTGTAGTTCTTCATGTTCAGCGTCATCTTGCACACCTCACAGTGGAAGCATCCCTTGTGCCAGTACTGTGAGGATCATACACAGACACACACACACACATACACACACACACACATACACACACACACACACACACAAAGAGCCCCGTTAATGATTCTCTCACCAGACATTCCTCGCATCCCTGCACATCCAAATGGAGTTAATTAGTTTGGAAGATGGGGAATTCGGGAATCTCACATGATGGGCCACTTTAAGTGGGCAGTGTCTGGGTGATCGCTCAACAACCTACAACGAAAACACCGACGCAGCCAAGTGGACAGCTGACCGTGCCATTTGCAAGCCAATTTTTTAATCTGCTGTAGATCGGGTCATAAATTTGTTAAAAATTACACTCAGCCAGAACTCCTGCTAGAATCTCAAGACATCTGAGGCTTAGCCTACGCTGTCAAAAAAAATGGGTACAGCCCTGGTAAAGTTTTATTCATCAAGGTACAAACAACATAAATGTACCCCCAATGGTACAAAGATGTTCCTCAGAGTCCATTTCTGTACCAAACATTAGACCAGGAGGTACATTTACCTACAGCTAGTGTACGACTGGCAGACCCACAAGGGTACAACCCCAGTGACAAGTAACTGTACTCTCAAAGGTACTTTTTTCCCTGACTGCGTAGGTTATCAAACTGAGAGCATGGTTGTCTAAACATCTAAGCCAAACAAATCATTCAGAGTTTCAGCCCCAAGTGCCCCAGACTTGTGACGCCGCTACTCTCAACAGAAATGGGAACTTGGCTCGAACCGTTAACTGACCTATAACTCTCTGGTCTCGGATTTGGGATAAAAATGCTGCCCTTTTTGGGTTCTTTCAGATGCCTCTGCGACTTCAGCATTGAGTTGGTCTCCTCCAGTAAGGAAGACCTGACCTAAGCAGAACACAGAGGGTTGGGTCATAGGTAGGGCGCACTGCTGACTCACTCAGTGGCTGTCCCCAGTAACAAGTTCCACTCCTTCCAGGGAGACTCCAGTCTAAAGTTACTTCCAGTTTCCTGTTCAGGGGTGTTCAACCATTCTCTCTGCTTTCCTGCATGTGACCCCTGGTCTGAGCTAATGGCTTCCACCATCATTGTGTCACCATTTCCCTCGGGATTTTCAGAATGCCTTTTATTCAGCCCGCTACGGAGCACAGTGGCTTGGCAGGGCAAAAAAAAAACCACGGTGGGAGGGTTTTGGCCCGAGTTAGGAAGTTCTTCATTTACTGGGGGGTTGCAATTTTCTCCTGTGGCAGGGGGTGGGCGTGGTGGGAGGAGGGTTCGGAAGGGGGGG
>JAODJU010000081.1:14269651-14292020 GCA_026776725.1 Gnathonemus echidnorhynchus
ATAACTGTTCTTGCTGCTTGTATTTTTCACTGCAATAAAGTTACAATCATTGTCCAGCCATTAAGCAATTTTGCATCTGACTGTAGGTTTTTAACATATATTTAGCCTAGAGGTTTTCTTTTATCACGTCCCATATGGAGCTTTTGCACATAGCTTTTCATGAGAGACACACAGCTGTATTCCCACATGCTTGTGAGGGCAGGTTCTGTGGTCAGAGCACACAGCACTGCCAGCATCCCAGCATCAGTAGAGGCTTGCCCAAGGCCCCAAGTGTGATATGAATAGTCTTCTGTCAATGGAATTCGAACCCATGACCTCCTGGACACAGGTGCAGATCCCAAACCCACTGAGCCACACACCACCCTGTTTGTTCTGAATCCTAGATCGGTGTGGTGGATCTGTGGGTAGTACCATGGCCTCACACTTCCGGGCTGTGGGTTTCATTTCTACACTTGTAGCCATGTTGGAATTTGCAGGTCCTCCCCGTGTTTGTCTGAGTTTTATCCCGCGGTTCAAAAACATGCCATTTAGGTGAATTTGTGGCTCTAAAACGTCCATAGACTCATGTAACCCTGAAATAGAGAAGCTAAATGATAGCCAGAAGGATGGTCTGTCCTGAATACTTATCTGGAACATCCTCCCGTGTTTCTTACACTGTCATAGCACTCACACTTGTACAAGTGCACAAGTCAGATTAATAAAACTGCACAAAGACTGATTTTTTTTCCAACTTGTGAAGCCTTAAGGTAATTGTAGAAAGATTACATTTTTACCAGGAAAATATTGTTTAATAAAAACAAGCCCTTTCTGTCACAAAAGAATGTGCTCCAGTCCATCAAAACCCAATCACTGCCCCTACAGAAAATGTATAATGTAATAATAAATTTGTAATAAATATTGGTAAATTTAGTCTGTCGCAGTGGTCAACTCAAATTGCAGAACACAAAGCCGGCTGTTCTTAAAGACTGTCAATAAGCCTCGAGAAGCTGAAACAGTTGTGTACACAGGAACAGGCATAAATTCTTCATAGACGCGAGACTGATTTGGTAACTTTACGAAATGTCTGCATACCGTCATGGACCTTAAGGACCGGACCAACACTTACTGTACTTAGAGTTTCGCTCACTTTTGCACGCAGTCATATCAGCCTGTTACAGGAGCACGTCTCGGTTAATAAATAACGGGGAAACAGCGTGAAAAGACTTTATTAGACTTGTCAAAGACATGAATCTTCAGTATGTCTCAATACATACTTTCATGCAAAGAATTATATGGATCAATTTAGACTGGGTACATATTTTTTAAATCTAATCTTCATGCCACAATTATAATTAAATAATTAAATACATGAAAATCTGAATAAATCTGGTTTTCATGGTTTGTTCCTATAGTTTTTAGGTATACCCAGACAACTGACAGGTAACCTGACCAGTGAAGCATGAAAATTTGTATCTTGTGTTGTGTAAATCAGACCGTACCGTAGTCTTCAGTATAACGAGTAAATGAACTGTTAAGTTATTGATCTTTGCTTCATGCAAACCATTTAAGAAAAACAATCGACTTCTCGGTTTTAGAGGGAGAAAATCACTCTAATACAACCCACACAACTCATCCTCCTGTATTCATAATGTTTAACGTTTGGCCAAAACAGGGGTAGACTGGGTCTAATGTTTAGTCAACGTAAGGAAAGTGAATACACGTAATTGACTTTGTTGTCCGTTATAAATTCGTCAAAGTGACATTTCGCGTTATATTATGGGAAGGAGCCATCGTGGATATAGCTAATGTATATAGCTAAAATATTTTATGGCATGCTATACTGACAACACATTAATATCGAATGGGCGGTAGTTTTTGTTTTAGTCGTGCATCTGTTTCCCGCACATTTTGTTTTCGTTCGGGTTACATATCAGTTAGTTTTTCCCAGATCAGCCGCGACATGCACCGTCTCCGTGGAGCAAACGGAGCACACAGCTTTCTGCGGAGAAGTAGCGGTCGGGGCCCATAGCGGTGTGTTTCTTGTACAACGTGGTAGTCAAGAATTTCGAGACCTCTCACCACAAGTAATAACAGAACATCTTTACCTTGCTATTATATATCATCGTACATTGGAATATATATATATATATATATATATATATATATATATATCTCAGACGTTTTTACTATTCGTGCATAGGTTATACGTTTATATATTTTTAATATATTTTTTTTTTTTCCGCTCAGTTCATTTTATTTATATTTCTAGGTGTGTTTATTTTACTGGTACTGTTCTAGGGGGGTCCATTCACAATTTCACCATTTACTGTGAAACGAAAACGTAGCCCTGTGCGTCTTGCGACCTAAATCATGATAAGTACAAAAAACGTGATACTTTGCATGGGCCGTAAACAGACGTTTTATGACTTGATCAAGATGTTGTTTTGCTATCGCACACGTACGTTTGGTCGTTTTCCAGACTCATAACCCCATTGTGCCTTGCTGATATTCTTTTCGTGTTTATTTTCAATTGTTGTTTCTATCGTAATTCAACTTGATTGTAGATAAAGTTCAATAAATGCATCTGATTTTAACAAACCGACCTGTATTTCATGTCTATTACGTCATTTTAAACTGGAGATGGGATATGAAGCTTCAAGTTTTTGTTTTGCTTGCTCCGTAGCGATATGCTTTATCGATGTATTGGAGCGTGTTCTCTGACATAACATTTCGGGGAAAAAATATCTTTCACTATCTCCATCTCTCTTTTCTCACCCTCTTAAATCCCATCGCTACAGAGTAAAACAAAAATACATCAATAAAGGATACCAAGAAATTACGCACTTTATCTGTTGCAAAATGGCATCGCCACTGAAACAAACAGGCTAAATGGTTTAAAGTGCAGCAACAAAATAGAGAATTACTATTAAATTATAGCTAAAACATCGGGTAAAGCTTAAAATCTAAGCCGATGTACGCGGCAAAGTGTCTTGTAAAGCTTTGTGAACTTCAATTGATTTCATGTCTTTTTATTACTGCGTCAAGGGTTAGACCACCACGAAAAAAAAATCGACATTACTTCTTATCAGCTTAAGGGTAGTCTGATTATAAATTAGTGCGTTTTGGACGTGTTTATTTTGTTTATATGCTTTTGTCAATATATGCCTTCATTTATTCATAATATTTAAACTTAATGAGTATACTAGTCGCGTTTTGGTTTTTCTCTTATAACTTCTATGGCATGTCTGCCATTTAAAATGCTTATTCCTTAAAAGCCTTTGAACCACAACGTTAAACAATCTTTTCGATACTGGGAATATTGAAAAGATTGACATGATGGTGTATAGAGGTATAAATCGGATATTAAATTCTAAATTTTGAAATCAACCCAAATATCGATGAGATATGTGATGTAATGTAGAACGTGTACCTCTGCTGAGGATATGTCCTAGGCAGTTCTTGCGGTTTCTTAGTTGGTAAGAATCTAGTTTCGAACTCTTAATGATATGCATCTTAAGATACTGCTGCGTGTCGTAATACGATGTATTAAGTCACGTTAATGATCATACATTTTCATGTGGGGACACTGAGCATCAGGTGTTTGTTGCGACGCTTGGTTCACTATTTGTATGTCTTTTTGGTATTTTGCGAACCAGACAAATCTGCATTAAACGAGATATGGAATTAATTCCGCTCCACCTTAAATATTTTACCGCAACTGCGAACTTCCCCTTTAAGACATTTATTGGTGAAAAAATAATAATGCCAAAAGGGGGCGCCAAAAGATTACTTCATCAGCTCTTATCTTGTTTATCGCCTGCGTGTTTTCTGTGTTTTTTTAACGTGTTTCTGTAATCATGTTTGTCGTTTTCCTGCATCATATCGTTTTCCTATAATTCACGAATTAAGAAAAAATGTTAAACTATTATGAGCCTTTGTTTTTATATGAACGGTAAACGCAGCGTTTATGACCATAGCGTTGCACTCTGCTCAGTTTAATCATTCATTTTTATTTTAAAAAGCGTCTCTCTTAACATATTCCACTTTCAATTGAATTTGCTAGCATTATCTGAAATATGACAATAGAACTATACGGTTATCTTAGATGTTAGAAGCTAAGCGATGTGACTTATTGCGCCTTCAATTTAAGTTGTGAATGCGGCATAATCTGGCATACCTTTGGCACACCGGGATTATGTTAAACAATAAAGTTTACTGTTTTTGTCTGAGAGAAGTTCAGATGTCGAGTTTCCTGAAAGGTTCCCTTAACGCAGAACATTTATCTAGTAACCCACTGCGGTTTGTCGTGGCGGTATCGTACTGGCATTCATTTTAAATAACCGCTGACTGAAGTCTGTTTATGGAAAAGTTGACAGATGTTGCCGCTGTTTGGTAATTTGAGGCATTTATCCTAAAAGTAAACTTTAAAAAGGTAGAAATATGCAATTACATAAAGCTGAAACATTTTCTATAATTCTGTTTAAATCGTTAGAGCCAATGGCTGTTTAATTCAAATGGAGATACATGTGTGTCCCTTGAATTATTTAATTATATAATTTTATTTTTAAAGGCTGGCAAGTATTTCTTAAATTTACACATGTATACTTGAAACACAAGTTTCTAGCAAAACAAAATCTTGTTAGCCTATTTGTACAAAACAAATGGGGTCTTTTGCTGGATTTTCAAAAGAACAAGACCGTAACCTAAACTGTTCCTTGATTTGATTTCCCTGTATTTCTTCGTATCTGTGTGTGAGCTCACGCTCCCTGCAATCTAAAACTTCAACAACTTTAATCAAGCACAAGGTTACCAGTGTTTGAAACTGGCATCTTTTCCCTTAAACTGAAGAACTGAACACAACATTTTCAAGTACTCAAGAAAATATTATGTTAGCTGTAATCACTGATGTCTGGTCATCTTAGCGCGTAATATCTTAAAATCTGGATATTCGATGGCTTTCTGTAGTTTACGGGTGGTCAACATCGAGCTAGTGCATTGAGACAATTCGAAATTTTAAAGACAATCGGTTGAGCACTACAAAATCATCTCTGAGCGCGCCGAAGCAGATGAGCAAAATTGCAAATAGAATAGACCTGCCTATATGTACTGATTATCAATCGATTTCAAAATATTTTGGTCATGGCATCAAGCAACCAGGTTATTTCCTTTACGAAACTGCCAGCGTTTTATTATTCCTGTTTTCAGATTGAATTCTGAAACATCTAGAATGCCAAAATAACCAAATGCGCGCTTACACTCGCACCAGCATTTACATGGAAAAACTCAAACACAGCAGATCTAAGAAGAGTTTAACAATAAAAGCGCTATTAACCTAAGGGGCTAATAAGTTAAATTGGTTTGATTTTTGAAAGCAGCGAAAGTTAAAATTATATTTTGGTTTAACAGTCTGTCAGTTATGCAATACTAGAAATGTATGTTATTTAAGACGGCCTAAACTGGAGAAAACTGGATGTTGGAAAATGTCAGGATGAGCATATTGTTTTATTGCTATATCTTGGTTTTGATTTCATTTGTGACTTTTAAACGTAACCTTGCGCTTTGTGTTATTTCAAGTGTTCAGGCCGCAGTTTTCGGTTTCTTTGAAAACCCTTGTCTATTAAGCGTTATTGAGCACGAATGCTCACAATCACGGATGATGAAAACCGGAAAGAAAGAATGACGGATGTTTATACAACTAGAAACATAATTCGGTGCAAATTTTTCAAAAGAATCCACGCGCATACGTCATTTCGACCTAATTCTCCTGCAAAAATACCAAATGAACCATTCAGATCACAGTGGATCAAAATTGGATTTTGTGGCTATTCTTCAATGTAATGTTTCACTTTTCAAAGCTTGTTTGACATTTTGAATTAAGTTCAGCAAAAGAAGTGTTAAAACTGTAAAAGCTGTCTGATTTGAAAAGCACCTCAATAGTATTTATATATAAATATTGTACAGGAATTCCTCTAAAACAACAAATTCTACTTTTATGTAAAATAATCACAACTTATTAACATAATAGCATTATTTATGAGTCATGGGGTGCTTTAAAAAATACGGTCCATATTGCTATGAAACTGCGGTATTTCCAGGAAATAGCAGCACCAGTTACGTTGAGTTATATTCAATTAGTTATACATATGCGTGTTATGGAATTCCAAGGAAAGTGTTTGTGTGTGTGGAGGGGGGTGGAGGATTAAGCATGTGTTTCTTAGCCCGCTAATTGTTAGCTCACAATGGATTTCAGACTATGCATTTGATTCGAACTGATCCATGTTTATTTGAAATGGCAGGTCACTGGAGGTCAAATATGTATTGTATTGCTAAACATACCAGACCAAAACACGAAACTGAAAACACTGCACTTCTGTAAGAAAAAAATATTCCAATTTAACATTGCCATTGGTTTTCTATTATCATTATAAAAAAAAAAAAAAAAATTTTAAACTATACATAATAAATAAACGCAAGTAAACTACGGTAAGGTGTATAAAATAAAATATGAACTGAAATAACATGAGTTACTCAGACATATAAACCGTGGTGTAGATTCATATCAGCCGAATAATAGTAAGCATTCCATTTTGGGGGTTGATAATAGCTTCTGTCTCGATAAATGCAGAAAAGTTAGGGAATCTAAAAGATAAACCATTTTGAGCTGAATGAATTTTAATTGGATCAAAACAAATTATCATTTGTGCTTTTATTAATCTTGAGGCAGAAATTGCTAAATTAACGTAGTTTTTAGAAAATAGACTGTCGTGCATTCTTTCAATGTATTGTGGCAGACTATCATTACATTTGGTCCCGAAAAGGGTGATAAATGCATGGTGACGTTCGTAGTTCGGATAATCCTTTTTGCCTTGGCAATTGGCGATAAAGAATCCAGAAGATACTATAGATCTGAAGTCTTTATTTAGTTGATGGACACAAGGAATACTTTGCGTTACGATTTTGTGATAAATGTACAGATATTTCGCAGACAAGGCACCAAGTGAATTAAGGACGAATAGCAAGATTCAGTGTACATGAGCAACCTGGATTACACTTTCTAATTTCAGTAAAATTGTAATATCCGTTGTAGAAGGGGTGAACAGAAAAACTGACTTTTTAAAAGGTTTACTGCATTTGAGTGTATATTTTGTTTTTAGAATAAATTCATCGTGCTTTCGTAGGATGATCGCCTTTTTTGCTTTTCCCAGGTTGCCGGCCATGGCGAGAAAATGTGCTCGTGTCTGTATTGCTAACAGTAAAATCCAGCGAGAAGGCTGTGCGTAGAATCATCTCTCTTTAAATTACACTGTAACGTGTAAATTGAGTTTCAAGGTCTTGCATAAAACAGTTTACGTAGAAAAGAACCTTAGATCTCTATTTCAATTGTCATACGTAGAGCCTTGTGGGAGATAAACATATTCAGTTCGTCCTCAACATAAAACACTCATGTAATGTTATAGTTAAATAAATTGCGAATTAATTAAATTCATCATTATAATTAATTGTGATTAATATATAAATCCAACTGGTCTAGATTTGTTAATGCTATTTAGTTGAATGCGCCTTAAATATAAGGAATAACATTTTTCTAAATGTTAAACGCCTACCCTCCATATTCTTTGTTTTAAGGTTAAAGTATTGAAATGTCAGTCTATAGTTGATGTATATATGAAAAGTGAATCACAGAGTAATATTTCATAAATACGGGTGTTGAACAAGTAGGCGTAGTCTCGCACAATGGGTAAGTCTAAACATGCGTGGTGTATGTCACTTAATTATATTCTAAGGTAGATGCAATGGACGCGAGAACATTACCATCAACATTTTCTTATGACATATAATACTGTTTCTTTTATTTTGGGATTTTATTGAATCTGTATATATTCGTATACTCAACATACGTGACATATCGTCTTACCCATTATTACATTTTAAATGATTTATCTTTTAACGTTTTATTTTAATCACTGACTGCAATAAATCTCTCCCCCTGAGGTCAGATAGATCTGCGCTGTCAGTCAAACGAAGCAGATTCAGAAATGCGATTGTCTGAATCCACCTCCGTGGCTTTTCTCTTATTTTAACAAACAATACGAAGTCCTTTGATCGCTCATTCGGAATATGGGGTATTGTGCACCGGGAAGCACCCATCAAACGCTGGGTGTCATACATTCACACTGAAACGTGCACGATTTCCAACATGCAACGATGAGGCGTACTCCACTTGGTATATTTGGCAAATCTAGGCCTTTTAAAAAGGGGTAATTGATTTCATGCATTGTTCTCTAAATAGAAAATCATTCATTCACTGTAGTGTAAATAGATGCATATATACCACGTAGGAAATACCACAGATTAGGTATTAGGTATAAGAATATATAATATAAGCATCGCTGAAATCGTTAACATCGTTATACCGATTGTTTTTATTTAGCTATGAGGTTTTTTGAGAGATTTCTTATAAACTGCTCATATTTATACGCCTATATTTCTAAGTGTATGCCGTATTTCTTTTTACATTTGCGTCTTAAATCGCGAGGTTATCCTAAATCTCTGCTTACTTATGTTTCTGGCGCTGCGGCCGAAGTCTAAATAACAGTGGCGAGTTTTGCCCCCTTTGGCCCCTGCGGCGCCTCTAATAAGAAGCGAATCCCCACAACCTGCAAGAGCTCTTCACAAATGCTGCACGTTTAAGAACCGCTTCTTACAACATGGAAATTGCACCCACCCACCGTTTAACCCTCCAGTAAAGTCCAGCTAATTGTGGCAAAACCCGTTTACTACATTTCAGCGAAACAATGGAACGGTCATTGATTCGAATAAAATATGGCACTGCCACTATCTGTAATGCGTATTTAAAACTAGTTTTACATGATACGTGTATAATTATGTCAGTACCTCTTTAATATTTGTATCATTGTACACGTGAAGTATTACCATAGACGTGATTCTGCGAGCAGCATCCTGGCAGGAAAACCAGCAAATAAAATCACACTAGGGATATGTTGAGCTTTAGGATTTTGTGTCTGGCACTTTAACAGCTAAACACAGTAGCACCAACAGCAAAGTAATTTGGAGAAATTGGATCTTGGTAAACTCGTGACAAAATGTTACGCCTGCGACGGCCGCATTGTCCTTTCACGCGAGAGTGCTTTGTCTCGTCTTTGGGCGATAATAGCCTATAGGCGGGACAGTTTATCTGGAAGGCTAGTACATATGCAGTGCTTCTCTGCTATCAAGAAAAAGATACAAACGGGATTGCTTTCTTCCATATTATGCAAATGCACATATAGTAACCCACTTTAAAATAAATTGTAAAATGCATTGAAAATGTGTTTGGTTTGTTGTTTTCCCACTGTCCCCCTTCTACGAGAAACAGGACTGGCTAGTAAGATAAATCCTGTAATCGCATAACGAAGACTTAAGTTTTGGCTTGTATAACCTATAGGCCTATTAAAACGACATGCTCGCGTAAATGCAGGAAATTGTTAAGTGCATGTTTGATGTATAAAGTGTATTTTGCTTGCTGTCGTGTAAATGAATTGAAATTCTGCGGTGTTGCGGAATGGTGACACATTATCCGTCAAACTCAAAATGTTTTTTTTTAAGTTATCTTCGTGCGTTATACAGCCATATGCAGCGTGGCGGGGCTGGGGGGAAGGTTGGCACGTTTAGCTCGCTTCCTTTTCCTGTTTCCATTTATGTGAAATGGTGTTATTCCGTTGGCAAAATGTAGGGCCTACCTTAAACGTATGTTGAAGATAAATCTCTTGTTACCCCAGGCGTCTTTCTTGGCCTGTGTATTTTTTCTGCTTTTACAGAAAATTTGAAATGCATTACTTGCCAGTGATATTAATTCGTGTATTTTATAGGTCAGTGATTACTTTAAATAGTAACGACATAATGTGAACGGGAATGTGCTTTGCAATGAGCTGAATGAGGGAACTGCTGAATAATGATTACATTGTTTTCTCTCTCTCTCTTTTTTTTTTTTTTGCTTTGCCGGTAAATCATTACTCCTGAGCGTTTATTTTATTGATCTTCAATTTCAGAATTTTTTCTTTTGAGCCTCGTGCGTGTGTGAGAGAGAAAATGCGCGCGTGTGTGTGTTTACGTAGCCAGGGTGGGGGTGGGGACGGAGGCTGACGAAAAATAACTCTATAGACGTGTGTTTTTCAAGGCAGTTGTAACAACGTGACATTAACACAAAATAAGGTGCATTCTGTCATGGAAGCAGCGTCTGTAAATTTTAAGCTATTGTTTAGAACTGTGGTTTTCACAACTATTTTAAATTCTGTAAAACAAGACATACCTTTAATCTTCTGACTCTGTTGGGCCTAGTATAATACGTCACCCTTTACAATGATTGGCTACCACTTAGGATTTCTAAACTTATTTTTGAAATATTTATTGAACTCTCGTGGGCGCATGACTTGCCTGGTAACCGAAACGCATTTTGCTCGTGGTTACGCGAAAAAGCCCATTCCGCGGTTTATCCTTAGCGTTTTCTGTTATGCTACGGACTTTTCTGTGTATCATGCAGCGAAGCTGTTCGCCCAGCACCTTTAATTCATCAGAAGTTTGAAATAACCTGTTTTCCTATCCAGCCGTCTAAAGAACGAGAAGAAACAGGGTTTGGCATCATTGTGTGGGCAATTGTTTATTTGTTGTGTGTGCGGGTGTGCCAACATTTAAAACTTTAACATGTGCATAAGTAAATAGAAGGAGTTGTGCGTCGACTAAAAGAATTATTAGATTATGCAAATTAAGAGTCGACTACCGGTTTAGAGATGTAGGCCACCATCTTTTTTTGGCAAAGCGCGGCTCGTACGTGGAAAATACGTGTGTATTGCTTAGGCAAAATAAGAGAAAAACTGAAACACTTCTATACCCATGTACAAGTATTAACAACGACAGAAGTTTTACTTTTTTGCCATACATCTTCGCTTTTACTGTATGCTTAATTTTGCACTTATGTAGCTAACAATCTGATGACGTGTATTGTTTATATGATTAATAAACAATTTGTAGAAAAAATATTTTCTGTGACACAATTTGCTGAACTTTTTGTTGCCAGGCTTGCTTTTCATTTTTAGGTGTTTCGCTGTAATTTCACTATTAATCCGAATTGTAGAGAAATGTGTTTCCCATTAGTTCAAGTATACGCCGAATGCTGACAGCCTCAGGTTTTGTTTATCTACAGCGCCTATACGGCGTATATTTCAGTTTAATTTACGTCACGATGAGTATTGTTTTATTTCGCCATTTTAACATGCGTCACGGTTTATTTCCTTCACAGATTCCGTGGGAATTTAACCCCGAAGGTTTAAATATTCATCCTCTCAAATCAGACTTACATAGCTTAGAAAAAAAGACTCAAGAAAATCCGCTGGAGGACTTGAGAAAGCTCAGTCCTTATGTTCTGAGGTTGTCTCCCTGCTGGCCGCTCTGTTGTCCGCGGGAATACAAGATAGGCCCAAAAAGAATCACTTTGACCCCCTCCAACCCCACCCCCGAATCGCAGCTTTACAATACCATAAAATGTCATCAATCAGGACTCCATCTGAGGAGATATGCACAAAGAAAGGGAAAATTTTTATTTAACTTAAACAACTAACGTGTTTAAAGAACAAATAATTTTACACGTGGTTCTTAGGTGGAGCTGCCCATGGAGAAAACCACAACTTCGCCTACTGCTATTACGGCTGGATAGAGGTACTAAAACAAGGAGTAGCACCTCTGTGACGTTACTAGACACTGAAGGCTGTTGTCTTGAAGCACGTTACACTCTAGTGTACTGAAACCTTGACACTTCGGTCTCTGTCCTATGCAGCAGTTCTAATAACCACAGTGTTAGACAGTGAAATGACTTTAGAAAATTGACAATTTTAGTGAGCCAGTGTTTAGTGCAACCTATTAATGTCTTGCGAGCATCCGAGAAAAATCGCGGTATTCTGGTAGCTTTCTCAGACCAACATAAAGATGGCGTGTTATTCTGCATGCTCGGTATATTCACTTAATTAAGCAATCAGATTTTATATCTGATGCAAAACACCACTGATGTGCCTCAGTGGATGACTTTATCGTTTATAACGGTTTAACCCGTGTTTATTCCTCATTATTGTCGGCGAATGTACCCCGTCACGGCGCCTCCGTTTCTTCTTGTTTAGTTTAGGACAATATTAACTTTGGGGAGGGTCGCGCTCTTGGCTGCACTAATTCCTTTATCGGCCAATAACAATGAGAATCCCCACTACAATTAACCATCGACAACATAATAAAATAGTCAAGACAAAGAAGAACTATTTACAACGAATTAGCAAATCTTAAGTGGACATCTAAGTATAATTTCAGGACATTTTGCAATTGACCCTCAAACAATCATTGCACGGGCTAAACATCCAATTTATAGCTTTAAAGACCCCCAATGAACACATTTACGTTTTCTTACCCATTAAAAATGTACATTTGAGAATTATTTCCCATATATAATCAAATGCTTGTAATAATTAACATTTTTTATTTTTCGGAAAAACACCTTTTCAGCATGTCGTCGGTGTGTTTTTAACATTATAAGCATAATTAACCAAAATAAGACTAGTCAGTGCATATAAACATTCATACCACCTTTTTGTGTTGATAAACAGTCGATACAAACCGGAAATTTAAGGTACGACATCAATATATTTTGCGATCATCGTTCTGCTGCGACGCTTTTTGCTTTTTTTTTTACATTTTTATAACTTTTTGCCCATAATTTCAAATGGTCAATAAGATCGCATAATTAGATGCAATATATTCAGTTATATCCTACTGCAGGTAATCCTCAGCATTAGCTTTTACTGGTGCCTATAAGCACACCATACTATTACAGTGTATTATAATTTTAAATCACTTGATTTCAGGCGATCATGTGATAAGACGCCTAGAGGCAGTTTACAAAAATACAAATTTGGAATTTCTCGTCCTCTAGTCTGAGTGACCTTGCACCCTGTCTGCCGTGCTGGTCATTTATACAGATTTTGCGATGCATATGTAATTACTACATTTCTGTTTCGTGTTTGCCTGTACTTTCCTCGCAAAGGATTGGGCCTGACGAGCCTTTTGTACACAAGGCCAAGTTATTTTGCGTTCTGCAGCATTGTAATGTTTTCGGAAAGTCTGTTTTTCTGTTTGTTTACGACTTAAATTTCTTGTGTGTCTGTGGGTAATGGTTGTGTGTTTCTGTGACTGCGCGTGTAAGAAAGATCGAGCACGTGTGTGTGCGCGCGCATGTATGGCATGTAGAACTGGAGACTCTTACCTCCCCCACAATCCACTCTTTCACCCCTTCAGTCTTTCACAGGCGCACACAACCACACATACACACGCACACACACACCATTGTTAATACTACGGATTGTTCCTTATAGTTATAGGATAACAAAATTCTATTTCATTATTCCTGGCCGCATGTTCTCCTACCCACTTTCCCCCCCGTATCTCTCACACAGACACACTCACACGCACAAATATACACGTGCACATACACGTACGCATGCGCACGAACAAACGCATATATTTTCCTTCCACGTGTATTTCTTAGCCTGATTTAAGTTTTATCAAAAACAAATAGTTTTTACCGTCAACTAAACTTGTCCAGAATCTCCTGTCTCAACATTTAACCCAGGACTCAAACACAGTTGTTTAACGTCCACAATAACAAAAACGCACATGTTCATTTACACTCAAATGAATTTAATGAACAATTAATTGCTCAGAAAATAAGGAAAGTGCTTCAGAATTCACCATTCAAGTTTCCATTTCGAGTGCATTTCTCCTACACAACGATGTACAAAAACGTGTAAATCACAAAAATAAATATTTAATTTTCTATGCACAACCAGTGACTCAAATGTCGCGTCAAAAATCTGACCTCAAGTATTATAGAAAATGCAATGGAGAGGAATCGTAGAGCCTAAAGCACCGACACCAATACAGTTGTACATTGACATCACTTTCAGGACTTCCATTGCTGTTTGCAGAACCTCCCCAAAATGGAACCACATTTCATTGCCTAATACATAAACCATTGTGTAAACCATTATTTTACTTTTTTACATTTAATTCTGCCTATTACTTTTAGGCCGCAGCTCGGGTGTCCCGTTTCAAATGGATGTATATCGTATGCAAGAAAATAATAGCCGGAAAGCACTTTTGTGGTATAAGAGACCAGCCCACCTAGGGTCACAGCAGCGATTCACCGCTTTCGGGGTATTCAAAGCGGGGCTTCTCTAGTCCCTAAACCCATAGCGAGATAACGCCGAGATGCATTTCGTTGATACAAGCAGTTATGGCGCGTCACAGATATTTCCATATTTTAATCTCATTACAAATGAGTAATAAATGTAATTTTGTGATTAGACTTCAATCATAATACAAACTGTAATATCACTGATATTCCTGTGTTCGTGGCAACTAGACTGTCACCATTGATTATTACCAATGTTGACACTACAGTTCTGGAGGTTTCGTCGTGTAGAGCTATAATTTATTTATATCCCAAAGAATACGATTTTAGCTTATTCATGGTGTTGGTTGTATTTAACAGCTGGAATTTCATGCTGACTGTAGGATAGCCTAATTAAGAATGTTTTTTATATATTTTTGCCTAATTAAATATGTCTTCGGGTGCTATTTTAGCCTGAAAACTTTCGACGTTGTATTATTTAAAATAGCATATATAAAATTAAATAATGTAAATATGAATTTTATTGTCGGAATGAAAGTCTGTATATTGGACATTAAAGTATAGGCTACTCATCTTATTAAAAATTGAAAATGGCTAAGGAGAGCCATTTCGAAACTCTTGAAAATCTTGAAAATAATAAACCTCCAAATGTCAATTAATTCACTAATACGGAAAAGCAGATTTTTCTGTTAATGGCTAAACAGTGAAAGTCTTAAAAAATACTCCAGTTTTTAAAAAGCCCTCAGCAGCATAAACATCGCTGGTTTTCAGGGCAACGTGTTCAATTAGTAAAACACGTTACTTTTCTCTTTAGCCGTAAATGCCTGTAAACTTTGTTTTTCAGGCACGTACTTCGTCTTGATTGCAATGAATTATGTTTCGGAACTAGCACCTATGTAGCAGTGACAATTATGCAATGATTTGGGGATGCGTGTAACATTGACTCGCCCTCCGTTAAAGAGCAACATTAATCGCCAGCCACCGCATCTCTACGTTTCAGATGCAGGGCTGTATGAAACAAACATTGGCGTACTGTCGTCGTTTCTTTTAACCCAGTGTGAAAGTAATGAATAGCGACTTGCTGTTTTGTATAAATGAAAGAGAATCCCACTTTGAATATCCCTGTGTCTGAAGCAGAAACGGGATAAATAAACATTCGTAAGCGTTCACGATTTACATCTCATGATCAGCATCTACTTTAACAACATTTTCGGAATTCCTGGATTTTATACGTATTTGTTTTTCCCATCTTAAACAATACACGGTGTTCTAATCGGAACAATAAACAAGTGGCTGCATGGATTTGATCTTTTGTGCTTTAGGTTAGTTTATATACGGTAATTTTGAGAATGTGCTACAAAGACATTGATTTGGTGTTTGTAGTTATCTTTCACTTAACCTCGTGCAAATCTCAACAGCTCCTTCTGATTGTCAATAATTAAGGCCGGCTCCGGTGGGCCTACAGTCAGGGTTGCGTGTTGCTTTTAAGGGGGTGTCTGGGTGTTAACTGACAAAACAAAAACGAGGAATATGCTTTTTAACAGCACACTTAATAATAACGAGCAAAAAGAAATGCAAAAGGCAATGAAGATATCAAAGTTGCTGACAAATTGTTGAGTGGGGAAACTACAGCGAGGCTGAAACTACTCAGAGTAAATTTGTCAAAAAAAATAATAACGATTTAATCACGCTTGCATGTATGGTGCTAAAATTTAATTAATAAGAATAGACATTTCATGGCAGGGCAAAAAAAGACTAAGCAAAAGAGTGTCTGTCTCCGCTAGCGAATAATATCACACTTTAATAACAGCACGATCCATCGTAAGAAGATGATTCCGAACACAACAATTACGTCATTTTTCGCGAAGCTACGAAGTGACGATTGAGTTACTCGCTTTCGTTTTTTTATCGGTAGAAATTCTTGAGGTACATGTTATTAGTCGGTAAACGCCTGAATGTGTTCCAGCTACAAACGAGGGGCACTGCAGTTACTGCAGAAAGGGTTCCTTAACGTGGAACGCTGATTCACACAAAAAAAAATCCATGACCGTCGTAGGTTGTAACTCCTCAGTGCATCTTATTCCATTTTTAAGACGTTTCCAGAGTTTTGGCATATCATTATAATATCCTCCAAGAAAATATTAGAAAAGCTGATCTTAGAATTTCCTGAATCTGTGACTTGGAGGGAGTGGTACAGCAGAGCCGCCGAGTTGCCATTTCCAAACAGGGTGAGACCTATGTGGTGACATAGACTTCAAGAGACTTGAAGGCATAGACTTCAAGGAATACGCAGGACACAAATCCCCATCATTGCCGATAATTAGTGACGGCGGAGACGGAAAATTTGCCATGAAGCTGAAGGGTTTTTTCACAGCTGCTACATTGCTGGATGCTCGTTTTCGTTTGGTCGCGCCCGTACAATCCTCTGCTGATCCTTCATAATGCTCGGGTTTACCTGTAGAACGCGGATTCCTGTCAGCTTTCACATTCAATTTAAGTGGCGTCCTCGGAATTCCAGTCTGTTTTCCTAATACCAGAGTCCTGTAATTCTTTCTAACCCGTGCTCCATTTTTGTATTCTCCTTCGTCTGCATATGGAGTGTTTAAAGTGCTTTTAAATTCCTGGTTCTCTGAAGGAGACTTTTGGGAAGTGGCAGGGTCGTCGGTGCACTCAGTGGCTTTGCTTGCGTGATTCAAATTCTCTGACGGTTTCTCCTCACCACATGGATGTTGCGAATTAGTGACGTCTGGATCCTTGCCGTCGCAGTGGTGTTCCAGTCCGAATTCAGGGATTTGACACGAGTATTCATACTCGTCAAAGTTTTCCTCGACTTTGATTTTCACATTTTGTGGTAAAGTTGGCGATGTTCTCGGTACGGTGCTGTTCTCGCCTTGGTAATTTGAGAGTGTGTTGTGATCCTCCGGTTCTGCCTTGATGGTGAGATATGCATGAGGTTTCAGGCAATGGCTAATTTTCGCTTCTTTCTTTAAATTTACAGGATTGTTTTCGGAGGACTGGGAAACTATTGTTTCTTTGTCTTGGGCACAGTGTGAGATCAAGGCTTGATGGCATTTGTTTGACTGTCCTGATACCCTTTGTTGAGGGAAGTCTTTGTTTTCCTTTAAGCAAGGTGAATGCCCCTCTTCTTGAACACGGTTAATTGTGGGTTCAAGCCTCTTTAGGTCATCAGGAATTTCAAAGTTTGAAAATGTAATCCCAGGAGCTGTCTCCCTCTTCGATTCAGGAAGGCTAGTTCCAGGAACAAGTGGGCAGATTTTACTCTGCTTTGATGCGTTGCCGACCTCTTGTTTCTTCCCACAGAGTTTGAAGTCAGATTTCGGGAGTTTCCTGTAATCCGACAACGTTGCTGCGCTCTGATTTTTTGGTCTGTGTTGATCATATAGAAAAGTAGCCTGCGTCACTAAAGGTGCTTTATTGTTGAGGGTTGAAAAACTCGTGCGCCTGTAACGGATGCTCTGCAAGGAAACTTGACTCGATACAGAACTGGAGTCGGATTCGGAAGAACTATCATCTTCGGAACTAACATCTGAAGATTCCGACAGGGAGTCATCATCTTCGTCATCTGAAGTCCCAGAGTTACTAGTAGTGGATAGACTAGAACCGAAATCCGAGTCATTGTCAGCACGCTCGGAATAAGAACTCGATTCAGTGTCACTGCTACAGCTCTCCTGAAAATTCCCTACATTCTGGTGGGCAAGGTACAGCTCACGGTCGATGTGAAATTTATTTAAATGGCCGTTGGATACTTTTGACTTACAGCACTTGGGGACAAGCAGAACCCGACGACTGTGCCTACTTTTGTTCCAGAAGTGCCACCCAGCGCCGTCGTACTGTCGTTTCCTTTTATAAGTTAGGTCAGCGGTGCTTGAGAGCTTGGACTGCACCGCAATGGCGGACTGATAGAGGACGGGCTGCCGGCTGCAGACCACACTCCGAAAAAATGAATGCCCTGGATTAAATGCCACACAGTTGCTGGGTATTTGAGCTGTTTCAAAGTTTTTAGGGCTTCGGCATGCGGATTTTGCGTCTGCATGGAAGCCATGGCTTGCGAATTTACTGTAAATTTGAGGTAGATTGGAAGCTTGGGGCGAAACAGTCTCGTGCTGCCGCCCAGCTTTGTTTTTAAATGTAAAAGGCTGAGACACTCCGTGCAGACTGAGCCAAACTTTTTCTTTCCAAAAACTGTTTTGTGGATCAGACCGAATGTGTCCATCATACAGATCCTCTGCTGACTTTGTTTTTAGTTTGCTTCTCTTGGATTTCAGAACGCGTTCAGTTTTGCAAGAAATATACAGGGCTTCCACGTCTTCCCTTGAAATCAGAGTACATTTAGCCGCATGGAAAGCAATTGAATTTATTGCTTTGAGTTTTCGCAGCTCCTCCAGATCACAGTGGTGCTTCTTGACGTTTAAGTGATCCATTCGTTTGTGCACAGTAGTCCTCGGAATATTTTTCAAGAGGTCGGTAAAGACTTGTGAGAGTGCAAACATTTGCTTGCCCTTAATAACCAGGTATCCAAGCTTCACGCCTTCCATCTCTTCAAATCCAGACTCCAAGTCTCCCATTTTGTCTATAGTATTAATCCACACATCTGGCTTGATGGGTATCCGCAGCAAACCGGCTGCCTCTCTCAAGGCATTTCTGCTGGTCCAGTTGGAGATGTCAATTGTCTTATCAATGCTGTTTCAAAAACGCAAAACTTCGAGGGTTGAAAAATAACAGTACGTATAAAAATTAATCCATTTCCATGGTGACGACATAAGGAATAAAATGTGAATGATGCTGTAGACAGACAGGCTGCTGTCTGTCTGCGTTCCTGTACCTGCGCTCTTCTGCTTCTCTCTCCATTAACCCAGAGAGGAGGAGGAAGGTGAACAGCTCAGGCTGAATGAGAGGGACACGGAGAGAGAGAGGGGGAGTGAGCAAGAAAGAGAGAGAAGAGGGAGAGAGAGAGGGAAATGAGAACCGAAAATGCAGCTGCCCTTCCCGCCGCTGGTTTAGCTACAAATAAATGACAGAGGGAAGTGAGCAAGTCTGGAGACACCTTCATCAATTAATGCTTCCAAAGCCCGGCGCTGATTGGACGCTACTGACAGGTGATGCAATAAAAATTGATATTCCACCCCCTTTCCACCCCCCACTCCATCTAATTACCATACTCGTGGACTCCCACCTCTATTCTGAAAAGTAAATAACGCAGCTCTTTCTTTATTCATATTTTGATTTTAATATCAAGAAGGAACCTAATTTGTATTTAGACCTGCTGTACAGGTACACTTTAGAATGATATTGTTGGTTCTAGGAAAGAGGGCTCAGTTAAAAAAACACAAGTTTTTTATCTTTATTTACCCGTGGAACGGGACTCTGTCTCCTATTGTTTGGTATTACAGTTTTATTTTTAATTTGATGAATGTAAGTGCAAATTAAATGCATCACTTACTGATATTGCTATTTGAGAGTATGGTATATGTATCAAAATGGGCGATAGTTTGTACTTTTATATATATATATATATATATATATATATATATGTGTGTGTGTGTGTGTGTGTGTGTGTGTGTGTGTTTGTGTGTGTGTGTGTGTGTGTTAGTGAGTTTGCGCGTTTATGTGTGAGCTACATCCACAAAGTGAACTACTAATAGATTCAATAAGTAGATTAAAGTCGTTTATTGAATAAATTGGGCATTCCAATTAAATTACAAAATCGTCTGTATTTAGATCTGATTTAATTTCACGACCAAATTCACCGCAATATAGCACACTTTTACAGAAATGTATAACGTATTATACAATGTATTCTATTGTATATTTAATATTGTTTAAAATATAGTATTTATCTTGCACATTCAAATATATTTGTGTGACCGTTTTGGTTGTTTAAATCGATATAAAAGAAATACGAAGAGCAGGAGAAAAACGGATTGATTGCACCGTCGCCATTAAGATTATTTCGTGTAATTATTACGAGCAACAACAGTGTGCTTTATTTTTCGCTGGTTATGAATAGGACACATACAAAACCAGGGGTTTAATGTGTTGCGATGTTAGGACTGATAATGGGATGAAGCCTGTCGCCGCGTGCGCGCTGAAGCCGCTCCCGCTCGCTGATCGCAGCGTTGCTTTTCCTGCCGGGTCCTGCTGTTCCATCTACCAGCATCTACTTAGCTCCTTCAGTTTTGTACGCTCTCGAGAGTGTCTCTTGTGCCAATAAAGAAAACACAATCTCTGCCAGTGTCTTGGTTCTTATACTGATTTACTGTATGCATTTAAAAGTCTATAAATGTTACCGTTGCTAATAAAATAGCGTCTATCCCACGTCTGTCTAATGCTCTTTGTTGCAAGCAGAAGGCAGCGCAAACCAGTTTCAGCAGTTTTTGTTTCATCATCAATATTTTCCGTTGCTGCGTGATCGCATACTTATATATTCAAGAAGTCTCGAGTAAAACGCACACAAACTTTGGAATGTATTGTCGGCCGATTCATTAACATTCAGGCATGGGATTTTAATAAACACGGGAAAAGCAGAGACGGGGCTATGGGAGAGGGGAAAAGCTTCAAGCTGTGCCCATATGATCATTGAAGATAGCCATGCATGGGGCTTCTTCAAGCTGTATCATGAGGCTTGGCGTAGTCAACCAGCGCTGAGGTGAAATGTTTAAACTTTTATTAATAGCAAATAATTATTAAAATCGCCTTCAGTTGGCCTTCTAGAAATTAGAGCGCTCGCACGGCTCCGCTGCTTCTCGGCAAACGGACGAGAGACTTGCATTAGAACGAGTTCGATCTCAGGGATAGTAATGAAAAAGGCTCGTGGGCCCCAGCGCCGACTCGGGAGAGGCGTGCTCCTCTGGATACATTTGTACACCCTTGGGAATTTGATCAATAGCTTCTAACGTTTACTGTGAATTATAATGAGGTGTGTTTTAAAGCAATGTATAATAAATTGAAAATCCAAAAACTTTGCTTTTAAGTTGATTTGTCTGGTGAAAACATCAGTGCCTGATGTACTTTTTCCTATACGTACAACACTTTCAACCGCCCCCCCCCCCCCCCGCCATCACCACCACACAGTTAATATAATCCACCATCATTTGTGCACGAGGCTGAACAACGCATTTTATAACGCAGTTTACAGTTTATGTTGCTGACAGGTCTAGATGCTGCTCACTTTCCAGAGTTGCGTGCTTTGCACCCCAGTTTATTAGACTGGGTAACTTTTATGGTTTAACTTATATTATAGTATATACTATACTACTCGGTACCTTTTCCAAATGTATTGATCATATATCTAGTAGTTTATCTGCACATCCTGCAGAAGTTGAGTGACCACGTTGAGCGGATCTTTTTCCTCACACATTTATTCGAGTTATGTGCTAGGTCCAACTCCAGCGTTCTCTGCTGTGAACGTGCCGCACTACTTATAGGGTGGAGTTACTACCTGTCGACCGTATTGAATCATGATATTACAATTGCATACCTGTGGAAAGAGCCAGCACTTACAGACACGGGGGGTGCTTTATTAGTCTTAATTAATAGAGCAGAACTGGCGCCAAAGTTAGCATCCGTATTAATGGGGACAGGTTTTTTCGGTTTAACACTGAATGTTTAGAGACAAAACAGCTATGCTATATTTTAAGTGACCGCTTTCGGAGCACTGCCTGGCCATTGTTTAATAAAAACTCTAATCATGTTATGAATTCCAAAATCAGTCACCTTTTTATGATTAATGCTTTTTATGATTTAATTGTTAAGTGTGTAACGATATCCAGATATATCTCACGTATTAATTCATTCACTGTAACCCTGCTTAAGTACTGCTCTCAGCATTTGAACGGAAATAAAAAAAAATCTCAGTGAATTGATAAAACACAAAGCTGTTTAAAATGTGTTTGAGATATAAACCTAAGCTATGGAATTTGCTACAGACAGTAGCGAGCAATCTGGACTATCCACGTATAGTGCTGGTTATGCGAGATGGCGTAGCAATATTAGGCGTGTAATATTATTTTTTATAGACATATTCAACTGTAAGAGAGTTATATATAGATTTTTGTGTTGGAGAGAAAGTTGAACTATTTTAATTTAATTTTAATATAATGTTTGGATATAAAAACGAATCATGCATATGTATGCATATATATA
>JAODJU010000081.1:14304802-14315861 GCA_026776725.1 Gnathonemus echidnorhynchus
AGCCCTAATATATATATATATATATATATATATATATATGTGTGTGTGTGTGTGTGTGTGTGTGTGTTTATTTTCATGAATAAGTATTAAAGTCCCGATTGTTGCAGATTCCTCTAGGGGGTAATCGGTAAATATGAATAGAGTGTAATAATTTTAAATGTCACTAAATATACGAATAGCAAGATTTTCCTCCTGCAACCTTCATGACCCATTCTCGCCACTAAATCGTTAAAAGAGTATCACAAATTGAAATCAAAGATAAAGATTTCCTAATTATCTAGCTAACTTATTCGTTTTAGTGGTGTTTCATTACCATCGAAATACATGAATCGCACACAGCAGAAGTTAAGAAAACGGGACACAAATTCAGGAACGTAATCTTAAATAGTCCCTCCGTTTTACGTCGTATTTTATTAACTTAATAACTAAGTAAAAACTCTCTCTTTCAATTTGCAACAAAGAGAATGTCTATTTAAACTAAATCATCACCATTAAAATTAGGTACTTGGCGGATAAAATTGATCAATTCCACTAAATAATATCATGATAACATGACAATTTCACATCTACTACCTAAACTGATAGCAATATGGTAGCTCATTTTTCAAAACATAAACCTATCGTCTCCTGTGAATCATGCAATACTGTAAACAACAACTGACATTTCGATGTTTTGAACAGATGTTGCACACTGGTTTCTACTGCATCCACTGTAAAAAAAATGATGCAACGGTTGTCCTATTTGAATTTTTACGTTAAGTACTCGAACTGATTTAAAAAATCGTGGATATTCCAGCTTCCCATAAACACAAGTTTTCCTAGGCGTCTGAATGGCATCCATCCTTCGTTCAGCTCTTCCCACTCTCGCATTCCCCTTGAATTCTTTCCATACATGAAGGATTTCAGTATATATTCCAAAGGCTCAGCCCTCGTTGGCCGTAAACTCCATCGCCATAGGTTAAAGCAGCACGAGACGACACTTCCCGGGGACTTCTCAGAGCCAAAATGGCGTCCAAAACCTGAAAGTAGCCAACCAGCTCCCAGCTTGTTCGTTCTGTCCGAGGCGCGCATGCGCCCAAGCGACCTCAGCGCTTGTGTTTCCCCGCAGTGTACTCGTGAGTGGAGTGGTACAGTGGAAGCTAGCCTGCTAGTCAAGGGGCTCATCAAAGTCAACAACATGGCTTTTTCAAAAAGTGGAACCTAACCGAATTTGGCTGAGAAGGGAAGCGGAAAGATACTGTCGCTAAACGTTTGGGTCCTTTTTCTTTTTTTGCTCGCTTTTTCTCAATAGATGGTATCCAGCGAACCGTCTCTAGCAGTGGAAGACGACTACATCGCCAATAATATGAAGGAGATGATTGGAGGCTGCTGCGTTTGCTCAGATGAGAGAGGCTGGGCTGAAAATCCACTGGTTTACTGTGACGGGCATGGTTGCAACGTCGCTGTTCACCAAGGTAAAAAAGAAAGCACGTAACGCTGGCTGTAAGAGGCCTTGGTTGACACGTTTGCTTCCTAGGTAACATGTGCATGTCCCGTACGCTGTTTAATTAGTAGGGGGTGCGCTGTTTACACTTCGTAGGAATTCTCCGGTCAGGTACACGTTCAAGGCCTCGAATTTAGCAAGTCGGCCGCCGATGGCCGACAGAGGAAGCGTTTGCTGGGTCGCCTGACGGCGACGCGGGATCGAATGAATCGTAAAGTTGTCTACATGTCATGTGACCATCATTAAGAAAATGAGAGTGACTGCGGCGTACGTGATGTGTTTGGGAAGGGAGGGGGGTACGAGGTGCGGCGCGTGCTTTCCCGGTGGGAAATAAAGTGCGGCTGCGCGCGCCGCGTCAGTCTACGTTCAGCGGTTTCCTGTTAGGTGGCTCGGCGCGAATATGTCAAAATGACACCTAGTGTCCGTGAAACCTGTCGTAGTTTTTTATCACATTATCCCAAGACTTATGTTTGTGTATCAGGTTTTAATGTGTACAGAGGGAGAGAACATTACTCTTTGAAATAAGGACTTCAGGGTTGCCCCCCCCCCTTTTTTTGCCGAGAGGGTAGCTGCTTCAGGTCGGTATAGCCCGTGACTCTGGTCTCATCTTGTTTCGTTGGTCCTGTTTTGTATGGCGTTAAAACGTTTTACCGTGTGGAATCAGTCGTAAGTGTTCTGTAATAACGTCGAATCTCATTTTTCCAAAAAGGTCGAAACGAGTGAACTGTAATACTGCATTTTTGCGCCGCGCTGCATGAAGTTTCCATGGATACAGTATGCAGACTCTATCCAGACAGGTGCTTCATGCCTGTTTTACCTTTTGAATCTTTGTCATTTGTAAATATTACATATGGAAGAGTTTTTTAAACCCCAAACGTCCCATAATTTTACAGTTTTCCCCAAAAACGTAGGAAATACAGTAGTTGGATAAAACTGCTGCCGTTATTAGTTTATGATTTTAAATCTATTTACATCATTTCCATTTAAAGATAAAAACTAAATAATAAACAGGAACAGAGTAAAAGCAGTAATAGCACTCAGATGCAAATTATAGTTTGGTATAAATAGAATATCACTCATTGTAATAATTTTAAATGCAATATTTAAAATATGTAACTAATTGAATAATGATTGCGCAATGATGATCAGGAAAACTAAAGTTCTAGACATTTTCAATGCAGAATTGTGTGAAATATTTAGAGGATGAACTGGGTTAAGGTATTTTTTATTTTAATTTGTCGTGCTGTCTCTAAATTTGTAATATAATTTAAACCTCCGTTTACCAAAATCAAGTTTAGTAACATTAGTCCCGTGTATATTTAGGAGTTCTAGAGTATGTACACATAAATATTTAATTTCTTTTTCTCAGATTCCAGCACTCTTTAAGTAAAGCTAAATAAATTATTATTGCTTCACAAGTTAGAACAAGACAATATCTTGGCATGCTTTAAGGTGTTTTTGGCTGCTCCACATGTTTTCACTGTGATCATGACTTTAAGCTGTTGAGTATTTTATGTAAAACTGTGGAAACTGTGGCTTGATTATTCTGTGGTACTCTTACCATTTAGATCAGTAGTTTAGGAACCACTGCTTGTAGTTGTAAATTCTGTCTTTTGTGTTCTCCGCCTTGACCACAACTCAGCAGGGGCCCAGCTCAAGGCTTTGATGTCTGGTGACCATGAGATGTCCTCCTTCATAGGCTGAAATGATTGTGAAAGGGAGAGCTTTAAAATGAAATTGTTCAGATTCCAAGCCTATGTGTATTTACACTTGTTCATAAACACTTGTAATTTTTGGATTACAATACAGCAGTCCTGTACTGATAGTGACAATGAAAAATGACTTTGAACTGAAATTTGAGTATAATGTACAATATTTACAATTATATGTCTAGCATATCAGCCACTTTGTATATCATTTAGACAAGGCAATGCTTTTTATGATAAAGACATGCTCCAACCTGGACAATGAATACTGTTACAATATTTCTGTCAGTCCACACCTTCTCCTGCAGCATAGGCTTGGGTTTACTGTTTTTATATATTGAATTTATATTATTTGAACTAATTGGCAGAAGAGAACAGTTTTGCTCCCATTGTTTTAATAACATTCTACTCTGCTTATTGGTAAATGAGCAGCAGAAACCTTATGTTCATTTTGTCCTGATTACAGCCTGCTACGGCATCGTGCAAGTCCCGACCGGCCCCTGGTTTTGTCGAAAATGTGAATCCCAGGAGAGAGCAGCTAGGGTGGTAAGTAACTTAACCTGCATTAATAATTGTTAACCTACGTTTTCCCAGCTAAAGGGCGAGAGAATAGTTCCTGTGAACTTTAGCACATGAGAAATCTGCAGTCATCTGTTGAACATATTGGATTACATAAAGTATTTTGTGTCTTACTGAGTACTAGGAATGTGCACGTTATGATCGCAAGAAATATGTCTGTCTTGTAGCAGGCATTCTGTTTCTATTGGTAAAAGTTTAAGTTTTACAGTTGACTGAATGCTGCTTGGTGGATTTGAGTTGTGATTTTTTTTCAGCCTCCATCCATCTGCTCCCTGCACTATAAGTGTATCATGGATCTCTGACACCCATGATGACACAGTTTCTTTCATGAAGTCATAAATCACAATTCTTTTGTTTGGTTTGCTCTCTAATTTCATTGCTTATCAAACACAATGGCCATATTTATTCCTCCAGGGTCTCAGCTGTGCAGGAACGGAAATACTGTTTGATTCTGTGGACTGTTACTCCCAGACAGTTTAATTTCTGCATGTTATTGCATGTTTTCTGCAATGGATCTGATAAAGTATGAGAGTATTTTCCAATGTTTCCAAAATGTTATTTATGATCACCTTGAAATTCAGATTGAGATTGAAAGATTTCATTCTTTTCACAGAGTTGAGGAAGCTGAATGCTTGTGGAAGTACTAATATTTCCTAATTTACCAATATAGCAGTATTTCTAAAATATTTTTGTGAAAAATACTTGGAATGATTTCTGATCTGAGAACCGTTTAAAATGTTTTGTTCATGTTCATAATTGCACTGTGTATGTTCTTAACTTCAAAAGCACGTTTTAAAGGAAATTTATAACTTCTGCGAAGGGTCATCTAAAAAAATGGTCAGCGGTCATACCTGTCTTGCTTTTTTCCATTTTCATATGCAGTTTTGTTACATTGTCAGCTGTCAGTCATATTGGCGGCAGAGTTTGACTTTTAAGAATGTAGCGGGTGTTGCTATAGAATTGTAGTAATGCAAGCAGCTTGAAGGGTCTTTATTATAATGGATAAGTTTTTGCTTAGATTCCATGTGCTTTGCACTGGTAGTTAACACCAATTAGCAATAGCTGAAAGGCTCAAAGACATGTATGATCACAACTTGTGCATTGGAAGACAGACGTCACATGGTACTGAGAAGCTGTCTCAGCTTTTGAAGCTGGGAGATGTTTACAACTCTAATTATCTTTACAGGAAAATTAACATGGGTACTAATATCACCAATAACCATATTTTTTTCATATTTTTATTGTGATCTGGCACCGAGTTACCTTGCACATTAAGCATTTATTAATTTTGCCCATTTGGAACTCATTAGTCCTTTGAAAGTGAGTTGTCAGAAGTCCTTAGGCACAAGATTCATTTGGGGTGGGGTGGTGCCAAATTCTTTTTTGGTCAATTGCTCTGTGCTTTTGGTTTACTGCTGGATGTCTCTTCAGTCTGTCCTGCTGGGGTATGCTGGGCCACAGTTGGTTGCTCCTGAGTTCATGTTCTGAATCAAAAGGATGTTTTGCTTCTGGTCTTGCTAATATCCTGGTATGTTGGCTTCAGTGAATGTAGAGCACTGACTTTAAAGTGCTTACACCTCAGCACTGCAATTTAGCCTCTGAGGATGTTAATTGAGCTGGATGTAGGAAAACGTTGTCACTGAATGTACAAATATGTACATAAATGGCACACTCTGTTAATGCCCTTTATCCATCGGTTAAATGCATGGTATTGCCTGTCTTGCTTATTATGTGTGTTATGAAGGCTTGTGTACTCTGGCAGAAGCTAGACCACTCAAGTTATTTGCATTTCTTCCTAGTATGCACAGTATGTTAATCTTGTATGATGAAGATCCCATTTCTCTTCTGGGCTATAATAGCAACAAACACTGCTCCCAAAATTTCATCTTTATCAGTAGTGGTAGCATCCACCCAGCGCTCAAGGCAAACACAAGATTTTCAAATATTTCAGTTGTAATCTAATGTGAAAAAAAGTTTAGAAGAACCCCATTGAAAATAAAACGCTGTTCTATTCTTTATCAATCACATTGATTTCATTTTATGATATGTGGCCTACAGAAGGTTGCATAGTTTCCCATTTTTCAGACTGGGTGTGGAATTTTCTAAATCTGTTAACTAGTCTTTTAGATGTCACAGGAATCACATTTTGTCTTGCTTTTAGTGAGGTGAGATGTTTTCTCTGGTTTTGAAATGTTTACTTTAATGGGAATGTGGCCTGACATGAATTTCTGTAATGGTACACTATGGTAATGGTACCTCAGTTGACTCAACCCACTGCATTGACATCCAGAAAACAACTGATGATGAATCATTTCTGTACTGCAGTAATTTTTGGACCAACTTTGCTTTCATTAAACAAGAATATCAGACTTCATACCAGGTGCTGTTATCCTTTTTTATGAGGCCAATGAGATGTTTGGTTACAGAACAATCCAAGGCAATATCTGATTACACAGAAAAGATATTCCTTCTAATCATTTCACAGTGAAGCCATACTTACTGAGGCCATGTGCAGTTTTCAGTCATACGACACCAAGGTACAGGTAGTGGACAATGAAATGGAACGTAATTTGCATTTTGTTTACTAAGCTGTGTGGCCCTGCATGCAAAATGCCATGCTATGGATACAGTATGGAAGAAGAATTAAAGACTACTTGATTTTTATTTTATTTTTTTTGCTGGGATCGGGCATCCTTATTCCTTTGGGATTCTTTAATTTCTCAGTGATAACAGCTGTTATAGTTTTAGATAGTTCTGCAAAGGGTCTGAAAAAGCCTACCTTCATTCTTCTTGTTTAATCCATCATGGTGTTGCCTTCTTGAAATTTGCTTGTTCCAGCAGTGAGTAAAAGGTGCACATAATGCCTCAGGAAGGTGAAATATAAGGTTGCATAAATACTGCCCGTTTGGGCTTTTACTGCAGGAACTAGGCACCTCCAGAGTTTGTGGAGGTTCACCACGATTCTGTGTATGGAGGATGTGATAAAAGACCGCTGATCATACTTCTTGAAAATTCTCCTACTTCTGGACATAAACACACACATTGTGAGTTATATGTACACAGACAATTGTTTTTTGGTATATTTTGCTTTCTTCTTATACTGATACAGTCCTACTGTTTCCCTTTGGAGTCCGAGGCAATATTAAATAACGCATGTCCAATCGCTGCTTTTCAGTGATTACAACTTTCCGTGTTTCCACATCTGGATATCACTTCTAAGATTCTTGTGCCATTTTAGAGATTTCTGCAGCTGTTTCAGCATGTTGCCACACATTGACAATTACATCCCAGTCAAAGTGCCGAGGCCTTACTAGTATAGTGCGGATCTCTGGCATCTGGTCTTGGAGCAGATCCGTTGTACATTCCTGCAGCCTCCCTAACCACAAAGCATATTCAAGATTGTACCTTTTTGTTTTTTTGGTGGATGATAGAGTTTAAATTCAATTATTTGTTTGGCTGTTATTTTGTGAGTTGACTCGAGTTGGAAACCTAGATTTACTTCTAGTTTTTCTTCACTGGATGATGTGCTTCCTGCTACAGGTATAACTCTTACTGTTGTTTGCCTTTTATAATTGGGAGAATGTAGCCTTTTGGTACTTGTTGAATCTCTGGCCTAAGTAGCGTCCCATTATTATTTGTATGTTGTTTTGAGCTGTGTATTTTGAGCTGTGTTTAAGCCAATTTCTGCAGTAATTGTTTCAGTCTTTTATGGTAAACAACTGATTTTTATAAGGGTTTTATTATAAAGTTATGCTATCTATATTTCTGTTGTGACCTTGTCTGTTGTGACTTGTAGGGAATCATCCCTCCTTACCTCTGCTAGATAAAACACAGATGGCATTCAGTGAATCAAGCAATGAATTGAACTGAAACATGAGGACATATTAAGAGGGATGCTGGGGTGTGCTAATGTTGTTCCAAAAAGACTGTCTGTGTGAGGCAGTAAGGTGTCTGACATAAGTCATGTGTTTGTCCTTTAACTGTCACTGTGGTATGCGCTGTAGGGAGGCTCAGAGCAACAGATGAGTGTGTGTAGCTTTTCTCAAAGACTGAAGTCTATGGGAGTAAACCCTGGGTTTCTTGGAAAAGTTTTATCTAGCAATGAATAGTCGAAGGGCCCTGAGAGAAGGTGATTGGTTGTGTAAAGGACTTCTCTCTTTCTCTCATGGTAAAGCTTAAAATCTCATCTGTAGCTAGATTGTGGAAAAGTATATAGCTTTTATGTTTGTGTGTTTGTATGGCAAAGAAAGACATATAGAGACGGTGTGTGTTTCACGAGCAGGGAGGGCAGAGGTTGTGGACATTTAATCAGGAAGCACAGAAATGCCAGTGTGTCTTTCCTATTGCCCAGCCCCCATCTGCTGAAATTTGTCTGGACCATTCTGCTTGTAAAATGTCAGCAGGCTCAGAATGATGTGGGGACAAATATCTACCCAGTTGAGTTAAACTTTTACCTAGGGAGTAACAATCCCTTGTGTTCTAATAATGATGATTGTTATAGAAATGGATATTAATATGGCTCGTGCTTTTATCCAAAGAGGCTTAAGGATTTTGGAATTGGGTTATTGCTGGAAGCTATCTGGGTGACATTGCTCAAGGGTACTTGGGAGTTGTGCAGTGGTGATTTCACCATGTTAATTGAAAGTCCTCCAGAGCAACACTGTGATCACATCCTTTGATAGTGTGGGTTAAATTTCAGTCTAAGGCAGCCTCCTATAAAAAATGGAATCCTCACTAATTTAGGGCTTCTGGGAGCCTCACTAATTTAGGGCTTCTGGGAAACACTAGGCTAGTTCTTGTTTTGTTTATCCATCATACTCAGTCATCTCGTCCTTCTTTCCAATCCTCTTCAAAATGTTACAGCTCTCAGTGTTTCATAGATGCGTATGTATTTTCCTCATGTATGGAAAATGGAGGCTGCCATGGCAAGGGTCAGGATCCTCTGCTTAGTCGTGTCAGGGAGCCCCCATACTAAACACAAGCCTCCTGTGTGTTCCATGTGTGCCCCTCCTTCCCCATGTGCACTAAAGATTAAGGGGTGGAAGGGAAGAAAGGCCAATCAGCAAGCCCCAGATGGAGGAGGACGGTCTGCCACCCACCACAAAGATGCGGAGGACGAGGGACATGCCAAAAGTTTAAAAACTATGAATACATGGGTATGTGGCCTGTCCATTTCAACACGTCTTTTTTTTTTGTACCACCAGCAAGATTCAAGGCAAGTTGTAGTCCTGTGCAGGTCATCTTTCAGTTTAAGTTGAAGCATGTGCCAACAGCAAGTTTGGTTCCTCTGTGTTATTAGACTGATGCAGGGGTGGGCGAATTAAGTCTCTAAATTCCTTCTAGAAGGACCAGCATGATGCTTTCACCTGAAATATATCACATAACTCCTAATTTTTTTAAAGATAAGATTTGTGAATTTCGTATTGCTGGAAGTAGAATTTATATACACGAATAAAGTGATCCTTCTTTAACAGAACAGCATGACCCTTTTTGTTGACAAAAATCATTTGTCATTTCAAATCTCAAATGACAGGCATGCATGTGGTTTTCATATCACCATTCCAGTGCAGTGTTCATAGATGGTTTCATTTCCCCTCACTGGGTGCATCAGCTTTTAAGGAACCTTCTCTCTATTCTTTTCTGTTCTGCAGTATGTTGTTGGTTGGGTCATGTGATATGTTGCTGTGATGTCCACAATAAAGGTTCCATGACTGAACCTTTTTCCACAGTCTAAATGGGAAAACCCGGTCCCACCATAACTTGACATTATTGGCATGGCATTTTCCTGTCTTTATTTGGTCTCATCCTCCACAGTCCCACTCTTTCTTGTTCCACATGCAGAATGCATTTCCAATCAGAATAAATAAGGTCTTGGTTTAATGGTTGCTTCTGGTTCTTTTTTGAACAAGTTGCCTAACAATGTTGAGAAAAAATGTTGCTGCAATAAAAGTGTAGATTTGAAGTTGACATTTTTGCACCCCCTCTTCTGCCATCTCATTACCTAAACGTGATTCAGAAATAGTCTTCCTTTTTCCTGTTTTCTGTCCTCCGAGCCATTTACACCAACCGGTTCCCCTTCCAGGGTTCTCCTGAGAGCCGTGTCCAAGTGTCCACCGTGAATCTCTTTTTCCACGAGTGTGATCCCGTGGAGCTACCTGCCGTGTGTTTGCACTGGTGCAGTGTGGGCTACGTCTAAGACCTGTCTCTGTCTTCCTTCACAGAGGTGCGAGCTGTGTCCCCACAAAGATGGCGCTCTCAAGAGGACAGACAATGGAGGTGATGCCTTGCACTTTCTGGATAGTGTCTGGATGTGTGCGTCATAAAGCAAGCCCTTTAGTCATTAACTTTCATCTTTATTACTGAGTATTGCGGTCTTTTGCAATTTCAGTCAGTTTTTAGATGCTGTTGTCCTTTAAATATATGATACACTATTTAGTAAATAATACCAATAATACACTGTAGTTACTATATAAGCAAACATCAGTACTTCCGGAATTGAAGGCGGAGCCAATGTGGGAATTGTCATGTGACTGTTTTGTGCTGTTCTGTTGATTTGCTCCTTTGTATAAAGAGGCCTGGTTGTGTGTGACGCTGCTAGTCAGGTTAAGAACTCAAGCAAGGAGGTGCTCTTGAGTTAATGGAGGCAGTTATACTATTCACTGATAAATATAAATGAGCAGAACTGGAGGATCTGTGGTAAGGATGTTAACATGAGCTTTCCACGGGTCCCCAGCGCCCGAGGCTGCAAACGGCACGCTTCCTGAGTGTGGGCGGGCACCCGCAAAGCCGCCTGGCTCTGGCTTATGTCATTTGCAGATTGGGATCAGGACTTGATTGGCTGCAGCTGCTTTCTGGAGGGTGTGCCAGTGGGCTGCTGAATGGGCATCTCTTACACCTGTTCGATTGCGCAATGTGTTAAGTTTATGGAGGGTTGGGGTTTGTCATAGAAGGTGTGCACTAATGCAGAATTAAGAATTATTTTAAGACTCATTTCAGTGTTTCTTGTTGTTGAGTGAAGGCCATTATGAAGAAATTTAGGTTACTGTTGCACGGTGTTTAGTAAAATCTCCAGGTTTCAAGGTGAAGCTGTTTTTTCACATTTGAGGGAATGATACTGCTGCCCTAGTTGTTTAAAAAAAATAAAAGAAAAAAGTTCTGCTAAACATTCGTTCAATCTAATATGCGATCAGTAAAGGCCAAGGCCAACAATAACCTTGTACAACCCCAAATCAGAAAAAGTTGGGACGGTATGTTAAATTAAAATCAAACTGAAAACAGTACTTTGTTAAAT
>JAODJU010000081.1:14325368-14338852 GCA_026776725.1 Gnathonemus echidnorhynchus
TATGGTGACCAAACCTGCACACAGTATTCTAGGTGGGGTCTTACCAAGGAATTATATAATCGTAGCATCACCTCCCTTGACTTAAACTCCACACAACTAGAGACCCAACATCCTATTGGCCTTTTTTATTGCTTCCCCACACTGGCGAAAAATTAGTAATCTGTGTAAATTCAATGTATCTTTATGTTTATTAAATTCAGTTAGCAGAGCAAGCCACGTGCGACTGTTTAGGTAAATCATGGAAGCAATAAGCTGTGGCAATATTTTGCAGTTTAAACATGTTTATTAAGGATACACCAAGTTTATACAGATGACCACCTTTAGAGCATAACAATATGCCTCTCATTAATATCTGCTAACCAAACTGTGGGCATAAGTAAACATCCGTATAGTACCGTCTCGAGAAATATTTACGGCTGTCATCTAAAGCCCTGGTGATGATTGCGCATGTGCCATTTAATCACAATGTGATATTGTGCAGTCCAACTTCATATGTATCCTTAAAGACCACACGCTAGCTCTTTTACCCCAGGAATGGTACTTTTCCAATTGGCTTAATCATTCATATAATCCCTCATATATTTGTTCTGTCTTGTCCTATGTCATTCTTTTAGGATTTAGGCAGATAGTTATTACCTTTTTAGGTTATTTTGTGATTATTGGTAATTATTTATTACGGTATTACAATTTTTCAGCTTATTGCATGACACTGATAAAATGTCAGAATTGTAAAGTATACATGTTAAATGAAGCTCAACGTGCATTATTGCATCAAATTGTTTCTGAACTAAAATCATCAACAGGCAGTGCGGCTGATAAGGGCAGCTTGCTCTCCATTCATTGGGTGTCTGCCTGTTTGCCTTTTTTTCTTGGAGAATTAAAATCCCCGTTTAAGATGGAGAAGAGCATGACTAAACACTCATTTGCCTGCTCACTGTCACTTCCAGCCTTGATTAAATTCCTCTCCCGTTGTCTGCCAACAGAGACATTGGTCTCTCTTATATACATTGGTACCAATAAAATACAAGACTGTGATAAGTCTTTCAAATTGAAATAAAGTATCAGGGAAAAGGGGAGCAGGATTTATATAAATGTCTGTTCTGGGCTAAAGCTACTTACGTGAAAGGGTTTTCCCCCTTATCACTGAGCTGGTCTCTGTATTACTTTTGAATCGTTGAGCAAGTTACACTCTGCAAAGCGCCAGTAAGCTTTCCAGCACTGGAAATGAAGCCGCTGGCATCTCATTGCCGTTACACTCCAGATCCCGTGCTCTGCTCCGCTGAAAGGCTCTTCCTGCTAAAAGCTCCTGTGTTCTCCTTTCCTGGTTAATGGGAGCTGCTGCAGTCAGCGTTGGGCCTGCCTTCTCTGCAGTGTTCAGGAGCCATCACTGGCCTGCTTTTCCTGATCCGGGCCCATTGTCAGTGGGGCTGATTTGCATTAGCAAAGGCACCCTTCCCCCACACCACATTCCCCGGTCAAAGGTTAGAGGCTCAGATGTGTACCTATCCTCTACCAAACCCTGGGGCCAAACAACAATAGACTGAAAGCCCCTCAGTTTGCAGGGAGCTCAGAGGTAGACAGCCAGCAAAAATGGCATTTTTGTGGCTAAAAAACGCATGTCGATTGTTACTCTGAGCTTTTCCATTTCTTGTATTTCAACAACCGGCCGTTCTCATTGTTATGTGTTTGTGGCGGGGCTATTTATGGTCAGGTTAAAAGACTTCTGGGAGATCCAGCTTCTGGTGGAGTTTGGAAGATAGCAAGAATGCAAGAATGCTCTCAGAAGCATGGGAGAAATAGCTTAGTTGTCAGGGTGCCACAGGCATTTATGAATAATGGTAATTTTGCACTGATATGAAATACCTGGTAGACAAAACAATCTGTTTATTATTCTGAACATGATATTGATTGAAAATTTTGAGTGTCCTGCAGAGACCCCATGATGACACAAAAGCCAATGATGGTAATGTAGTTTTTTGAGCAGGTCTCCTTAGGCGTTATGAGTTATCTATAGATGGCTGAGGTCAGTCAGGATTCTTGAGGCTGATTTATGTGTGAGTTGTCATGATCGGTAATCTACGTAAACAGTTTGTTTGCGAGCACCCGCTCACCCTGTGATCATCAGGGTTACTTAACCTTTATCCCAGCAGGTAATCCCGTCGTAATTTAAAGTCTCCTCCTCCACAAGGATCGATGCTCCTTAATGAAAATGCGGTGCCGTGTGCACGTCCATCCCAAGCCGCTAACCAGACAAGTGCCAGGCGGTTGCTAGTGTCTAAATGACGTGGGCCAGTGTTTCTGCCTGTCTTGCCAGGAGGGGCATTCCCCCGGGATTTTGTGCCATGCTCCTATTCGGGGGGAGGTGGCTTTTGGAACGCAGTCGAATGAGCGAAGACGGAAGCGTCCCACTGGCAGCGTGGCAGCGCCGTCAGCCTGCTACGCTCTCGCGGCCCTGTTCACAGGGCTCTAATTTATGGGAGCCTGCTGGGCTCTATGTTGGTTCCTTTGCCGGAAGAGTGGGGGAGGGGCGCAGGGCTGTACGCGTTGTCTGACCAGCTCCTAATGGTGGCGGCCCTGCTCTCAGGGCTCTAAGCCCATGGCTTCGGCACACCGGTGAAGGCAGGTCCATGTCCTCTTGCTTCACGTTCTGATTGGCTTCCCCAGCGGAATGCTGCCTGACGTGATCATCTGTTAAAACCTGTCTTGCTCCAACAGCAACGTTTATGGGCTCTCCCCCTCAATTTCCCATTGGTTGTTACTTCAAAGTAAGGAGATAAGAGGTGCATGCGAGTCACTTACCTTAGATAAACGGTGTGGCACATTTAGAACAGTAAGTCTGAAGGATCAAATTCTCAGGGCACACAAGTGGTCAAAGCTGATGCTTTCTGAGCTGAAAGGATCTGTACTTTGGGGGGGGGAGACGCAGACCAAGAACAGGTACGTTCACCTTTAATCTGTAACCTGTTTATCCCCAAGTCATTCCTACTTAACACACAAATGGTTTTTGTTGGCAAAAGTTTCAGGAAATGGTGGATAGAGGACCTTGCGAGGGAAGTTGTGAAAGCAGGAAACAAATGGTGGTTTGGGGAGGGGGCTTATTGCGACAAGGTTCCGACGGAGAGGCCGTTTCCATCGGCGAAGTGAAAATATATTCCTTCTGGTGCTTTTCAGGATCGCTGCATATTTTCACAGCTCCACTCTGAAAATGAGAGAGGCTTTGATGAAGGTGTGTGAACAGGGTGTAAATTCATCTGCTGGGAGCGGGCACTTTCCGAAAGCCTCCGGCACCCGGCTCAAAGACGGCCACCGCCGTGGCGTAACCCGTCACTGCCATGTTTTAATAGATAGCGGTGAGCCAGATAGTAGTCATTCTGGCAGCTTTTATCGTTTTGTTGTGGGCGGGAGTATGCGATGCATCTGAGAGGTGGTGACCCCAGGGGGCGCCCTCGGGAGGCCACAGTGACTGTGCTTTTCCCACAACCCCAGGCCCCATTGTCGCCTACAGTGCTCACTCACATCTTCCTCTATTTTTCCCCCCTACTGTCACCTCCAGAAACACAAGGAAAGGGACAAACACAAACCAAGGCATAAAAAGTCCCTGGAACCGTCCCCCACACTCGCGCCGGCTTTGACTGTCACCACGGAAAAGGTGAGTGAGCTCCCCCCTTAGTCGGCCATCGGCGTGACGCTCTATCATCACTCATGCTTTGGAAGGAGAGCTGTTGGTTTAGTGGTAAATGAAAGGGGCAATTTGGAAATCTGCAGTTTAGGGTGATGGCTGGGAGTGACAAGGAAAGCAGTTTCTGTGGGAATCTGCAGGTGATTCCACAGCCCACACAACTTGGGGTTTGTTGGCCAGTTGCATGTGCGCTTGCTTGTTCTTTCACCTTCACACCCTCTCTCTGTCCCCCACCCCGCTTCTTTACTCACCCTGTTCCTCTAATCTTCTCTCTTCCTCACACTCTCTCTCATTGTCACACGCAGCAGTCTTACGCCAGCGGCGGCAGCGGGTCAGTCTCCACCGTGCCCACCTCCCAGAAGCGTCAGGAGGACAGCTCGGGGCGCTTCACCAACGCCAACTTCCAGGAGGTGCCGGCCCACCCTGGGGGCGGAGCCAAGGATGGGCCAATACCAGAGGGCAAGGGCACGTCCGAAAGCAAGGCCAAGAGGCCGGGAAGCCACAGCTCAGGTCAGAGGGGGCGCAAGTCCACCCCTGGGAAGCCGTCCCTACCTGTGAGCATCACTTCAGCCTCCGCCGGACCAGCCACATCCACGTCCAGCCCTTTCCAGCAAGGTAAGCCATGCCCCCGGGTGGACCAACCATGAGTGAGCCCCCGCCCCCCCAGTACTGTGTCATACAAACCCTATGCCCTGACCTCATTTGTGCATGGAAATTAATGGCAGGTATGGGCCAGAAAAGTAGGTACGCAATCTAAGCGAGGTGGACCTTTGGAACGCAGTCGAATGAGCGAAGACGGACCTCCTGTGATGGGCCTGGAGGCCGTCCGGAGTGGACGGATCTGATACGGGGTTGGGACCAGGCAGCAGCGGGGGTGGCCGGGCCAAGCACACCTAGGCCTTGCGTGTGCACCAGGTTCCCAGATCGCCCGCCCCAGACGTGCCTTTTATTATTTATTTGTTTGTATGTCTGACAGGTATAATTAACATGCTGCTGCAGCCAGGTCTGTGGCTGGCGGCTTTCGCTGGCAGCTTCCGTAAGTCGTAGCTCTTGCCTGCACGTGCCGTCACACCGAGGTGACGGCTGCGAACAAAGCGGAGCAGGGCTGGCTGCTCCGGGAGCTCTCTCCGGTGCCCGGCGTCTCATCTCCTTCCTGAGTGGCGTATCCGCGTCGCTGCCGGAATGGTGGTGGGGGCGGGGGTGTCTCGCTGCCAAACCTGTCCTGGCAGCCCTCGTGCATGAACACTCACACGGACGCGAGCGCTACTGCCGCCGTGAAGGAACCTGGTCGTCCTTGAAGGAGGAAGGTGGCCCGTGAGGCTCCGGGTGACACGACAGGCCCTCCTAGGTTTATCTCCCTGAGTTCCCAGCGCGGCCGGAGCTGTCGTGGTGGACAGGATTATCTGGGGGGGGGGGGGGAAGGGGCCTGCGCATTTATGAGCACTCCTTCCGTTAGTGTGGCCTTGTTTGGCTTTGCCTCTTTTGTTTTTTTTTTTTTTTTGTTCCCCTGTCCTGGCTTATTTCAAAAAGTGAGTATTGTCTAAGGGTGGGGGGGGGTTCGTGCTGTAAAACAGGGGCTGCTCTCCCGGCCACAGCTGTGAAAACACGGCAGGTCGGGGGAGCAGCTCTTAAAGCGGCTGGGGGGGGCGAGGGGGCAGTGGAGCGCCTCCACCTGACTCCTGGGAGCACCAGTGTATTTATGGGGAAGGGGTCCCTCACAGAATAACACCTTTTATACCTTTTTTCTTCTCCCCTCATCAAGGTGTTACAATCAGTCCAAAGTATTTACTGTCCCCCCGCCCACTATTCCCTACATGCTCTTACTCATGGGGGATGGGTGGCTGGTTGTGGGTAGAGTGGATTGCCTTACAGTTTACAAAACAAAGGAAGTTTCAACACCCGGGCCCCACCCAGGCCTGGAAGTGTGAGTCAGAGAGGCGTCGTGTTCGCTCTCTCTCTAGTACAGATCGTCGCGTGGCCGTCTGGCAGCCTGCTTCCACGGAAACCGGTCGACGGACCCTCACATAGCCGCTCTGTGCCGGAGTCCTCACCAAGCGGGCAGCCTCCTGGACGCCTCTTTTTATTTTGGGTGTCCGCTTGCTGAAGAGCACGCTGTTTGACTGTGATCTGTGTAAGCCAGTAATGTGCTGCTCCTTTGTTCTTTATTTTTATGTCTTGGGGTTTTATTTTTCATTTTAATATGTATACACGGTAGTGCCTCTTTGATGCCGATTTACATGTTATTTATCATGTGATTTGCCTTAACTGTTAACCGGCTTCCATTTCTCTTGACTCTCTCCCTACACCCCCCAGGTCTTCTCCTAGGCAGCGGCGGGACCAGCAAGACAACCTCCAGTGTCTCCGGGGGGCCTCCCTCCTCCGACTTCCTGGGCTTCTCGGAGGCGGAGCTGCGTGCCGAGTCCTCATACCCCCCGCCTCCTTTCGGGTGCGGCCCTGGAAAGGCTGCCGGCGAGGGAGGGGTCCCTGAGGGCGTGCCCTCTTCCGGAAACTTCAGCTCGTTGATCGGTCCGGCCCCCAGCTCCGTGTCCTCTGGGGGCAAGCCGTATGAGAGCTCCCACCCCACGGGCGACATGCGTGGTAGCCTGGCCTCACTGGCCCACAAGCGCCCCCCGCCATCATCCTCTGGCCGGGGTCCGGCGGGCAGCCAGACCGAGGAGGCGCCGGTCAAGGGTAAGAAGCGGCGCGGCAAGTGGAGGAACCGCTACGGACCATGCTGGGCTCACGACGCAGTGAAGGGTGTGGAGTTGCCGTCGTCCGCCTCACCCTCATCCTCCTCCTCCTCCACGGCTCTGGTGCCCGGTGGTGTCAACCCCGCCAGCCTGAGTGCCAACGGTAGCGGGGGCATCCAGAAGTCGCCCTCTCTCCTCAGGAACGGGAGTTTACTGAGCCACCATGTCAGTTCTTCCCCCGCTAGACCAGGTACACCTCTCAGACTCGCAGTGCATCAAAATGTGCATCAAACTGCACTCCGAAGGTCTCGCCTGCCTCTGCAAGCCCTGGTCCTACGCCTCCGTGCCATTGTTAATATGATTAGGGACACTGTAAGGAGAGCAGCATTCTGACCCGCAGGGTGGCCATCTGCTAACATGGTACCGTTCAGCATTGCTGGCCATTGGGCTAATGGGCCAAAGGCTTTTGGCAGGTGGACAGTTTAGAGATTAAAGGTTTAAAATAACTGATTAGTACAGGCAGCGGCTTGGACCCCTTTCTCAATAAGGCGTGCTGCAAGGTCTTAGTGCTGTAAAAATACCTATTGTTTTAATCTAATGGTTACTTGTAGTCATGGTTGAAACGTTTCTGTGAACATGTAGAGTTCGCTTATTTTGGGATGGAAGTATCCTCTTCATAAAATAAATACGTGAGGAAAATGTTTTGTGGCCATTTACGGCCTGGCATTGAGGTTTGTTTGCAGAGTGCTGAGCGTCAGCTGGGCGAAAGGGGGCCGAGGCTGCAGGGGGTGTTTCTGTTGGCCCCGCGTGTGTGTCTGGCTGTCCATTGACTGCTGCTGCAGCGCACTGCTCTCTGGGGCCACATTAACACGGGGAATGGGGTGGGGGGGAGGTGGCGGGGAGCTGGCCGGGCCTTGGGCTGCCCTTCCAACTGCACTGCTAAGTCAATACAGCAGCCTGCAGCACTCTGCTTTACAAAGACTTACTGGCTGAACTTCAGCTTGGTGCAGGTAGACATTATAAATGACACATCTCCCACTGTAACATTATGTAATATTTGTGTATGTATAACAATTAGGTAAAAAAAAAACAGAATCCAGATTTAGATTGAGAATCACTTGTTTGTGTTCATTAAAACTAGAAGCTTTGTACTGACCTGAGGGACGACCTCTGTCAATTCTTATTCACAAATTCGATGTTGGTGGTTGTATCTGTGGGGATACTTACAAAGAAAGTGACAGCTTTCATTTTCTCCTTTTATAGTCTGATGAAAAGCACAGTGTTGCAGTTCATGAGCAGAGCATTTACAGCGTGAGCTGGCGCTTTCCGTAGTGAGGTCCTCACCATAGTTACAGAAATTAAATTGCTGCACATTGTGAGGCAGCTGTACTTCTCTCTAGGCCTAAAATACCAGCACAAAGTGCTCATCATTCCCTGAGAGAGGTGTTGTGCAAGGTCACAATTCAGGGTTTTAAAAATTAAAGACCTCTGAAAACATCCTAGTCTCTGGATGGAGCTGCTTTTAGGAGGGGAGTGTGGTTTTGGGTGAGGGCTAACTGACAGCCACATGAAAACTACGGTTCTGTGTGATGTATGTTTTAAGTCTGTTAATTACAACCCCCCACCTCATAAACTTTCTTAATGATTGACAGTGAATTGTATGCTATCATATATTAAATTAAGTGAACTCTATCATAATCATACTTTTAGCAAATGGATGTTCCGACTGCATGAAGAACATGGCAGGTCGCTTCCCCCTTGTTGTGTCTTAATGATTTACTCACGGCCCAGGAACACAAATTTCAACAGCCATCAATAAGTGCTTTTCAGTAATTTCATATGCACACTGCTGCTGACAGCAGCTCCCGGTATGAACGCGAGTAAAACCTGGGCCTCTTCATTTCAGATTTCATACTGTAGAAAACCAGCAAGTGAAAGTATAAATATTCTGCAAATGTTCTGCCAGAAAGGCTGTAGCAAAGACCATCATGGGAAGAGCATACTTAGCTAGTACTTTAGTTGAGCCGGGCATTCACTTTCTGATTTCTAAGCTAGAGGAAGGGCAGAGATGAGGTTGTGTGGAATGGTGTTTAAGGTCCTTCATTGCTACTTAGCTCAGTAGGGTGGTCCAAAGGGGGCAGGGCCCCTCTGCAGGAATTCAGACCACCGCTCATAGACCTGCCTCTTCTGTAGCTGGGAACTCTGTTTATCCGAAGCCCTCGGAAACGGGTCTGCCAGTGTTTAGTCGGACAGGCCGTCATCGTTTGATTTATCAACTGGATTACTTCAGTCTCTGAGTGATGCGCCCATACATCAGTGAGTGACTGAGGCCATGTCCGGGGATTAAATGCCTAAGTCTGTATCACAAATTCAAGGTGCATGGGGGTGACACAGGGATGAATGCGCTTTCTGCTAAGTCATGACGATGTATTTTATTATGAAACGGTAGGCTAGTAGCGTAGTGTTGCATAATGTATGTCCTCTGCTTGGGTGGATTCGGACTTATAGCTGTAGATAGAATCCAGAAGTGACAGCCTGGCCAGCAGGAACTCGTGGTCTTGCTGTACAGGGTTTGCCAGTCTGGAAGCCAACTGGCCTTTTTTTTTTGTAGGAAGGATTTTTTTCCTGTTTTGTCAGCAGACAAAGGTGACTAGATTTGGGGAAAGGACTGTAATTTATACGGCAACATTTTTCTTCATTGTGTCCGTCGACACATGTTTTCCTTATGTGAGGTAGTAAGCCTTAGCATCCTGCACCTGTCGTTTGTCAGTTTGGGTGCTCGTTAAACCTGAAGGGATCAAAGGAACTTTGCCTTTTTTCGTGTCCACTTGATTAGGAGTCTTGCCTTGTTTCCCAGTTTAACCTTCATTGCGATGCACATTAACCTGCAGAGTCAAAACAGGGGAAAAGAGTCCATAACAGGCAATTAGTTCAGATTCATTTGTTCCTCCCTGTTGGCTGTTTGGCACGGAGAACCACACAAGCCAGCCAACTCCACTTAGCCATGGAAGGGGGAGATTAGAAATGCTCTGACCCCTACTGGCCTTTCTGCCGTACTGCACCTCTGAAGTGGGTTGAGGTGAGGGCAAAGACTTCAGGAAGAGGGAATAGAGAGTTTAAGTGCAGTTATGGTATTCTGCCATAAGACAGCTGTGCATGGCTTTAGAGTGTGGATGTGATGTGCCTTTGAGTGCCGGCTCTCTGCGCTGTCAGTCTACCCACCTTTTTTACCCCCTACGGTTACAGGGTCACTTATTGATCTTTATTAGGACCCCCCCCCCACACTTGTTGCTGTCCTTGGCTAGGACCGTAAATATTTATCCAGGGTTAACCTGCTACATCAATGCAGTACACGACCCATTTATCTCTCCTGCTCAGAATGCAGTTTGTTACTTTTTCTGACTGATGGAGATTTTATCAGTAGAAACTGCGGAGGCCATTATTAAAGGCAAACATCGAACTGCTCTAGGTGGCGCAATGATTTGACGGAGTGTTGGTCCGGCAGGGTGAAAGACTCAGTATGTGAAAGGAAATGCATTTGTCACGTGGAGAGTTACTTGAAGGACAAAAATGTCCCCTTCTGTTTGATGATGGGGCTTTAGAGAGTAAGAGGGCTCCGTCTGTTGAGTTGGTAGTCGGACAAGCTTAGTTATGAGTGACACGGGCATCAAAGTACCGACGTTGACTGAAAATCCCTGGCGTGTTGCAGCTGATAAAGCAAAGCCAAGACATGCTCGTGTCCATGGAGAGAGAGATAAGGCCGCTTTTTCTCGTGTGCATTTCTGTACATCAGCGAATCCGCAATGCAAATCTTCAGAATAGATTTTTGTCAGTAATCGTTGGTGATCGATATTTGATACCTGCTGTGCTGTCCTTCAGTGGCTGTAGGACCACAGTTATCGCGTGACACAAAAGCCGTCACATCTAAACCCCTCTGAAATTAGCCCGATAAATTGAACTCAAGTTCTGAAGGATCGTTATCAGACCGTGAGCCGTGTTATTAACCTTTGTCTGAACTCAGATAGATTTTCTGTTGTGGAGGAACGGGCCAGTTTAAACGATGTGATTGTTAATCTAATTTAGAATTTGCCTCATGCTTCTGATTTCCAACTGGGGCAGGGTGCACAGGAGACCAGTACTGACTGGCACTGAAGGTACTACATTCTCTTCTGGCCAGATCTGTGCCCACCTGACACCTCCCTCTGTCTCCCTCATCGAACATTTATTTCTGCAGGGTAGGTTGGCTGACTTCTGTCATCACCCAGTAGAACAGCTGTCTGATGAATCTGCGTCATTCACAGGGCGGATTTGTGGAATGCAGAGTTACATCACGTCCCGGGTCTAACTGTGGTGGCATGTGTGTGGCGGCACCCCAGACAATCCATTTTTCTGGCAGGGAGCTGATTCGTCTTTGGACAGGGACCCTTTTTTCCACCCCTTCAGGAGTTGTAGAGACGCGTCCTCAGTTTTAATTTGGGGCCAATAAAACGATGGCAGCAAACGAGCTGGCACGTGGGTGGGCATCGCATGCATATGAATGGAGCCCTGTTAGCCATGCATCGGGAACTCGATCTAGTTATATCTGAGAACATGAGTCATCACAATCTCTCCTTTCTCGTCTTGTATTAATGACGTATCGCTTTGAGCTTGTGGTGGGTTGGCCTATAGGAGGGCGTCGGCATAGTGCTGAATGGTGCCTCTGGCTCCCACTTCCACACGCCTCTGAAGCTGACCCTCCCGCTACTGTCCGCAGGTGCCTTCCCCAGCAGCGACGTCCTGGTGCCTTTGCCCAGCGTGGTGAGCAGCCCCGGCACCCCCCTGTCCAGTGCCGAGCTACCTCAGCAACCTCTGGGTGGCACCTCGCTGCCCAGTGTCCCGACAGCACCCAGCACCTCCTGCACCTATGTGAGTATCTCCTGCACACTGCCTGTGACGACACGCTGCCCCCTGCAGGGCCCCGCCACTCGCCATCTGATCGGTTGTTCTCGAGTCACCATCGGCTCTGTAGTGGTGCAACAGCATCATGGTGCATTTAAAGATGAAACTACCAGGCTGCCTTTCCTTCTGGCTGATGAGAAGATGGAGTCTTTTTTGTGTCCCACATATAGAAATGATATCTGCACACTGAAAGGCACTGAGGTCATATTTGGGGGAGCGTGTGCATTAGTCTGATGTAATGCGTCACACTGGAACGCCTTTTAATGGAGTCGTAAAGTGTCATGCTGGTTTCTATATTAAACAGACAGATGTATGGGAGCTTAAAAATTAACAGCCATTATCACGTGTCAGAGTCCCCCTGATTGAGCGCAGTAACGCTCGGTCACATACTTGTCTAAGTCTATTCCTGATCAAGCTGAACACGCCTTACAAATAATCCGGGAGAGGTGTCATGTGACCTGCTGTCAGCAGCAGTGCTTCGGGCCTTATGACTGCGGGTGTGGTTGCGGTTGCATGTTTTTCATTACACAGAATGCCCCACCTCCTTGCCGTTTGCGCATAATTATGGTTTTGGTGCCCGGCTTTTGGATTACGGGGGTGTTGGTGTTTAGACTGCACGTTTGTAGGGCGCCTATTTGCCCTGCCGGATGTTTGTCAGATCATGGCGTACGTGTCAGCAGGGCCCGCCCACATGGTGGCATCATCACTGGCTGCAGCCTCTGAGGGATGTGCACCCGACCCTGGGTGGTCTGCATGCCCGTCCTGCAGGACTAAATAAACATGAAGTAATCCCCAGCAGCGCTGTGGTGTTTGGCTTTTATGTGTAGCGCTGGATGGCCATGCCTGTAATGGCTTTGTTTGTTTCCTTGCCTCTGATGAACTGTATAAATAGTTGCACAAATGGTGGGGGCAGGAAGCAGGTTTATAGCTTGACTGGGTTCCCTGAGGCTAAACGGGCATTTGTTTTGTGCGGGGGCTGGTGCTCCCATTAATGTATCTGTGGCAGGTATGTCTTTACACCGCGCCCTGTCTCCCAAATCCTCCCACTCGCTCGCTCACTCTCGCACTCTCCCAGGCTTGTGTCAGCCTGCTCTCATCTGGCGCTGCTGTAGCAACCATCGGTCTCCTGGCAACTGACCTCTTCACTGAAGCGGGCGCGAGCCTGCTAACGTGCAGCAGAGATGCGGAGGGTGGGCCGGGCTTGGGTAGGCCTCTCTGGAGTGCCACTGTTGTTGATCTCCTGGGGTTTTAGATGGGAGTGTGGGAGAAAGGGCCCCAGGTCTGATGTTTTGGCCCTCAGCCTTGAGCTGGAGTGTGCCGCGGACTGTGCGGCAAATCCAAAGTCGCCGCTCATCAGCGGGGACACGGTGGGAGTATTTAATGCCATTGGAGGGACGAGAGTGACACTCTGTTGGTCCCATGGATGGCAGGACGGTCCTGAGACAACAGATACCCCAGAAGGGACGCGTCTTACCTCCAGAACGTCTGTGCGTGGATTTGAGCCAGGGCCAATTTTGCGTGGCATCATCGATCCCGCGGTGAGCCTGGAGCAGGGAAGCTGATCTGTCTGCACCCCGTCATGGATCGATGGCAGGCAGAGGTTGAGGGTTTGATAGTGGGACGATAACCGGCACGGAGCAGTGTCTCAGCGTAACCGTGACCGTCTGCGAGGTCTGTCCAGAGGGGTGTACCGTCCAGCAGTTTCCCCAGCGGCGTGTTCTGTCTCCTCTTGCTCTCCTTCGCCTCTCTTCCCCCTGAAGCCTGTGGTCTGTTTAGATGGAGGAATGTTCGGAGGCCCTGTAGCCCCCGTGTGCTGGTCCCAAGCACCCAATCCGCAGCGAGCACTTTCAGCATTACCTAAACAATGGGGCTGAAAATGTTAAGCCCCCTGAACAATTAGGGAGCCGTCTGTGCCCCCCTCTCCCCTGGCATTGAGCAGCGCCGTGTGATGCAATTGAAGCCGACAGCCTCCACGGTGGGGGCCTCTCCCGGGACCACAGTGTGCTTCACACTCTGTTTAATCTCCCGGCGCCGGGAGCGTGAGGCCTCGCCGGGTCCTGGGGTGACGGAGGCCGGGGCTTGGGGCCGTCGTCGCTCTCCAGCGATAATAAACTAGTCGGAATGCGGCTTGGGCTCAGTCGTGTCGTGCAGCTCGTTAAAGCGGCCCGGGAGAAGGG
>JAODJU010000081.1:14338952-14353574 GCA_026776725.1 Gnathonemus echidnorhynchus
AGCGATAATAAACTAGTCGGAATGCGGCTTGGGCTCAGTCGTGTCGTGCAGCTCGTTAAAGCGGCCCGGGAGAAGGGAGCTCCTGCGCTCCACTGAGCCCGTCTCTCTGGGTTCCCCACAGGCTTCAGGTTGCGTGGCTGGGGGCTTTTAATGGGCTGAGGCTTCTCTGTCGGACCCTCAGCACCGTGCAGCTGTGCGCTATTTTACAGCTGCTTGTTGATTGTTCACTCCTTTTTTTATTATTATTGTTTTTATGATGATGATTTTTTAAGCCTCTTCATGCCGACGTTTGTCTGACTCCCAGAGCCCCACTAGAAAACCGGGCAGAACATGCGACCCGACTGCCCCACGGATGTTAGCGAGTCCGTATGGATTTGAGTTTCAAGGTTCAGGCATTTATTTGTATCTTAGTGAGAGTCCCTGCCAGTTTGTAACCATAACTTTGAACCTCCCTTTTCAACATTAATGGATATAATCTCCATCTCCTTAATGAAATTGGAGTGCTTTTGATGTCATTTTTGTAGCTGGTTTCATAAGCATTTAAAACCGCTTTGCCTTCCCCATACATGTAATTCAGCAGGATGCTCAGCAGTCACAGCCCCACGTTCGCGATCGATGGAGGTGTGACTAATCTTTATTCATTTTCTGTCATGTTTTTTGCATTCAGGCAATTAGTCACACACAACCCTGAAGGTATGAGTATTTTGAAGGAAAGAAATCAATGAATGTAATTCTTCTAAATAAATCATTTATTTTAAAAGTTATTTTGCTTATCAGTCTGGTGGCTGCTTGTGTAATAGACATCTAGACTGAAATATGCCCTGATGTGTGTGAATAAGGAATATGAGCAGGGAGAAGCTCCAGAGGAGTGTGATAGTGATCCATATTGACAGAAATAGCAGTCTGCGAATCATAGGCCTTATCTTCAGGCTTTTACTGAAGTAATAATGTCGCTCTTTACCATCATCTAACTTGCCCCCCCACCCCGGCATTTCAGGGAAAAGGTCTCAACCCGGTGCTTCCTGGCCCCCCCATGGCATGGGTGTGCGTTTTGGTGTGGCTGTGAGTCTGCCTGGGGTCTCAGTGTATTCACATCAAGAGCGATGCTACACCCATACCTCAGTGTACCATACAAGGCTGAGGGGGAATAGATTAATGCTCCTCATGTAATATGCATGCTGTTCAGGATAAAGGGCCGCGCTACTAAAGGGTGTTAATTATTACTGCGTGAGGGCCATTGAAAGCTGTTCACCGTGCTCTTGGTCAAATGTTTTAAGCTGCAGGTGTTGAGTGAGAAGCTTCCAGGCCTGGGCAAATGTTGCTGCGACAGCCTCTGGAGCTACCTGCTGGCTGCACTACTGTCTGTGGGTGGTGTGAGTTCATATGGGGTAGGGCCAGTCCCTTGATGAAAGTCCAGCGGTGTCATTCTGCTCGCTCTCTCTCCTGGCCTTTCCATCGCTCCCAGATGTGGTCTCTGTCGCGAAACCCTTGCTGGGGGGTACGATCCTGTACTCTTTGAAAATAAAAGCCACAAAGTAAACATGCGCACGCAAAGCAAAGGCATTTTTATTGCTCTGGATTATGCAACAGATTTGGATGGCTACAGGTTTTCTGTTGGCCCCTTTCTTGGCCCCCATCCCAGCAGAGGCCCCAGAGGTAGGGGATGGGAAGGGGGGCAGGGGGACTGTGAATGGAAGCAGACGTGAGCAGGAGGTTCCAGCAGCCTGTGGTGGAGGGGGAGGGCGGGTGGGGGCACTGGACGCCTGCCCGTCTCCTTCCTACTCGCCCGCTTGGACGCAGGGTCACGGGGGAAGCCGTCAGGCAAGCCCTCTTCCTGCTGGATGTTCTTTCTATTTTTTTTCCTCTCCGTTTGCCTGAGGGTTTGCAGATTTACAGCGACGGCAGGGCGGCCCTGCCCAGCCTGTGGCGTCACGTGTGTGTGTGTGTGTGTGTGTGTACGTGTGTGTACGTGTGTGTACGTGTGTACGGGCCGCACTGCAGGGGAATGAAAGGCAGGCGGCGGCGGGCGGCATGACCCCGCCGAGCCGGAGAGACGGCCGTTTTGTTTGACATATGCCACCGCCTCCTGATCTGGGAAATGGGTTAATTAGATAAAACAATTAGCAGCAGAAGCACATGGTCAGCGGAGAGCCCGGAGGTGCTAGTCTGGCGCCCAGGCAGGCAGACTCTCAGCCCGGCTCCCCGCTCTGCGCCACTCTCACGCCACAGCCGTCTGCCTCACGTGGTCTCGCCAGAGAGGCTTTTTGGTGTCGCTTTGTTTGAAACCATCCGTCTCTCTCTCTCTCTTTCTCTCCCTCCCCCACTCCTCTCTCCCCACAGTCCAATGCATTATCCGGATCCTCCTTCAACCTTGCCCCTCCCCACATGTTTGGGAACCGCCTGAACCCTAATTCTGCCATGACGGCCCTCTTCGCGCAGTCCGAGGGCCCCCCTACAGGTGAGCCAGCCCCCTCCCCATCCTCCAGTAGCAGCGTGTCAGCTGCAAACACGCCTACTTTATCTCGCCTGCAAACAGAGCTCATTCGCTGAGGATCGGTGTCTGCACAGTAATGCAGCATGGAAAACACGCCACTGTCTGGGGTGAGGCGTCATAAATATGTAGACAGCAAAATGGGGAACTTGAGCATATAATTATACGTGTGAGGGAAGAATATGTAATTATGTGGCTGAAGTATTAATGTTTGAGGTGACGGTGGGCTGTAACAGTAGCATCTTAACATGTGTTATCCGTGCGATTATTACCAGAGCGTCACTGTCTGCATTCACATCCACAGCGAATGTGTTTCATGGATGGCATGCTGGGCTCGGGACGGCTGGCTCATGCCGATGGGCTCGGAATGAGCTCCAGGCCGCCAGCTTGAGCGCTACATTCCTGGCAGGGAGGGGCGGCAGTGCTGGGGCCGCCCACATGTGTACAGACCGGGCACCTGTGATAGGAAGTAGGCGGCACGTCGCCATGACCAACCCTGCCGGCTCTGATATGCTGTCCGTGTCCTCAGCAACCCGCCGTACTCCTCCTGCACCTCCTCCTCCGGTGGCCCTCTGCGCTGAATAGGAGCAGGTTTTGTTTTCGGGTGTTTTTCCAGCAGACCCTACAGCCATGTGTGGGGGCGGGGGTCAGTGAGGAGGAACCCTGTGTGGAGTGGGGGAGGGTTGCGGGGGGTTGGGCTGTGGTATTTTACGAATAATGGATCAGTGCCGTCCGCTGAAAGGCAGGTCACGGGGTCCCCTGCCTAACAATGCGGGTAGGAGGACTCCTGTCTAAAGTGTCCATGTGAGGCTGTGCAGCACCTGCGAGGCTCAGTGCCTGCCTGCCTTCCCTTTCGGTGAGTTGGCTAACCTGGATTCTGTACTGGGAGAGCGTGGCCCAATCGCTGCTGGCCGTGTGGAATCGGAGTGCATCCCGGTGCCCTCCTCGCCCTTCTGAGCACTAATGGCCGGCTGGAGCGGGAGGCGTGACCTCACGATTGCTCAGCATGGTGTCCCGAACCAGGAGACACCTGCCAGGTGGCTTATGGCTCGACTGAGTTGGATTGTGTCGGTATTGGGCTGGAAAGTGTTAAAATAGAATGAAGAAAGTTAGGGAATGCGATGGGATTGGCTGGCTCTGACCGGGGGGTGGGCCACCGGCCTGCATGTGTGATTTGTTACTTTCGCTTCAGAAGATGGAGAGCGTAGTCTGCTGTGGGGCCCAGTGTGTGTACGTGTGTGTTTGGAGGCAGAGAGGGGCTGTGTGATGCTCTCGGGGTGCCCCTCGGCATGTGGCTCATCCTCTCCCAGCTCCCTTTAAGCCCCCGGCCGCTGTAACCGCGCTCTGTTTACTCTTAGACCTGGAGCTGGGGGACACCGGCTTCTCTGGAAGAAGCACTTCACCAAAGGCCAGCCTGTCTCCCCGGTAAGTCTTATTTACATTGCCGGCTGAAAGTCGCCCTGGCTGCCTGTGTGTGAGCAGCCCGTGCCTTCATGTGGGCCTAATGTGCCATGTCTCTCTCCTTATCGCACGAGTGGACATTTAACTTCATTACAAACGACCTCTAGTTAAACAGTTTGTCATTCATCATTTTCTGTTTGTTCATAACTGTACAATACTTCAGGTTGATTTATAATGTTTATAAACTGAAATGCTTATATGATTAAAATACTGCTTAGAATTTTTTTTTTCCTTTTTTTTTTTTTTTTTTTTTAGTTTCTTGCTTTTTTCAGGAAAACCATAAATAAGCCTGTATCCTTAAAGGTGCTTTAAACTTTATTTTAAAAGACTGCTTGAAACAAAACAAACTCCTGCATCAACCAAAGAATCTCATTTTTCCATTTGATAGTAGAGTAAATCCTCTCAGTACATCGTTTAAAAGTATTCTCTCGTGTGTGTGTGTGTGTGTGTGTGTGTGTGTGAGATGATGCAGCTTGTTTCCAGAACCTGTAATGAGCTGTGGCCATCCGGACCTAGTCTCCTCCCCCGGCCGGTTTACAGAAACGATGCTCTTTACCCATGAAATTTACCTTCTCTAAAGGAGATGGATCATGTTAGGCTTGTGGGCTGAAAGAGTGTGGTTCACTGAGACCCCCCCACAGCATGGCTAGTAGACGATCAGCACGGGGGGGAGCAGCCACAGCCCCACCACCCCCAGCTGTGGAATATTATGGGCATTAACGCCCCCATTGTGGCTGCGGTATTAGTACGAACACGCAGGCTTTAAACTGCTGTCTGTACTTCTCTTTTTCCCTCTTAGATCACCCGTGAGTGGTCTGAACATCCGCTATGACTCTTCTGGATTGACGGCCCCAGGTCCAGCCGTCAACGGGGCGAGCTCTGCGCTGCCAGTGGCCACTAGCATCGAGCAGCTCCTGGACCGACAGTGGAATGAGGGTCAGCAGTTCCTGCTGCAGCACGGTGCTCCGGGGGCGTCTGGAGACTGTGAGTCCTTCCTTTCCCCCTCCCGCCAGTCGCATGTCTCGCACCTGACTCTCACATGCCTCAGTTTTATTAGCACGTGTGTCTCAGGGTCACACGGGCATGCGGCTCACGCCTGCCATCCCGCTTGTTGGGGCTCCCCTGACCAGTAACAGATATTTAACGTGAAGCTCTCCGATTCCTTCATGTCCGTTGTGCTGCATAAACGGCCACCTGTGCCACAACGCTGATTCTTAGGTGATTAAAATTCGCAGGTCGTTTCATTTGTAATGAAGCTGCATAATTGTGAACGTGCAGTCAGTGGGCTCCAGACAATTTTAATGAATCCTCATTGAAATTGCAACTCTCCTGTTTATATTGGAAATTCATTATTGTTGTAATATACGTCTAATTGCTTACATGGTTGCAAAATGACAGTTAACATTAAATTATAGTTCTGTAGCCGTGTTCTTTTGTAATGATGAGTGGCATGAGGCCTGCTTTGAATATCACTTTATCTGTTTCTTAATTAGCTTAATTAGTAATGGCCGTTTAATCATGCAGAGGTACGTTCCAACTTGTTTTAGCTGGTCTCCGCTAACATGCGGCTGTGTCTGTGTTTTAAAGTGGTGGTACTTTTAAAATGTCTACCTGTTTGAAGACCTCTACTTGTTTCTTCCCAATACAAAGCTCGGAAATTTTATTTTATTTACTGTCTAAGTGATGATGAGTCCAGGTTGTAGGTGTTCTAGTTACGGCGGGTGCTAATTAATTTTAACATGTCACGGGCTAATTGTCTTTAACAGTGGATCTCTGATAAGTATGGATTTTTTTTTCTTTTTCAAATATGCAAATGAGGAGGAAGTGTGGGTGGTATTCACTTTGGTGGGGTCACTGGGGTGACCTCCAGCATTTTTTTTTTGGGCTTCTTAAATTTCCCCTTTCCCGCATCCCTGTGTGGATGAGATGCTGCTTCACCTATCGCGCGTGCCACCACCACGCTGACTGCCACCCTCGCTCCTGCCCGCAGTGCTGGCCATGCTCAGGTCCCTGCACCAGCTGCAGACAGAGAACCGCCGGCTGGAGGAACAGATCCGCACACTGACCGTGAAGAAGGAGCGGCTGCAGCTGCTGAGCGCCCAGCTCGCCGTGCCTTTCCCCCCTGCCAGCAGTGCCGCCAGCACCAGTAGCACCAGCACGCCGGCGGCCTCCTCACCGCAGCTGCCCGGCGCAGGCCTGCACGCAGGTCAGTGACACACCACCAACGCATGCACTACCTGGCGCGGCCTCTGTGCTCTTGTTAAATTGCCTGTTTCACTTTCAGATATGCTGAACAGCAGCAAGAGCCCTCAGCTAGGCAGCACGTTTCTTCCGGACTCCGCCCTGCCAATGCCCCTCCCCCTGGCGGCTCAGGTATGCCCCCTGCTGGCCTTCGGTGTCACGCCCGTTTGAAATTTGCTGCCCCGCTGAGCTCTGCCTTCCTCGCGTCTTCCCCTTGGCAGGACAACGCCTCCAGCAGCCGCAGCAGCAGCTCCGCCCTCTCCACCCCCCCCTCGGTGGGCCACGGTTCCCCTCCGTCTGTGCAGCAGCAGCTGCAGGTCAATGGGGCGCCGGGGGGTGCTATGCAGTCTGTGGCCCCCGCAGCTGCTGCCGGGGCCCTCCCTGCCATGCCTGGAGTGACGGGACTGATGGGGGCCATCCAGGGGGGGCAGCTGGCTATGAATGGCATAGTGGGAGCCCTAAACGGTGTGATCCAGACGTCGCCCAGCTTGGCACAGAACGCCAACACCCTCCCTCACCCCGTGGGTGTGCCGAGCGCCCCACTGACCATCTCCAGCACCCTTAACAACAGGTAAGCCCCCGATGCCCCCCCGAACAGCCGCTCCGCTCAGCCACCGGTTGCCGGTTCCGCAGAGAGGCTCTTTTGAACTTTCAGCAAGCCGACTAAAGCTGAACGAGTCCAAGTTGATCCCTTGCATGTTCTCTCTTCCTGGCCTTGTTCACGTGGATCGCAGCAGCACTACACCTGGGAAAACCAGGTGAGCTCCTCCCCCCTCGAGCCCCAGACTCGTGGGCGGCTGTGCCCCTGCCTGCCTGCCTTTCTGTCCATCCAACCCATCAATTTCGTGTCGTGTTTGCTATGTAAAAACCCGCTCGGCTGCCATCAGTCTGCCGTGCTCCTTGCAGTTACAACATCCATCATGCTCCTCATGAATTGCCAGAAAATGATAAACTTTAACATCCTGCGGCCTGGGATTGCATGCTTCGTTTAATCAAAGTTGCCCCATGTTGTTGTTGATGTGTCACTGTCCCCAATGGCCCTGCAGTGGCAATGAGATGTCACGGCCTTGCTGTTGTGTGCTTGCAGCGCGCCGGCCCTGGGCCTCCTGTCGGAGCAGCAGCGTCAGATCCTCCTCCACCAGCAACAGCTGCAGCAGCTCTTCTCGTCGCCACAGCCCACCCCGGTAGGTGAGGGGGCCTCCCGCTCTCTGACTCAGGACCCGCATCCCCGCTTACAGCTCCCTGCTTCTGTCTGTCTGTACAGCAGGAGCAGCACCAGGCCCTGATCTATCAGCTAATGCAGCAACAGCAGCATGACTTGCAGCAACTTCAGCATCTGTCCTCCTCGCAGCTGCCTGTCAACAGCCTGCTGCCCACAGCTCAGAGCGCCATCGCTACCAACCCCTTCCTGACCATGCACACAGAAGCTTCCCAAAAAAATACTGTGAGTACTTCCCAAACCGTACCTCATTCTGCCAGCATCCCACCAGCTCTTAATAAAATGACGGACTGCAGAAGATGAGCGTGAATGCATTCTCAGTGCGGCCATGTTCCTGCCCACAGCGCCTGGCCGAGAAGGGTGGCGTGGTCACCGGCCAGGAGAAAAGCTGACCGAGCTGGGTGTGTCTCCCTGAGAGCAGCTCATCACCCAGCCCCTTCTTGGGGACCAAGGACAGAGAGCAGGGGTTTGCCACGGAAACTGCGAGGGGTGAAGACCGTCGTCAGAAACATGACGACACTTTGTTGCACTAAAATCTTCAGGGACTGCAGAAATCTGGCGAGATGAAACGGACACCGAGTTCATGTGAGAGAACGAAGGTGTGTGTGCTGCCTTGGGGCAGGGTGGCCCGAGGCCTGATAGGAATGCGGCGGCAGGCCTGTTACTGACAAGCCAGGCGGGAACAGCCACACTCCGATCGTCTTTGGGGCCAAGAAGGCACTACACTTACCATTGTACTGAGTGTGTGTTACAATGCAGTGGCTTTACCGGGTGGCAGAGCTGTCTGACGGCTACAGCCCCAACGAGCAAAAGTCGGCCTCCATGGGCTGTCCAGCCACATGTAAACCAGCATGTTTAGCGGTCTGCCGGGAGGCGGTGTGTAGCTTGGGGGAGGCTGTGTGGTTTGGTGGCTTTGCTGTCCATCTGTGGTTACCTACAACCCCGATTCTTCTCCACCACCACCAGCATTCTTTATCGTTCAAGAGTCCCAAAGCTCGAAACGATACAACCCACTGCATGTTCAAACCTACTCTGCCTTCAACCGGAAGGTTATGCTGGAGGACCTTGTGCTACGTTGAAGAATCTGCAGATGAATGCTGTTAATTTATTAGAAGTTCTGTTCAGGTGAGCTTAAGATGTTTCTGTGAAGTGCTCAATCCAGTCTAGCATGGAGGACCTTTCCCACTGCTGTCCAAATGACACTTTCACAGACATCTTCGGTCATATCCTAAAGGTTTGAGACCTGACCCTGGATTTGTAAACAGAACCTGTAAGCAGTTGAGGCCAAAGCTTCATTTGGCCTTTGTAAATAGCTCGTCTCTGTGTTACACAGAGCCGGAGCCGCTGTTCGGGTCGTACTGAGCCTTAAATTGCACAGTTTTACCTCGTTTATGTAAATAAGTGTCCGTAAGTGTCTCCTCCATGTTGTGAAGATGCAGACCTTTTTTGCGTTAGTTTCTATCAGCCATGCAAGCAGTGACTGGACACAAAGTATTTATTTTTTAAATAAGCAGGGAAATTTTACAACTCTTGCACCATTTTGTACTTTGGCCCCTTGTTTCTTTTTCAGGTGAATCAGTTTTTGTACAGCATTTAAGACGAATCTCAAAGGTATATATTTCAGAATAACGCAAACTTATTTATGTTTGAAGAAAAACAGAAAAAGACCCGTCGATTTATACTGTTTGTAGCAGGAACCTGATATATTAAAGTTGTTTATGTAGTGTGAATCAATTGTTTCACTGATAATTCACAGTACGTAAAATGTGAAGAATTTAATTTCCTTTTTTTTTTTTACTACTTGACATTGGTGCTATGTATACTGAAGTAAATGGTCTAAGACATTGCCTGTGTTCAGCAGTTTCTAAACTGATGGGATAACCGCATTTGCATAGAACAGTCGACGGACTCTGGCCTGGACCGGAGCGTAAGGGAGCCCTTTCTTCTTTTGAGTCTTGGTACCAGGCAGTAACTGCTAGTTTCTGACTGACAGCATGCAGTTTAGGCCTTTGTACAGTCATTCCTGCATAAATACTACTGCCATCCAGTACAGTCAGGGTAAGCATGAATATTCAAAACATGAGTCTAGGTATAAACAAGCACACTGGTTCCAGGCCTATGGAAACACTTTAATGCACATCAGTCTGTCCTGCTTTGGTTACAAACTCACCTCAGCCCGTTGCATAGACATTTCCTTTCATGTAAAGTGTCCAACTAAAAGCACTCAAGTATAAAGACAGCCTGTGCTCAATAAATAAAACCATGGCGATGGACAGGGGGAGGGGACGAGCTGGACGTCCGCTGGCCGACGGGCCATTTGGGTGGAGTGAAGGCACACGGCAGGCAGGTGAGAGGTACGAGGGCACAGCAGTGTCCTGGAGTCAGCTCTTGGCTTGTTTCCTCTTCTGCACGAGCTCTGCCAGGAGCTTGTAGCGAACCATGCACTCTTCCTGCGGGAGAGCAGGCAGCATCAGTGGCTAGCAGCACGTGCAGGAGATGGTCACTCAGCTCGCTCGCTTTCCTTTGATGAAGTCTAACTTCCTCAGGACACACAACAGCATTAATGACGGCCAACGGAAAATGATTTTACATCGCTACAATCTGGACTACAAACACGACCGAACCTAAGAGCCAGTTATGGCGCTGAGAAGAATGTTTAAATTCCAGAGCTGTCTAAGGGATTTCACCTTTGGGCTCTTAAGTAAGGGTTCCAAGTTGAACCTGCACTCTGACCTCTAAAACAGGCTTGTGTGTATAGTATTTTTTACATGCATCTTCTGGAAATCACATATAGAAATTAGTACATATTCGTAAGAAGTACGCACTAACACATTTGAGAGACTTCAAGCAGCAGACCTCACCAGCTCCCTGGTACGCTTACCTTGGTCTTGCCTGGTACCACCTTGGCGATCTTGTCCCATCGCTCGCTGGTGCCACGCGGATATTGTTGCAGAGCCTGCTCCAGGAGCTTCTGCTGGTTCTGAGTCCACAGCTCCTCTGGGCCCGTCGGCCTGCCCCCGCCTGGCTTGCGCTCATCGGCGCTGTCATCATCAACCGTAGCGTTCGGGTCAAAGTCCCTCTGCCTGCGAGTCCGGGCCTTGTCGTCGCCCCCGGGAGCTGCCAGCCGGTTACCCCTCCTGTGTCGGGCCCTCCCCTCAGTGTCCTCCCCACCTGGCTCCGTGGGGCCTGCCCCCAGCTCCTCTCGCTGTGTAATGATGCTGTCCGGCAGGGTAGCCGCCTTCACGCTCTTCCCCATCTGCACGCCAGACTTGAGCTCAGAGAGCTTCACCAGACCTGTTGAGTGAGGGGGGAGGAGGGGAGGAGGGGGTCATGAGGGCAGGAATGAAGAGCTTTTCCATAGATTGCTGGTGTTGAGGGCCAACTAATAATCTGATATTTAAAGAGTGAGTTTATTATTTTTTATTTAGACCAAAGTACCTATTTAACCTCTTCATACAAGATGTTTTTCCTGGAAAAAAATAGCCTGACAAAATATAGTGATATAAATTGAAGGTGTATAATTGGGGTAAAAAAAAACTGCTTTGGCCAACATATACAATGGACAATGTTACAACTTCTTGGTATGCAGAACTTCAAAGGGTAGGAAAGCACATTCATAAAAGCGTGTGCGCCATATGTCCGTCAGTTAGGAATGTGCCTTCCTGTGCTGAAAGTGCAGTGAAATGTGTGCTCCAGGGCATTCTCTGGGGTAAGTTTTTTGTTTTTAGTTTTCCCCCTAGCGTTTTATCACGTTATGCTGTCATGTCACCATTCAAAACCTGTTTCAGCATCCTAAAGATGGACAGGACAGGGACTGAAAGTGCATTAGGTCGTCTGAAATGAATAAGGCCGACAGGGCAACAATTCCTGGCCTGAATCCTTCTGAGAATTTGTGGAATGTACATCGGTTTGTCTTAATCAGTCCCACTGAGGAAAGTGGGCAAGTTAGACCATCTGTGCACAAGGCTGCCACGACCCTCGAGTGAAAATGCATGAGGCTTGAGGCTGCAGCAAGGGCCCAAAGGTGGGTGAGATGCTTTGCACAGTCCGGTAACAGTACTGCGCTTACCGAATGTGTTGGTGACGCTGTCTTTCACTTGTTTCACCTTTGAAGTGACCTGTGAGGGGAAAACGAATTAATATTTAGGCTGAGGGGTAATCACTGATCACAACACAATCATGATGGGGGAGAACAGAGAAATATGGGGGGGGGATCATTATCTTGCAGTGTTTAACTCTGACATACTAAAAGAGAAGGGTCAGAATTTCTGAAAGCATTTCTTCAGCAAGTCTAAGCAGTATTAAAATAACAGGGCATAAAAAGGCTTCCTTTCCAGTGCATCCTCCCTGTTCCACAGACCTGCCAATAATTTCTTCAGCACTGAATGACGGTGTACGGCTGAGACGCATTAGTGACCCTTTACTGCAACCCTACCCCAGTGCTGTCTTGGTACGTGCATCACTCCCGGCGTGGATAGATGCTGGGGTGGTGTAGGAAGGGGGTTGGGCACCGCAGGGCATTTGGCTTGGGAAGGGGGGGGTGGGTTTAGGGCAGATCATATTACAGACAGGTAACTAGCAGGACCTGCCTCTCACTCAGCACCTAATCAGACATCCGCTGATCACGGGAGCTGCTTGATTCCCCTGCTGACAGACAGGCTCACACTGTCTTCTCTGGCTCTTTCTTACTCAGTCATTTTACCTCCTTACCCTTGCAGCCAATGGGGGTTAAAAAGGGGGGAAAAAAGGTAATCAAATTATGGAGAGGAAATCTTCAGAGAACGGCATGCAGTGCTGCTGGCTTTCATGCATTTAGGACGAGTCTCCATTCCGGAAGGAGCTCAGAGAGCACTTCAGTTTCCTCTTCTGATTGCGGGGACAGAGTCCGGCGGTAGGAACGGCACATTCATGCCTAAATGCTGATTAGCTGGTACATCTGTCTGATGTGGGGCCACTGCAAGGGGGGGGGGGGGAGTTGGTGGATCTGAGCATTATGTTGCACATGTGAGGAGACTGAGACCAGCAGGCTAAGCTGGGAGGAAACGTCCAGCTACCCATAAATGCTGTAACCTGAGTCACAGTGTTTCTCGCACTGGGCCCTGCCCACCATCTCCCCAGAAGCCTTGTCAACTGAGCCCGTTTCCTTGAGGCCCACTTCACCGTGCCACTCTAAGCGCCACGCTAGCGGCCGTCAGGATATGAAAGGCACCGATGTGCCATGAAGACTGTGTCGCATCATGCGCTGGTACCTCAATCTAATAAATCAAAGCTCAGCACATGCCAGGGCGGGGTCCCTCAGCAGACCCAGCAGACATGGTGTGTAGGTAGGCATCTTTCCTTCTGTGGTTTACCGTCCTCTCTGTGGTTTAACCGCCTCCCCCCTCAAACCCCCCCAGGTCACACTGTCCCACTCCCCCCCTGATTACTTCCAGCTGCCCAGTAACTACAGAGTGAGCAAAGTCTCTCACATCTGCCTCTGCTTTGGCTAATTAATTGCTCCCAATCCTCGGTCCCTCCTCCATTTAAGACCTCAAGCCAACCCCCTCCCCAAGATTCCCCCCCCCACCCCACCCATTCATGCCCTGGAGGTCCCAGCTGAACTCACGTCAGTCACCGACCGGCCAAGCTCGTGAGCGATCTTCTCCCATCGACCTGGCGTGCCCCCTGGGAACTTCGCCATGCTGCGTGTCAGCTGACTCAGGTCCTCTTCTGTCCACTCGGGTGCCTGAGGGGGAAACACGAAGTGATCAACACAGTAATGCAGATAAGCTCCTCAGAGTCAACATGGGATGAGAAAACTTAAAACTCCAGCTGAAAGTTCTGAATTACTCTACAGTTTAACAAAAAGGCATATAAAAACACAAATGGAAAAGGCTGACAGACTGATAAAGGTCAGGGGAGGGGGCTCTCACCACTGCACCACCTAGCCCCATGTCCCCATATCAGTGTTAAAAAAAGCAATTATAGGTTAGAAAACTGAATGAAAAAAATGAAATAATATCTGTTCAGATGGTTTACTGTATCGTAAGTTTCTGTTATTACCAGTAACCCTCCACAAATATTAAGACCTGAGAGTGAAAGACAGCGCATGGGACAGATCAAATGGCAGATCTGCAACAGAACACGAACATCTATGGCAGAGCATCCTACCATAGCGTACTGCGGCTCGTGGCATTTCCTGTGAGCTAGGAGGATGCGGGACGTGCTTTGGTTACTCGCCGTTGGGATTCCCATGGCTGGCTCCCAGCTGCACGCAGCACACCCGATATTCCCGGTGTTCCAGCTCAGAAAGCGGAACTTCCTGCTCAGGAGGGGAAGTCGCACGGCTGAATGAAGCCATGCGGCCGCGGAAATAAGACCGTGGCCACAAATGGGGCTGTCGTGCGTGCGCCCCCGACGGTCACAGACATGAGATGCAGCGCAGCCAGCGACGGATCTTAAAAGCAAAGTAACGTAGTGACAAAGGCAGTATGGCTGCCTGTGTTTTGCGAGGAATCTTACAAGATGATTTACTGCAGATCCCCAAGCTCTTACACAGAAGCTCCAGAGGGTAAAAGAGGGCTTGGGTCTGGCTCCTAAGCATGGACATCCCCCATCTTCATAAGAGGATGAAAAGAGCTTCATTTATCAGGGTGGGGGCTGATCCTCTCCACACACACATGCACACACCCTGCCATTGTTCCCACCCCAGGAGCACCTCTCCTTCACCTCCTGCCTGTAATGTGAGCAGAAGGCCATCGTTGACCAGGGTGGGACAGGGCTGCAGCCGTGGTCACAGGCCTGCAAACAAAGCCCTCTACCTCTGCGCTCCAGCATTCCTATCTCACAGCCACTTATACGTCTCCCCCTGATTGCACTAGATTAAGGGGGGGTGTATTCTGCCTGGATTCCACCCCAGCCTAAACCGGACCCCCACAGGTTCCTCTTCTGTGGGATAATGGGCCCACTGTGACCCAGTCAGGTACAAACACATCCTTCTTCATTAGCGGGGGCCCGCTTATCTTTGGCTAACCCCCACCCCCTGTACGCACTCACACACAACACACCGCATTATTTAACTAAATCACCAGGCGACACCCATGCAGCAGCATGTACTGCTGACCTCAAAGTCACATGGCGAGTGAGTGGGGCCAGTAGGCAGAACTGCAGTTTAGGTCACATGGGTGTGAACTTCCATCCAATTTATATTGGGGGGGGGGGGGGGGGGGGG
>JAODJU010000081.1:14358819-14381765 GCA_026776725.1 Gnathonemus echidnorhynchus
CCAGCCGCTGACACTCCCTATGGACGCTCCTCTCGGGGTAGAGATGGGAGCACCGGCCGGCCACATTGTCAGGGCCTGGCTGACAGACAGCGCACATAATGAGCGCAGAAGCCCGCTTTTCATGGGACAGACAATGAGCACAGGGAAATACGCGGAGGCACAGGGAGAGGTGACCAAGGACGGGGTTGCGTAACTCATTATAGAAAACGTCATGTTCTGAATGACAGCCTCTGTGGGTCAGAGCCCCGTCCAGGGGGCCCCGACCCATAGAAGCGGCAGAGCTCGATGCCAATGGACTGGAAAAGCCAGGAGCTGTGCAGGCCCAGAAAGGGGAAGCGGGCCGTCCGGCCCGGAGACAGACTCGCTGATCTGAGTGGGGGGCATCCTCTGGGTGCCTGGATTGTGAGCTCGTAGACCCTTCGAACACAGGGTGGCCTGGTGCCGCTGGCACACACAGTCCTCCCTGGCCAACCTGATGTAGCCGCCGCAGCAAAGGGAGGGGCCTGTGCATGTCGCCGTGTGACAGCCAGGGCTGGGCGGCATGAGCCCATCGACCTGCTGTCAGCGGGTGAGACACGCTCACGTTGTCGACAGGGGCGAAACAGTCTCTCTCTCTCTCTCTCTCTCTCTCTCTCTCACACACACACACACAAACTTGTTCGCACATTAACCTGTAACATGCCCATAAAAGGAGCTGCAGCCGTCACAGACTGAGCAACATCACCTTTGTGTAAAATTTTATAGATAAACCTCAGTGCAGTTCATAAAAATATGAGCATGTCATCCAGTAGCCGGCAGTCCAGGGCGACGCCACACTGCTGCAAATTAGCCGTTTAGTTAGCGACCACGGCACATATAAAACCATTCATAAGTAACGGCCTATTACTATTATTATTTTGGCCATTAACAAGCCCGACTCTGCCGTGCTGTCTAATTACACAGCAGGTTAAGTGTTGTAACCTCCCCAGCTGGGGGTGTGTGTGTGTGTGTGGGGGGGGGGGGGGGGTCTTACACTGACTCCTGTCTCCCTTCTCATGATATTTCACGCTTCATTTAGTCCGAGCCACTTACTTGACTCTCGTGTGTTTTAATAAGCCATATGATTTCAACGCTTTATCTATCTTTGTTTTAACTGATCTGTTCAATGCACTTTTTTGACCATTCATTTGGTGCACATTGTGTATAATTGTGAAATGTATGCTTGATAAGTAACTTACATTTTCTTTTGTCTTTCTTACATTGATATAGTAGATCTCAAGCTCCAAATAAAGCAAGATGAGTATTGCCACCAGCTGTATTTGTGCCTTGCGCTCCCGTGCTCTGATTTCACATCACTCTGACTTCCTGTCAGCCCTTGTTTTTCCTTGTTCCTCTTATCTGATGTAATCTTAAGGGCACTTTTCTTGCAGAATGAATATTAAGACTGTCCTTGGCTCTTATCTGGCAAAGCCTCCATTCACTATCAATTAATCCTCTTACTCTCAGGGTGTGAGACATCTCAAGAGAAGAGGGGGAGGGAGGTCACACCTCCTAATTGCACATAATGCTGGAGGTGCCCGTTTCTTCAGGGTAACGACGGCGCACCCCCCACCCCCACCCCACACACGCGCACGCACACACACACACACGCAGCTGACAAAAACATGCATAAAAATACCCAGCACCCATCTGATAAACACGCCGTATGAATACCTAGCTGACACACACCTGGGACACAACCCACCCTGGAGGAGCTAGCGGGCCCCGAACGAATAGAGGACCACGAGACGTGTGGGTACCATGACGACGCCACGACCTCAGGCTCCATATAGGGATTCGGACGGGGGGTCAGAACCCTTCAGTGCCTCCACTTACCCTTCAATCAAGCAATTAAACAATGAACCAAGACGCAAGGCAGGCAGAAATGCCATAGGCTGTGGGGGCAGGGGGGGTGATGAGGTTCTGTCCTGGAGGGCAGAGGAGGGTAATCATTAATGCATTTTAAAGGGGAGGGGCCAGATTTGGTTAAGGAGCCATTTTATTCATCTAGATGCCAGCATGGGAGCAGAGCCCCCCAGGCGGGATGGCACAGACCTACAGGGGAGTATCTCAAAATGGAAGAGGAGCAGCACAGGCATAGAGGGCCGGCATGGACGCTGCCACGCACTGCCATGTTGACCCTCACCCGCCCCTCTGCCCTTTCAGCTGGGATCTTCCTCCAGACTACAAAAAGCCAGTGGTCCCCCGAGCACACTTCCCTGCTCAGTGATTACCCCATTAATGTCCCAGCGGCTCAAACGGCACCCGGCCGGCAGCTAATGGCTACGCCCGCCAGCAGTAAGCCCCTCCCACGTGGGCCACGCCCCTCCGCACGGCACCGTGGGGAGCCTAATGGCCGACCGGAGAGCCGGTGTGCGCTCACACGTCCAGGGCCCCGCATTAAGTGCTCCCTCCTGGGGACAGGCGCTGAGAGACCAGGCGGGCTGCAGCACTGCGCTGCACTCAGAAAGGTCTCTGGACAGTTAATGCAATCGACCACAAGCTCTTACAGACTTTACTCGGCGCTGGCCGTCGGCAGCAACATAAAAACATAAAAAGATTCATCTGAAAGCCTGGCGAGTTCTTCAGCCCAGATCCCGGGTAGCACACGACGTCTGAGGGAAGATGAAAGGGAAACACTTGTTTACCTTCTTCTTCTGGCTCCTCCTGTCCTCCAGCCAGTCGTCCATCTGATCCTCGATCTCCTCGATCGATGCGCCCTGATCATACGCCGGCACGAAAGCTGCCTCTGCTGAGGGGGACTCGTACACCGGGAAGGCGGCCTTGGGCTTCTTCACCTTGGTCCTCTTCTCCTCTGCGGGATGGCAAGACGCGCGGTCAACGCCAAGGTCGAGCCTGCGGGCGGCCTCCAGCGGGAGCAGTCGCGCATTACCATGCCTGCCTTCGAGTGGCGTGACACTCGATTCACTCAGAAAGATGGGATTTCAAATGCCCTGCGGAAGAACCTCCAAAATCCGGAGAAGAATCCTCCTAATTACACTGTCTAAGCTATATCTGCCAATAACCCAGAGTCCCGTAATGCCCCAAACCCACTGGGTGGCAGAGAGAGGGTGCAGAACAGCGAGGCTGGCACAGAATCAGAGGACAGATTAACCGCCTCCCTGCACCAACCTCTGTTATTATTACCGATTTGAGATTCAGGCTGTGCCGACTTAAAGTGATAAAATAAAAAAAGAACTTCCCAGCGCATGGCGGGAGCCCAGACGCCGTGGTGGGCCATTAGGAGGAATCCATCCGACAAACCGGGGTGGTGGGGGGGGGGGGCAGTCTGCGGGAAGGACAGGCCACGCGCTCTCACGCTCCCGCGATTCCCAGCACGTGAACGCGATCGGACCATGACTTCCTGTGTGCTGGTAGCTGCAGACACAGTCATAACTCTAAGTGAAGTGGAGGACGAAGAGGGCGCCCCCCGGGGGTGGGTGACTCACTGTGCAGCGCCTCCTGCTCCGCCAGCTCGAGGGCCTCCTGCCTTGCTTTCATCTTCATCTCCTGGTAGTCCTCGTAATACTGTTTCACATCCTGGGCAGGACGAGCGCATTGTCAGCAGTGGCCACCTCCACCTACGGCGACGGGACCGGCGACTGGACCAGAACGGTACCTGGATCAGGTGGGGCAGGGACTTTACAGATAGATACAGCCAGATGCTCATCTTGAGAGGCAAGATGTCCTGCCAGTGAGGCTTCTCAGACGACCTGAAAGGGGACAAAGGGTTTAGCTGGCGCGTAACGGCTGCGCTCGGAGCAGCCCCCTGGAGGAGCAGCCCCCTGGAGGAGCAGCCCCCTGGAGGAGCAGCCCCCTGGAGGAGCAGCGGCCGCTGGCTCACCTCTCGCCGCTCTCCTGGCCCAGGGGCTTCAGCTCCTCCCCGCTCCTACTGCTAGCCTTCTTCCTCTTCTCCCTTCGCTTCCTGCTCAGGAGCTCATCCTTTCCGAGACAGATAAAAGACGTGTGGACGACAGCCTGGACACAACGACCGGGCGCACCGCCACTATGTGGTCCGTTACAGGAGAATCACAGCGTCTCTAAAGAGTGAGGGCCTGCTTCTTCAGCATGGGAGGCAGCAGCTCTAAGCGGCTCAGCACTCTCATGGATCACGTCGCTTTTATCCGTGACCCTGCCAAGCTCAGCCTGGACAGGGCGTCGCACTGACTAGTGGGGTGGAGTGATGGGAGCCAGTAAAGCGATAAAAGCCAGCAGCAAGCATACACCCCAAGTTCTGTGAATCTATGATTATTCCAAAATCATTAACAAGAACACAATGAAATGTAGCAAAACACATGCAAACAAAAACAGCAACACACCAGCCCTTGATCAGGGGACAAAATGCCAGCATTTTAGAAACGTAAAGATGCTGAGAAGATGTCTTCTCCACACCTTCACTCACCAGCTGCTTCTCCAGGTAGATGGACCAGATGACTGCATAGTGGCCAACCGTCAAGATGAGGAAGAGAAGCAGGCCCAGCTCCCCATTGCTCATCTTCCTCACCCGCCGGTAGTAGAATACCGGCTGCCCCCAGTTGGGCAGTCCATTAACCAGGATGTCGTTGTATCTGATGAACAATATGACCGACCATAACGTCAGTCCCACGAAGAGGCACAAAAAGCTGGGGGGGCACACCGGGACCCTGCCATTTCCCAGACCTGGAGATATCGCTCCATCTGTCCAGCTGATTTTTACACATTTGTTTCTGAGCCATGCACTGAATTTGAAGAACTGCAAGGTCCGACTCAGCAAAGAGAACTGGATAAACGCACAGACATACAAGTAAGACCTATTTTTTGAGAGCAGGGTAGTGTCATTCAAGTACAAATTTTCTCTCAAAAATATGGAACACAGCACTTTGTTCTGAATCAGTTCTGGAAGCCAAATGCAATTCAAATTGCAATTCTTATGAAGCATTATATTTTTTATTTATATATCAGTTTAAATTAATTTTAAAGCAATATATAACACAGCATCAAGGGGACCCGTTTGCTCGATAACGGAGGCCTGATCAGCCGGGTCACCCCACAGCCTGGAGTACGGCCCGCCCCCGGACATGTGGCAATTAAGAAAAAAAGCTAAGTTTCTCTTAGACTGCTATTAGAACACGCGGCTTGGGTCAAACATCGATCCCCCCCCGGCCCCCCCAACCCCTTCAGAAATCCTATTTAGACCTGGATGCCTTCCCGGCCTCCGCCGCCTGTGCATTAAGGCCCCAGAGGAGCACAGGGTATTTAGGGACTCGCAGTGTGGCGGCCCATCTGAACGTCCCCCCCCTCCCCCCCACGAGGAGCCAGGCCCCCGGATCGATGCCACATTGATTTTACTATCAATGAAAATCATCGTGGATCATGCAGAAGCCCCGGCCTGGGCCAGGCAGACTCCACCCCTTGCGTGCTGCCAGTCGCCAGGAAACGGAGCTGTTTCATCACCCCGCTGGCCCTGGACAGAGACGTGGGGGGCAGATGGAGTGGCAGGCAAAAAAAAAAGCCACAGGGAGATAGAGGGCTGGAATTAGCACGCAGACGGTGGAGAAAGGAAAGGATCGATGGGTCCACATGAGCAGATGAATAGATTGTCATTAATGCTGCTTTTGTATAGAAACTCAGGCCCTGGATAAACTTAAGTATGATGGGACCTACCAAACACCAGGTTTACTCTAAAGGCACCACGCAGGCTAATGCTAACCATGTCATTATGAGGCAAACTAAGCGTTTCATTAACCATTCCGCTGCTTGCTTAGCCAATGCTAGCCAAAAGCGACTTGCTGTTTTGATTTTGATCACGTTGGGAACTCAAGGGAAACTTTCATGAACTGGGTTGCTTTGCTGCAAAAAAGTGGACTGTCCTGTTATTCGCCAATATGACAGCGAGGGATTCTGGGTAAGCGGCATGCACCCCTTTAGGGATCGATCCCACCCCCTTGGGCTGTGTGGGCTGGACAGTATGATGCTCTCCCCCAGCCAGGACATGTGCAATATGAAGTCATTCGCACTGTCAACACCTTGTGGAGGCAGACAACTAAGGCTGGGGTGGGGGAAGGAAGGGGCTCAAGGATCCCAGCAGGGAGGATAAATTATAACAGGCGCTGAGGTGGGAGAGTGAGAGTGGAATAGGGTGCATGCTGACTAATTCTGTCTTACCGCCCTCCACTTCAGGAGAACACATACACGCCCAAACTAACAGGCTAAGCACTCGAGGGTCTCTTCTCCAGTCACAGACAGCCGACTAGGATAAGGACAAGGCTCCACAGAGCCATCTGTCTGACACGATCACCTCAGGGAAGTGGCGGGCACAAAGTCGGCCACTCCCTCGCCTTTTACTCCCCTACCTCTCTAAGCTTTCCCAACATTTTGGCTCCGCCAGCCCAGAACGGGACGGGTCTGAAGAGCTGCCAGCCACAGTTATGCCAAGCCGGGCCAGACCGATCAGGCATGGAGACGATTAGCGAACAAATGAAACGAACCTCTGTCGTCGCTCCTCATCTTTCAGTACCTCGTAGATCGCCACCAGCTGAAAGAAGACAGAATGCAGATGAATCCAGCCTCACTCAGTCAAACTGAACTTGGCGGGCCATTTAGAGCGCCCAATGCCAACATATGCTCCAGGAGAATTTCTTGCTCATATAAGCGTTGGCTTCATCGTGACTCCCCTGCCTGATTCCATGCCGCTCTCATATGAGGCCACACCAGTGCCACTGACCACAGAAACCCAACGCAACCATCACACACCACAAATCATTCTGACAGAAATTAATTGTATATTACAAAAACTTTTGAACTCACAAGTTCTGTAATGATTCATTAATATAATAATAAGATGACAAATTTACTAAGACAATGGGGACAATGATTTACCGTTACATTTACAATCAATTTCAAGGAAGGTTTAAAAAAAAAAAAAAAAAAAAAAAAACACACACACATACCTTAATTCCCTATCACCCCAAATCCGACATATGAACACAGTTATCAAAACCACAAATGATCAACATACCTTAAAATTGTCTATTTAACATTATTATTTAAAATGATAGATTTCAAATTTACTTTTTCTGGTTATCCTTTAGGGTTTTTTTCTTGACTGGAACAAAGCAGAAATCAAACTGATCTCAGCCCTGGAAACAACGTAAATTTCCGTCTCTCTGTTTAAAACCCATAATGCCGTTTTATTATGGGGCTCCTTTCTCTCCAGGTCCTACTGCTGCCTGACATCTTGGATTTCCTCCTTTAATTAAGGCTTCATAATTGGCTCGGGTAGCCAGAACCGCGTGATTATACATCTTCTTACTTGTTTTGATATTTTTCACAGTTCTCATTATCACCTTTGGGAGTTAAAATGACCCGGCAGGTAATTACATTCATATTTAATTAAAACTTGATACAACAGGATACAGGCAGCAAAATTGCATGAAACATTAAAATTACCCATTCTTTTGTAATTATTTGAAGTGTTCTAGAATAAAACACGATTTTTATCCGTTTTCTGAGTGGTGCAGCAACGCATTGAAAGCACACGTGGGGCTCCGGCTTACTTGTCTGAACTGAGTTTCGGCGTTCTTGTCTTTGTTCTTGTCGGGGTGCAGGGTCAGGGACAGCTTGCGATAGGCCTTTCTGATGTCTGCGAACGAGGCGTCCTACAAAAGCACAGGGGGGCGGGGAGGGAGGGACAAAGCACGACCGGCCGGTCAGTCCCGAGCTGCCACAGAGCACCTCGACCAGAAACCAGGTGAGGCAGGACGGACTGGAAATATGAAATATCACCACCTACTCAGAAAAATGATTCTTAATGATTCTCAGAATCAGAATCAGTTTTACTGGCCAAGGAATTTGTCTCCAGTTTTTCCTTGCTCTCTATGTACTTACACAGAACAGACATACAGCAAAAAAACATGAACAAATACAGATACACAACAATGAATTGCAATGTGTACAGTAAGCACTTGAGGCAAGAGAGGAAGGGAAGGAAATACCAAGAGAAAAAGCAAGATGGACAGACAGAAAGGACACGTCCATCTCTGACGCCTAGATTCGACTACAGATATACAAACACAGACAGAGGAAAACAATAGAGACAAGAGCCAACATCACTAATGACACGACTAAACCTAAAAACCAAAGATACGCATGAACTTTAACATTGACAAACACTTAACAGGTCAGAGATACAGCAGAAAATTCTGTGAGGCCACCAGCAACCCAGGCTGACCGGCCCGAGTTACGGCGGCAGTCTGTCACCGCGGGGTCTCAGATGGACTGGGGCAAAGCAGCGTCCCGACGCCCAGCCCCCCCGGCCCCTTGGCATAAGGCTGGGATTACCACTCACAAAAAAGCAGGTCTTAGTCTCCCGGGGGGAGGGCTGCGGGGGACTCAAGCCTCTATATTCTCTAAAATGGTGCATTATCCCCAAGTTAAAAATTGGAAACTCAATACTCCCACCAGGCTGTATCTGACAGTCGAAGCATTTAAAAAAAAAAAAAAAACACTAGAGGTGAACGGTTTTATCATTTTAAGGGTCGGCATCTTGTTCTTAAGCGTGCCACAAATAAAGGAAATTCACAGTGAGGAATAATACTCTGCTCAGTTTTGGGTGCACAAAGATGGTGAGGAGGACACCTGCTCCAATCACAGCTGTTATTGGTCTTTTTAAAAAGCACGATACAAGGAAAACACACCCAGTGTACAGTTGGCGTACAGAAAAGGAGAAAAAGAATTGTGTATATTACACACACACACAAATATTATATAATTGCTTTATGACTAAATGACCTCCTACAAACCACACCTGCAGAAATTATCAACACATTCACAGTACAATATATTTTATTGCTGAATTATTCACTGCAAACATACACGGTTACATTTTGCTATAAAAGTAAAAGTTAGTTAGCTTAATCTGAAAGTGAACAGTATACAAATCTGTACATATATTCCCACATAAGAAATATCCTACACATTCTCCGACTTAAAAATTAAAATCCTACAGAGTTACTGCAGTCCCATTTCTGCTTTTACAGAAATTTATTTAGCCCAAATACAGCCATTTTACCGAAGATATACTCCCCTCGGTAGATGTCCATGGGTACCCGAAACCTTTGTTTAAATACACCCATTTAGTTTACATCTGCACCACGACGACAGGCTAGAATATGAAGCCCGCGCCTCATGGCACAAAAATGTCCTTGAGAGACTGGGCTGTATCTGTATGATATAAAAAATAAATCCTGCCATCTTTACAAATCCCCCACGGTTGTTATTTCGCTCTCCCCAGGATCCAAAGAGCCTTGAAGTTTTAGTTTTGTTTCTCAACACAAAGCCGGGTTGTGAAACATGAAGAGCCTGGCCACGTTGGGGCGAAACATTCCTGAACTTTTACCGCACACAATAGCGGCAATTTATGATTATGAAAAGAGAAGTACTTCTCTTTCACAGACGATGCTCTCCGAGGATACCATTTTAAAAATCCTGTTGCACCTAATTAATGACCTTCTACTGAGCAGAGGGAGGAGGGTATGTGTGTTTCTAGCAGTTTCTATACACATTCAGTAGCTTTTAGAATGCACCCACAAAAAAAAGACATAAGCTAACAACATCCTCAGTAAATTTTCTACAAGACGTCCTTCAGCGTTGCACTAAATATGAAAGTGAGGACCCGATAAGGCATCCCTGCACATGTGCAAGCACAAAACCAAATGAGGGAAGAGAATAATGCAAAACAACTCAGTTTTATATGAGCTTGGAGAACATTGCCTCAGGTTCACATCCTGTTATTCAAGCACAGGTTACGTACTAGTCCAATTTCCTCTCCTCTAATCACCACCATACGCACCTGCGCCATGTGGTTACAGACTACCCCCTCTCTCAGAATGATCACCGAGATCAGCGTCATATGACGCTCTGATCGTACTTCATCTCAAGTGGCTGCGACGCTGCTCAAGGATAAACTGTAAGAGACAATAGGCCATCCCCCTCTCGGCGCCTACAGAGGAATATTCCGGTCGAGTCTGTTGCAGTTCCTACCTATGGTGACTCTTATTAACTAGCACACATATAAAACAATATCCCTCATTCCGAAGCCCCACCTGGACACGTGAGGCCACACACACACAATGTACAGAGAGGCCAAATTCAGTTAAAGGTCCACAAACAAACCTAGTTTGTAGAGGACTGTGGCATTTGATCACATTGTTCCTAAATTCCTAAAAGTACAGTTAAAAAAAAAAAAAAAAAAAGCTTCTTTGTAAATTTCAAAAAGCTTTGTATTCCTATTCAAAGCACACCCTGAAACAGGCAGCTACTCAGAGATGAGTAGAAAAACAATGTCAACGGTACCGATGCCACCATTAAGGGAGAGTGACAATAACTTAGAACTGGAGTTTCACTGCACTGAAGTAATATCATTCACGTCAAGTACGCAGCTCTCGCTCTTTCACACATGGTACTGTCAGGTAATAGAATGCAAATGGCTATTAAATAATTTAAAATAATTTAAAAACTTTTAAAACAGCATGTCATATGCCATTATCTCAAGACTAATATACATCTCCTAATGCATATGCTAGTGAAGGTCACGCGGTAAACACTGTTATTTAGTCATCATTCAGTGTACTATTTAAACGTCAGAAAAGCAGCACTGATATTTGCCCCCTAATAGAAACATCTTTACATACAGAATTAATGGCACCGAAACAAAACACTTTCCTGTAACCTGCATCTGGGATGAACTAACTGCATAGGCCTACACTGTAATTACAAAATAGCAGTAAGCGAAAAGTTTTGTTCTAAAGCTACAGTACACGTGGAAACTATGTGTAGGACAATATTAGACTATTCCGATTTTACCAGAGAGGATAGTTACATTATTTCACTATTAATCGCGCGGAGATTATCATCGATAATTAACAAATTCCATACGTAAGTTGGAGAAAAACCACAGGTTACCTGACCTGTATCCGATACAGTGTGCCTTAAAAACGTCTCCTAATGCACGGCGTGAAAACAAGACACACATATAAGAGCACAAATTGTTTTCACCGATTTTCAAAAGGTTACATAAAAATGAATACGATATGGTTAAAATCACAAATGGAGAGCAGGCCTATGCCTACAAGTGAACATTAGCAAAACGTATGCGAATACGGCAGAATTGTAGGTCACTCCAGGTTGTGAATTTAATAATAGCAGTCTGCTTGTTAGAAATGTTTTGTGAAACACAAATCGCATTACCGGAAATATTTACTGCAAATTTGTACAGCAGCGGCGTTTGGATTCGCTGCCCAAATTCTGGCTATATCCTCGGCTTGGTGGTTACAATCTCACAGCAGCACCAATGCATCAGTCAAACCACAATTTATTCGCAAAATAGCGACAGACACGCCACAAGCACGTTGAGTCTGTTTCCAATACAATAAAAAAGAAAAACGGGCTTTATAAACCGCTGATTTTTTTTCCAAGGGCGTTTAAATGCCGCTAATACGGCGAGTTGCTTTTCCCACTACGGAAGGGAAAGGGAGCGGCAGCGTGGCGAGAAGAGAAAACCTAAAGGGAACATTACACAGGCCTGCAAACAAAGCTTACAGTCAAATTCAAAATATCACTTAGGAGAACCTCATCTTTAAATGTGTATGATTGTATTTTTATTTATGCAAACATTAAGTATAAATGTATAGAAACATAACCGCGTAGACTACAGCATACACTCGTTAATTTACGTTTAAACTGGATAATTAAATGTATATTTAAACGAAAATACTTGCATTCGGAAGGGCCGTAGATATTATGGTAAAACGGCTCTAAAAAAACGTCACGCGTTCTGAAAAGGTTTTATTACACTTTGTGGATAAACGTATTACATCATAGCTTCTGGGTTTAAAAGCGATGATAATTTACTGCAAGTTACTGGGAAGCGCGCTGATTCATACCGTAAACAGATGCTAGAGGACCGCACGAGCTCAGGCGGAGGCTTTATAGCAATAATGTTTCAGAACAAAAACGGGCCGCGCCGCTGTAGTGCAGACCTGTGTTTTTCCTGCAATGTGTCCATTATTTTTATTCATTCACGTTAAATACTTCAGACGTTCATCTCCGTCGTTTTGCTAAACGCGCACGTTTGGCCAATTAATAGCAGTCATTTCACTCCATTTGGGTGTTAAGAAAACGCAAAATAAAGTTATGCGAATTATTAATCTAAATCCGAATATAATAATAATAATCAGTCCCTTCAGTTCTATTTCCACAACCAGCAACAATGTATGACCAACCAGGGAAACAGAATACAGGCATTAAATATAGGGCGTATTGTTTTTTTAATCGAAATAAAATCGTATCGCCTAAATAAACGCCTGAAAGTGTGCCCAATAAACAAATTCACCATCATGTAGGCTATGTAAATAATAAGGGCAAATACCAAAACTACTATTCATGAATAATAAATCATTATCGTCATAATTGTTATTTTATAGACAATAGTTAATTCAAAAGGTACTGCAAGGCTAAAGCTCCACCTAGAGGGAACACCGACACCCTGGGACGTCAGTGGGTATAAATCAGATTTTTTGAATCATATCAAATGCCTGACGATCCGGTCGTGCAGTCCACCCCCATTCTTTGTTCCTCTTCATTCACTTTGCTCAATAGGGCCTAAAAGCTGGCTCCCTTCCCCTACACTCCATTACCCGGCACTCACCCCACGCCACTCCCTCCACACCACTGCCATCTAGTGGCTACCTGCCGGTCACCGCTCCACGCTGCAACAGAACGCGTCCGACCGGCCGATGTGTGCACAATTGAAAATCGACAATTACAATTACACGTACTACTTACATTTCCCATGATGGGGGAACACAAACACAATTGTCTAATTAAACAGTACTATGTATGTAAAAGAGTAAAATAAAAAGAACGTAATTCAATTACTTGTGCAAATGGTGCTTCTTAAAGAACAAGTAGGAATTAGGTTGACATAATGCGCACATAATGGATAAAAATGCATCACAAGGATTTTTTTCTTTTCTAATTCTTGATTACTGCAAGCATAGAGTAGTTCTCGTTTTTAGTTTATGGCCTCTTCCATAAGCAAGTCCTCTTAAGTTATGGCAGCGGGCGCACAGCGAACATCAAGTAATTAATGTTTCCGAACTATACAACATCGCGCTTGGCAGCGTCTGTGACAAACTGCCTGAAAGCAACTGCTACTAGTGATGCACAGGGATGAGACGACAGTGAGGCCTTTAAAAGGCTGAGCACCTCCGCTGATTAGACAGCAGGGACGAACAAATTTGAGAGTGGAAAGCAGGGGGAGCGCGGCTCTGTGGGGGAGGTTTGGGTTTTATGCGCAGGGCCAATCTCATACTACATTTTGGCTTGTTGTTACTGGTGGATAACCTGTGGAATCCATACATACCTTAAATAATTGTACTGTAGTCAGTCTGGAGGATAATAAATATTTTTTAAAATGGTCCTTGTGAAACTACTCAGCGATGCATGTAGCACGTAAGCGGTCATTCAGGAAGTGACGCATTTACTTCCATCACTGAACTAGGAGAATCCCCTAGGACAGCGGTCGAACAGCGAGGTGCCAGACATATGTAGAATAATATAAATTCTTAACAAGGCATTCATATTTAGTCAATTTTATCTGCTAATTAACCTTCTATTTATTGCACGTGAAACGTACTGAGATAAGTCTTGGACGAATTAAGCTGATTGTACCTTAACAGGCAGAAACCAATAAACTTAAGAATTTACTGTTCATACAGGAATATATTAATTTTATTTAGATTTTATTTATTAGATGTATGCTGTACGAACATTGTAACTGATTACAACAGTCCAAGGACACAATTATCCTGATTGGAAAAGTTTTAAATTATCTCCACAAACTTTTTTTTTTCTTCCCCAAGATTAGCCAATTATAGGCTAAAGGAGATCTACATGGCTGCTGAAAAACAACCTCCCGCAGAATAGAGCCAGGGCTTCTTATGACTCGTTACTCTCCTATACAACAGCTGAGACCAAAAGAGGCAGAGTGCCTGTAGAGGGCAAATTCATACTGCCAGCTGGCTGCAACACAGGCCCTCTGTCGCCTTCTCTCCCTCTTTCTCTCTCACTCACTCACACACAAAGCAGTGGTGCAGACCTGCCTCCCCTGAGAGACACTACTGGGTAGCATTGCACATGCACAGAAGACACACATCACATACTCGCTGCTCATTACTTATTACCTGAACGGACACCCTGACTAAAAGTAGCTTCAAAATCTCCAGCTTCTCCTCCACAAGTCCTGTTATGTGCCCCCACATTAGAAGTCTGTCTTTCTCATAAGAGCTCTTGCAGTATTTCTTTTTTTTTAGGTGTTGTTTATTTTACACTCGCCAGCTTGGCCACAGGAGGCCGCCACGAGAGGGAGGCCACGAGAGGGAGTCCACGAGAGGGAGGTCACGAGAGGGAGTCCACGAGAGGGAGGCCACGAGAGGGAGGCCACAGGAGGACGGCCACAGGAGGACGGCCACAGGAGGACGCCAAGAGAGGGAGGCCACCAGGAGAGGGAGGCCACCAGGAGGACGCCAGGAGAGGGAGGCCACAGGAGGACGCCAGGAGAGGGAGGCCCGTGGGCCTGTGGCTCTTGCTGGGCTGCCCCATGGGGGCAAGAGGTGGGGTGTAAAAACAGCACAGTCCTCCAAACCTCACTAATAAAGTCTTTAGTACTCGCTGGATGGAACAACAAAGAGTCTCGTAAAACTGGGGAGGTCAAACAATTACCAGCATCAGAAACGGGGGGGGGGGGGGGGGGTAAATCCCGAAAATATTACTGCGGCCACAAGAAAAATAAGACAGCGGTAGCGGCTGGGACCAGGACGCAAAACTGCATCCCAGCAGTGTACTGTCAGCACGGTGGGTCAGGCAGCTTCCCCTCTCTGTCAGCGACAGGGACCCCAGCCGGCGGGAGATTAGCGGACTTTAGGCAGACTGACGGCCGGCCTTATGCAAAGGGCCAAACTTGAAAGGACAGGCGCATGTCCAGGTTCCGGAAAAATCGGAATGCAACAGTGTCGAATGCCTATGTTCTCCTCTAGTGTACCACTCAGTCAAAATGAAAAAACATGCCCATTTCTCAGACCCCAGGCACAAAATATTCCTAAATGACTTCCAAGGGTTCTTGTGGGTGACTGACACATAACACTGAGGTAATTCTATTCAGCACCAGACGACTTTCTATCTAACTAGAAAATTGTATTGTGTACATTGAACAATAGGGTATGGAGGTTAACATTTTGCACTCCAATACCCAACTTGACACAAACTCCTCAGTGTTATAAAAACATGAAAAGACGACTACATAATGGCTCACTGGGAAATTTTATGAAACTGCCAACTTCCTGCCGTGTAGATCAAGGCCAAGAACAAAAACAGAAATGCTAATTTAATTACCTGCAGATATTAAGTAATGCCGCAACAATAAGACATTTGTGGTGACCAGTAAATTAGTTAAATATTCATATATTGATAAATTACTGTGCATACGTTATACGATCATCGTTCACAACAGCAAAACAATAGCAGAAAAAATGAGCATACCCTTCGTGGCTGACCAAAGGGGACAGCAAGAACAAGTCAGTTACTTGAGAAATAACAAATATTAAAGCATCTTACAGATCACAACAACATTCTCCAGTGCTGTCCCAACACCACTGCTCTCCGTAGAAAAAACACAAGCTAATGAACAAGACAAAACTTTCACCAGGAAAAGTATTACTTAACCCTTACTTGTATTCAAAAACAAAAAGGCCGACATTTAACCTAAGGACAATGTAAAAGGTACTAGTTCCAAAACTATGCATTATTTTTGCAGGAAAAAAAACTAGGATATTGCACCATGCATGCATCTTGTTTTTTTGTACACACACACACATACACACTTTCTAGGTGAGGTTACATATACTATTAACCGCTAAATACAAGAGATCTACATTATTTACGTTATCCATGGATAAACAATCTGAAAGATACTCTGAGAGTATATAAAAATAAGTTAACTGCCGTTTAACTTATCCAAAAACCTATTAGTAAAAATACTAGTCACCACATAATTATAGAACATGTTGCAAACAGTCTAGATATTTTAAGGCTCATAATACCTTGCAAAGAAGCTTACATATATTCAAGCACACACAAGACTTAGCAATCCAAATTTTGCTAATTTGGGTAGGCCTGGTGAACTGATCTTAAAAGCACTATAATAATGCACTCTGAGAACAAGTTCTTTCTAAATTACTACTACATAAACATAAGGAGGGCCATCCATCTTGGCAGATCAAAGGTTAATAACCATGATGGCGTGTCATACCCGAAACGACGCAAATCCTCACAGTGTTTATGTTATGTGACGGTACCGTGTCGCCATGACAACAGAAAGAGGTGGGCTCCTCTGGAATATAGGCTTAGCACAACTAATCAAGAATTTTAAAAAAGCCTCTTTCTGGTGCCAAGACTAAAAGCACACAACAATTAGGACTATAAACGTTTTCAAACTATGCTGGAAACAAAACAGAACTGCATAAGTTCCATTTCTGAGAAAACATTCTTAATAACCAACCAGAGAGATGGCAATTTGATTTATCATCTGGCATATTTGATTAAACAGAATTTCTCTTTACATAATTTGCAATTTGGTTATCTGATTATACTGTGTGCCAGTTAAATAACTGAACATTAAGATGTAATCACTCACGTAAAGTATTTCTAAACAATCATGAACCATCCCCCAAACACCTCAAAGGGGTAAGGAAATTAAACATGAAAGTCACACATCTGGCCTATTTCACGTGACAAGAGAAGGTTACCAGTGCCTCAGTATCACACACACAAAGTGCATGGATGTGCATTATTTTAGTCCAATTAGAAGCTCTTCCTCTCCAGCTGGGTGTAGACTCTCTGAATTCATTATCTTAGTAAACTTTGAACAAATGAGACACTGCAGACAGAGTGAATATGAAAGAATATGGTATAATGAGGACTTAATGACAATTCACAAGTGCAGTTTGGCCAGCAATTAACTCAGCCTAATGAAGTGTACATTTTAAACGAGTGTCACGCTAACAGGAATTAATACAGCTGTAGCAAAACACTAGGTTTATACATAAGCTATGACCTTCGAACAACCAGTAAATAAATGCCAATAATTCAAAATGGTCAATAAAAAAAAAAGAAAAAAAAATGCAGAAAATTCGTGCATTGTTTTACAATTTCTGTAGGTTCATATTTACACCGAAACCACATCTAGAACAATTAATGTTTTATAGCAGTAATCATTTATGCATATTAATAATTCTTCTGCACATCCTGAAAAGTTCAGACAATTTTCTTTTGGTAATGTGAGGAATTCCAGCATCGTGGTAAGGACTCTCTCACAGAGAACTTTCAATACATTACACTACAAATTGTAAAGTAAATGGGAAGTAGTACTACCTTTTGGTGCTATTGGGCAGACTACTTACAGTTCATCACAGGGTATAAGGCTATAAGTACATCTGCCTGACAAGAGTTTTGAATGAATTTCACCAATATCAATGTTAAATTCTAAAATGTCAAGACGTGTGGCCTATTTCAGTTTATCAATACATTTAAATAATATTTAATATCTGTGCAGTTTTGTAAAGAAACGTACTTCAGTCAAAGGAAAACACACAACATGAACACGTTGCACAAAGCCAAGTGGAGCGCGAGAAAGAGGGAAAAGGACACGTCAGTAGTTGCTGTGAACCAACCACAGGGCTCTGGGTGCTGGCTAGGCCTCAGCCGGGATCTTTCCTCAAAACTCAACCCACGGTCGAGGTTTCGCAACATGAGTCGACATCCCATTGCCCGCCCTTGCCATGTTTCAAACGACATCGTCTTGAAACCTACGGACTTGCCAGCCTGAATAGCTACGTCTTCTCACACAAGACCACCTCCGGAGCAAGCGAAAATGAAACCAATAATTTGAGTGACATAATCTTCAGTAAATCACACGTCACCCGCAACCAATATAACATATAAATAAAAAAGTATCCGGGCTGATTATAATGTTGCACCAAACCATACTTAATTTGTTGTCAAATTATTTTTTAGCAACATGAATCACCGTGCATTAGAGAAGCGAGCGTTAAGACTGCGTAAATATGCCGTTCACATGACACCTCTTTAGGGAGTGATTAAGGAAAAGCTGCGCCTACCTGTTCAACAGATAAGAATTCATAAAAAGTCTGAGGAATTTCCTCCACTAAGTCATAGAGCTCCCAGTCGGCGTCCCAGGCAAGCGTACACGCCGGCAGTGTAACGAAAAGCAAGGCGGCGAGCACCACTGCTGGTGCCCAAAACGAAGCCATCCTCGCCCGTTTTGTCGCTTTTTACTTCGGCGCCGGTTTCCATCCACCAGTGGGTCCGCACCAGGCGAATATTACAGTCCGAGGATTCTTTTTTTTAAGACTGAATGTTGGAAATCCGTCCCAGGCAAACGTGGCCACCGCTTCCCTGGTTTATCTTAAAGGAGACGCGCGCTTCTTCCCTCCCGGAGCCGCCGCGTCTCAAAGCTTCCCCTACCCGAGGCATCCTACGTCCACCCTGGGCTGCGCTGTACGCCGTTATAGTGCTAATGTCTGCGTTTTTAACATGAAATGAAAAATAACATGCGAACGGCACGATGCCGTCTACTTTCATTCTCACCCAAAGGTAATGCAGAATAAGGTCTTCAAGTTAGTATTCAAGAAATATTAATAGGCAATTACACCCAGGCTGCGTCCGCTCGCTAACGAATAGGTTATTTGGGTATTTTGAATTGCCTCATTTTAATTCCTACGTGAAATAAAACATATTTCAGCTGTAATTATAATTCGTATTTTCCTATTTTACGGATACAATAATATAGACTAGCAATCACATTTAAGCGTGGGAGCATCCTTCACTACATAAACTAATGCTATTAATCGAAATATCAAGGACAAACACAATTGTAACGATATCAGTTTTAAAAATCCATGCATTATATATTTTATAATTTAGGACGCTCCTCATTTTATATAAGCTAACTTTAACCTGATATATCTGGCAATGCACGGGACACCTAAATAAAAGCAAAATAATTTCTCAGGGCGTACTTAAGCGTACATTAGGAGTAAAGCAGCACAGCGGAAATGCGTCTTCTCGAAGACTGCTTGTTTAAAGAGTGCTGATTGGTCGGGGAGGATTCTCACTTCGTACTCGCCTTTTATTCTAAATATTCCCAACATTGATGTAATATGTACCCATTATAGTTCTCATGCTTTACAGAGCAATCTGTTGTGCCTACTGTAAGAGAGTTGCCTGCGGGAAACACTTAAGTTACATCCTACATCTCGTTAACATTTGACAAATAGAGACTTTTATATAGAGAGTTTTTTTTTCTCTATTCGGGTAGATAGAGCTGATGTTGCAGCTAATTTCTGGCAGCTATACACTCTTAAAATGCAAAGCTATTGCATGCATGTGTGAATATAGGTTTGGTTGGACAACATACAGTCAAATACAGCATATGTGTTTAATTTTTAGCTGCCTTAGCAATTAGAGTGTTACTACATAAATATAGATTTTATTACTAGCTCAGTTTTGCTTGATTCAGCCTTTTGATTGCCTTTTATGCAAAAAAGCAGTGTTTTATGTTTACTTTTAAGCTGTTGAAAAATTGTGTGCACTCATTGAAAGGAAGTGAAGGACTGAGGAGGAAAAAAATAAAATCTTATGTTCAGTGACAAGGTGATAAATAAGAGGACTCCACAGCCTGAATGCAAGGAAAATGGAGCATGGAGACAGAAGACTACCAGGCTTCCAAAATGATATGGCTACTGTATCAACTGAATCAGATGATAATTATCCAACTAAGGATGTTAGCCTGAAAATATATCACCACAATCATTGTTTTCATTTTATTAATGCTTTGCACAATGCATTGGAATCACATAAATATTCATTTTATGAAAGATAGGTCAAAATGTTCAGTTACTAATGTTTCTTCACCATGGCATCTATGTGATACATTTCTTATATTTTACACATACAGAATATGTATTTCTTTTTTTGTATTGTACATTGTGACATGGGTCCATTTGGTTAATGTAATGGGTAAAGAATTGTGGAATAGGGCAAACTCAGACCCTATGGGCAATATAGTGACTCCAGTAGAACTGACTGCATATCCATGGTCTGGAGGAAACCTGTGTGACACAGGGAAAACATGTCAACTCCACACTCAGACCCAGATGTGCATGGGGGAGGCTGAGAGTGCCTGTGAACCTGCTGCTTTTGCCCGAATAATTGACAGTGGCCCCATCTTGAGGTTCTGAGTGCCCAATCACCCAAAATCATACATTTTCCAAGGGGGACTAGTCAAGCATCGGCCCCTCGAAAAGTCTTCAAGAAACTTTTAGTTTGCTAACCAGATAATCATATGCTTGTCAGCACATTTTATTTATCAACGATTATTCACATTATGATACTGACATTGTAACAAAGAAATAATATTACTAAGTGAAAATATATACATAATACCAATCTCAATACTAAGCTTGAAAATATGATCTTCAGAATGTCAGTCTATACACATGTCACACATACGACAGAGAGACCGCATTAAGGTTACAGAATCAGCTGGAATTAAATACATTATCTGGCCCCTGTTCTGGGTCCATTTTTATATATTTATATATGTGTGTGTGTGTGTGTGTGTGTGTGTGTGTGTGTGTGTGAAACCTTGTGCCTTATGTGGCCTGGGCTAGGCTCCAGACCCTTCTGCAACTATGTCCAGGAAGAGTGGCTGCAAAATTGATGGATAAATGGAAGTATTTCTCCCAAATATCCCAACAACATCAAGAGCTTTCAATAACTCAGGATGAATCTAATCCATCCCCAGAGCCTGACTACTTCAGTGATCTCAGCCCAAGAGATGTTCAAGTCCCCCTCTGTGGCTTTTAGCTCTACTTCTTCCAATTAAGGTGTATCAGTGGGATTCAGGGGTCATAAAAATATTATTTCCACCGTCTGACAATATCCCCATTGTTCTCTATCAGTTCTCCATCCTGCTGTAAGCAGCATGTGCAAAGCCTTACTTTCCCTTCCTGAGTTGCCTGACAGTTTAACAGAATCTTTTTGAGGCCAACCAAAAGTCCTCCATAGCCTCATTAATCTCCTCCCACACCTTAGTTTTTGCTTCAGCAACTGCCAAAGCTGCTTTCTGGTTAGCCTGCCGGTACCTGTCAGCTGTTTCTGGAGTCCCACAAGTCAACCAAGCTTGGAAGACCTCCTTCTTTAACTTAACGGCTCCCTTTACTGCTGGGTTCAGGGATCTCCACGACAACAGGCATCAACAACCTTATGACCACAGCTCTACACAGCCACATCAGCAATGGAGTCCCAGAACATGGCCCATTCAGACTCTATGTCCCCCGACTCTCTTGGGATGCAAGAGAAGTTCTGCCATAGGTGTGAGTTGAAGATCTCCCGGACAGGGGCCTCTGCCAGACGCTCCCACCATAATCTCATTATGCATTTGGGTCTACCAGGTCTATCTGGCATCTTCCCCCGCCCTCAGATCTAACTCACCACCAGATGGTGATCAGTTGACAGCTCAGCTCCTCTCTTCATCCGAGTGTCCAAAACATGCGAACGCAGATCTGACAATATGACTATAAAATCAATCATCAAACTGCAGTCTAGGGTGTTCTGGTGCCAGATGCACCTATGAACACCCTTATGTTCAAACACTGTGTTCATTATAGACAAACTGTAGTTAACATAGAAGTCCAATAACTGATCACCACTCGGATTCCGATCAGGCAGGCCATTCCTCCCAATCACACCCTTCCAAGTTTCACTTTCATTACCCATGTGAAAGTCAAGAAGAACAATGGATTCCCCAGAAGGGGTGCCCCTTCCAAGGTCTCCAAAAAGGGTGGATACTACACAGACAACAATCAGAACCATCCCTGGACTTGAAGTCGGAGATGATTCTCTCATTCTGGCAACAAATATTGGGCGGTAATAAGTAGACCGACCCTCGCCTGGTGCCTCTCCCCATGGGCAACACCAGAGTGGAATATGGTCTAGCCCCTCTCCAGGAGTTTGGTTCCAGAGCCAAACCTGTGTGTTGAGGTAAAACCAGTTTTGGTAGCTGACGTTGAGGCCCCTGCCTTCAACTGCCACCCGATATACATTGCGCCTGACACCAATGGCTCCCCCTGCAGGTGATGGGCCCACAGGAAGGAGGACCCATGTTACTCCTTTGGGGTATGCCTGGCTGTACTCCAGGGAATGGCCCGGGTCTCCCCGGTCCAGTCTGGGTGACATGGTCTCTTATATTGCTCATCATGAGGAGTTTCTGGATCGCACTTAGTCTGGCCGCTCACCTAGGACCAATTTGCCTTGGGAGACCCTACCAGGGGCAATTGCCCCCAACAACATAGCTCCTAGGATCACAGAGGCACACAAACACCTCCACTACGATAAGGTGATGATTCATGAAGGGACAATAAAACTAAATATTTCATAATCTACAGCAATACATTGGTACCTCAGTTCTCAAACTCAGTAAAACTCAAATTTCTTAAATGTCGAACCAACCAGTTCGGAAAAAAATTACCTAGAACTCGATCTGAATCTCAGAAGTCAAACCGTGAACTCCGACCTAAGATAACTTTTACGCGCAGGGAAATGAGTTACTCCGCACGTCTCTCAGAAGAAACTAAGGGTAATGCTTCAGTCTCGCATTCCCTGTGATAGCATCATGCATGTTTACACTAGCTGAATACATATATTTAGACAGTAAAATCACATTTAAACAATGACAGACAGTAACAGTAATTATTATTATATAATAAAATACATTTAAAAATAAAGATTTCTTATTAATTATTTTAATATTA
>JAODJU010000081.1:14381865-14410216 GCA_026776725.1 Gnathonemus echidnorhynchus
AAACAGCTGATCACACGGGGATTCCACACGGGGTTAACGAGGGGGCGTGGCACACGGAAGGAGCGGACGATTGGGGCTGGACACATTGTTTTTTTTTAACTTCACACATTGTTTGGATACATTTATTTTCTTACTTTACGAATTACTGTTTTGATAAATGTGCTTAAATGTGTTTAGTACAGTATATGCTCTTCTTGTTTTATCCAGTTCATTTTGTGTTTAAATGCTAAAAAAAATATTTATATATATTTAGGTGTAATTTTTTGGGCCCTGGAACCAATTAATTGGTTTTCCATTATTTCTTATGGGGAAAATTCTATCAGAACCCGAACTTTTTAGGATTTGATCCGGAGTTCTGAACGGATTAAGTTCGAGTTTTGAGGTACCACTGTACTTCAAAGTGACTTTGAGTGAATTACACAATTCTAATTTGACAATCTTAACAACGTTTATTTCCTTTTATAGATTTTTCTGCTATTCTGTGACAAGATTCCAGTTATTTTCAGGTTTGATATTGTTTTAGTGGAGTGTTTGTGTGGTGCATAGTCAATTATTTGTTTTATACCATTAAACACATCTAAGCTACAGTAGCGGAGGAACTGTACTTTGGGTCATGAGGCAAAAATGGACCATGCCCCCCCCCCTTTCCAAATTCACACCTAGGGCCTGCCTATGCCATTTGCAGCAGTTGCTGATGAAATTTAAGTAGCCTCCAAAAACCGTACCCATCATGCACTGCAGTAGTTAGCAAATTCCACGAACATGCTTTTTTCATTAAACACACACCTTGACAACTTAGTCTAACTACAAAACATTACTAACTGTTGCATTTTGAAATCGTTTTAACTATTGTACAATACTGTGTGTGTGTGTGTGTGTGTGTGTGTGTGTTGACTCCCACCATAATGAGTTTACAAATGAGAGATATAGAAGTAGCATGTTAGAATGTATGTTCTATTAGTGCGTTAATGTTCACATATATTTCACTTGTAGGCCTATGACCCGACTGCCTCTGCTAACTTGGAATCAAGTAGAAATTGAAAGACTGGCATCCGGGAAACTATTCATTATAACCGCTGCTATCGAATAGCATGACTGTTCAAATTAACGGTTTCTATTTTTATTTACGTTCATATACGAACATACAGCCATGCTGTCATTATAATGTTTTTTCCCATCTAGCCATCTTCCATACCGTTTATCAGTACAGTGTCTCGATGAGTCTGACTCCTGTCCCAGGAACTAGAGGGGTGCACCGCTTAATAATTTAAACACAACGGTGTGTTTATTGGGAGATGAATAAAGCCAAATTAATAATGGGGAGGGGGACACGCCTTTCTGTTTCCTAATACTACGAAACACTAGTTCCTTTGTTTTTGTTAATGCCATATTTGTGTATTTAAATTGTCAAGGTTATCGTACAAAGTATTACTAACACTAGAATGAGGACGAAATACTCTTGTTTATTAAATGACCATATATAGTTACTTACTTTCGTTGATAATTGAACTGTATCGCTTCATTCAAAAGTATTAAACGAATGACCAAAGGGTGACATGTCGTCAATACCGTAATACAGTTGGAAAGACAGGTCACATTAGTGTGACGGAAATGAGGCTGACTTTTCGTAGGCTACACTCTAAGAACAAAGGGTATAAATTTGTGCCTTTGCTTGTCACTGGGGCTGTACCCTTATAATTGTACCTTATAAGGTACAGAAATGGACTCTGAGTTACATCCCAAAGGTACAAACAGCATTAATGTACCATCGATGGAACAGAAATGTTCCCCAGAGTCCATTTCTGTACCTTAAAATGTGCATTTACGTAAAGCTAAGGGTACACTTGGGAGAGTCTCGAGGGTAGAGCCCCAGTGAAAAGCAAAGGTACAAATTTTGCCCTTTTTCTGAGTGTGCTGCTCCCAATAGTTCATCCATAATAAAAGCCTGTAAACAAGTGGTCAGTGTGAACAATTTTAACTTCAAATTACAATCGATAATATAGTTTTTAAAATCAATAACTTGTTTTATGTTTGAAATTATTTACATTTTATATATAGAAAATGGATGGATAGATGGATGGATGGATTGATGGATGAAAATAGTAAACGCTGACGTGTGTGTGAATGGTATGTGTGTGCCCGGCGATGGGCTGGTGCCCTGTCCTGGGTTACTCCCTGCCTAACGCCCGTAGCTTCTGGGATAGGCTCCAGACCCCCGCGACCCTGCATATAACAAGGGGGGGATATGGAAAGTGAATGGATTAATGAATGAATGAGTGAATGATAACAGGCAGATCGTTGAGTTTTGAGTTGTTTGCAAAAAAAAAAAGTGTCAAAGAATCATCATTACGTCGCACACCTTGCCTGCCTATGTTAATGACCGAGCTAGTTAGATCTTTGTTAAATATGCAAACGACATTCTGATAGTCAATGCAGCAAATTTCCCTGCTCTAACGCGGTATACACTAATTCAATCACGTTTAATTAATGATATTTTGTTCTGAAACAAGAATTTACTAATTTACTGTCCTTTCAAACCTTCTGAGCGCTGATTTTAATGACACATACAGTCTTCCCCTTGGTCTGTCTAAAATTAGTTTGCCTGGTCTGGCTAAAATTAGTTTGCCTTGTACATCTACTTTTAAGAGCTACAAAAACAAAACGTTCAATGACATCGGTCAACTTCCCTGAAACCCCTTCTCTTAATTTGTCATTAATGAAAATCACAGATAAATCTAATTTCATAAATGTGTATATGGGTAACACTTAACATACTTTGTCGGTAGTCGTCTTATAGAACACTTTTTAAATTACCTAAGAAAATCGAAAGCCTATAAAACAAGTCACATTTAAAGTTAAAAGGGTAATGTAGCGGAGCTGACTTAAATAGGGCTACATAAATAAAAAATGATAACAAATGTGATGACATAAGTCAGGGGGTTGAAAGAGGAACTTCTAAACTTTTTAAAAATTCATATCGAATCACTGTAGATTATTTATATTCACTGGAGATAGATTTTGTAAACCAAAAGGTAATTTCTTACTGTTTAAAATTTTTCTACAGAAAAAAATATATGATTTTTGAAGCGGATGTCAATCAAACGAATCTATTACCGGTGAACTAGCCTTGGTCCTTGCGGCTGCCGTCGACTAACCAGCTGCGCATCACTGTATCGCAGAAGTGGAACTGACATGTGCCCTAAATTCAGCGTCTTTAAGACATTCCAGTTTATGTTACATTCACCATGAATCTTATCCCTTTATTTCTGTTATGCAGAGCATTTTATAAATCTTAACATTTACACGCAGCGAATGTATATCGAATTGTCTCCTGATAAACAAGTATGTTCAGCTGTGTAATAGCCTATTAAAACTCGGGGTTTCCTATAAAGCTCGCTGTTTCCGTCCTCTTTTACAGTTTGTACGAAACTATTAGCCATGACAGCAAATAAAATGAAATGCGCATATTATTACGTATCATAACCATGTATCCATTCCTACAACAAATACAAGAACAGTTAATAAACTTTTAAAAGCGTTTTCTCCCTTCAAATGGATTTAATTCCTTTTTTTTTTTTAAACTTCATTTGGTGTTTATTATAGATTTGTTTTAGAGAGCCATGGTTTTATTTCAAGCAACTAAATGGCGTATATTTTAAACTCGGTCTTCCAGTAAATCAGAAAGGTGCTTCGCAAATTGCTTAATAACAACCACGTATGCATGTGTTGTTCTTGTGTCAGAAATAGGCCTGCATTTCTCGGAGAAACTGCGCATAAGTAAATGGATTACACCGGTTCTTTGATAATCATTTCCTAAATAAATAAATATATTTCAACACTGTCACAATTACAAATATGAATTGTATGTGTGATTACTGGTTGCCTATAGCTTGCGTGTTTAAAAACAGCCCTGCAATACTTGTTTCTTCTCTTATGATTTAGCAGTTTAAAATAAGTTCCAGGTGTCGTTACACTAGATCTCTCTATAAATGGAATGAAATTATAGTATAGCCAAAATTGAAAAGTCGGCTTCAGCTTTTTTAAGTATAAAACTGCTGCATGTTATCTGGAGTAATAACAATATGGGGCGGCACAGTTGCGCGGTGTGTGGTAGTGTTGCCTCGGCTCCCCTGGGTATGAGTTCGAATCCCGCCTTCTCTCCGTGTGTGCAGAGTTAACAAGGTGTTATGCCGAAAAACGCATCCCTGCCTTAGAATGCATGCCGGTGTTCTGACGAGTTGGGGTTAGGTTTTTGGGGGGTTAAGGTTAGAGTTTTACGGGTTTTTGGGGGCTATTGATTAGCACTACGGTAGCCTAACTCGACAAAGTAGCTCAACTCGTTTCAGATCAGCGACCAATCGGTCATTTAGCGACAGGCATGCATTCTACGGCAGGGATGCCTTTTTCGGCATAACACCTGCATTCCCTATATCGCGCAGGTTTCCGCGTGCCCGATTAGGCTACTAGTCGATATCCTTAAATTGGCCACAGAGAGTGGTTTTGTGTCCGATGAACTGGGACATGCCTGTTAACACCCCAACTTCCCCGGATTTCACCAGATTTCCCACCTGTAGTCCCGATTTAACACCACCCCCACCCCCCCTGAAAACTTCAGAATTAACGGATGCTCGTTTCGTTGATCGTAACCACGCCCAACCACACGTCGGCAAAATTTCCTTATTTTTCGCAACCTAATGTTGGCAGGTATACTGGTATGCAGTCTGGGGTAGCCGTATGCTGCCCCCCCTCCTCCGACGAAGAGAAGAGGTTGGATGATTACAATAAGACCGAGGTTAAACAAAATAGCCTATTAATATTAACAAAATACTTCACCTTTTCTATCATGGAAAATTTCTACTTTCAAATAAAAGGGAAGTCACAGATGACTCAATCAAAGAGCAAATGGCGCAACATATATAAGTAGAGTGTAGACTAGCCCAAAATTTGGATAATAATTTTAATGAGATAATTGTTGTCAATATAATTCACGACATATATTTATGCACAAAATACTGTATTTATTACATGACTTGCATTTATTCCTCTCTGTTGAGTATCTTGTATATTGTATTTATTTTCCGTCTGCGTTATGCCCTAATTGCTAGTTATTCATTGTCGCGATGTCACCAACTGCAGCAACTGTCGCAAAAAATCCACCGGATTTGGTCGTGAGGCAAAAAAGATTCTGTTTAAAGCAATCACTGGTAAACGTAAAAACCAAGATGACGTGGATAGCTTATATTTTTACTCGTGTTTAATTTTACAACGACACTGTGTCTTAGAAAGACAACCAAGCTGGGCATTTGAACTGGCTATTAATAGTATTCTACTATTAGAATAGTATTCTACTATTAATAGTATTCTATACTCTACTTATAGATGTTGCGCCATTTGCTTTTTGATTGAGTCATCTGTGACTTCCCTTTTATTTGAAAGTAGAAATTTTCCATGATAGAAAAGGTGAAGTATTTTGTTAATACTAATAGGCTATTTGATGATTTACATGAACTGTTACAATGCTTGCTAGCTCTATTCTGCGCACCGCGTTTCCTAATATATGCAGTGTTATGAAGAATCGAGTATTATACTTGTTCTTGAAATATAAGCCAATGAATGCATCTGTTTGATTGTTTCACTGGACTGATAAGCTTTTGAGAAATTGTTAAGAAACTGTGTCTTCTTAAAGACATTTTACTGTTAAAGTAGAAAACGTGACGGGGCCACTAGCGGTTCATGTCCCATTGAGTCCACCACGCACCAGCCTTAGTCTTAAGCTCTTAAGGAAGCTCTTAAATATAACATGACTCGAATCAACATCTGAGAGTCAGCATAAAAAGAGACGATTAACTGAATGGTTCCAAGTCGATGAGAACACTGCAGCTGATGAGACTTATTTCAGAGGCTGTTTTGATTTCTTGTCAGAATCTCAACAGATTGCAATATAATTAACTAAAAATGACATCCCGCAGAGAAAAACTGCTACCATTTATTTTATATAACTACATTTACATTTTTGCGCTCTCTGTTTGGCCTTGTTGTGAACGTGCCCGCTGGTTCTGCGATAGTGAACTAAAGGTACTGGAGAATGCTCGAGTGCTCAGCCATTCGCCTGCCTGTCCGTGTGTGCGAGCGCCGGCAGGAAACTCAACTCGCGGTACCATTCATTAAAAAATTATCACAACCCAAGAATGCGACAAAGGATGTTCAGTTGTCACCCATTAATGGTTTATTTCAGTGGTATCCAATGTAGTACTGTACGCATTTTCCCCGGTAAATTCCAATAATTCACAGAAACCAATCTTTCGCTGTGAGACGGCTGAGAATATGCAGACGCAAATACATTTAGCTTCACAGCAATGGGTGTGATAGTATAAAACCACTATTCCTGTAAGTCCTAAACTAAACATTTATTTCCAAGTTAGCGATAATAGATACAAGTAAAAGTATTGCGTATTATGTGAGCGATAATAATTAAATTTTCATTGCGATAAATACATAGATCTTAATGATATATCCCGTAAGCCGAAGTCTCGAAGCTATAATGAGATGTCCCGACTAAAGGCTTTTAGCTCAAATAAGCCGAGTCCAAGTCCTATTCTCTTCATGCTTAGCCTGATAAGCTCAGCAGAAATGGGTTTCGGGGGGTTGTTGACGGAAAAGCTGGAATTCCCACTGAAAAACCAGAACGAGTCATTGAGAAGACGACTTAGGAGAGAAAAAATTAAAAAGTGAAATTGGAAAACGCGCCTAAACACTAATTCATAAAAACCTTTAAAAAATAGTAGGGACAGCCAACAATAGGGTTTAAGACAGGAGGTAAAGCGACTGGATTTTAAAAGATTTATATTTACCGGATTTCACAGTAAAGCGTCCATTTGTAACCAACTGTCCACCATAGGTTACGTTATGTGACATTATGTAAAATATGTCATTAAGTGTGGTGCATCATATTTAATTGATTTAAATTTTAAAATGAATATTGCAATATGACATGATCAAACACCTTACTTGTCAGGATTTGACAACCCGGAATCTAAGGACATTATCACTGGTTAAGATGAGTTGGCTCGTCTGCTATCTTTACTCTGTAGTTTTATATACTTATTTACATATAAACGTCTTTATTTTGGTTGTAAACGTGTAATGATATTTTTGTATCTCAAAGAAAAGAAGGCAAAAAGTATGTTTTACCTTGATGTTTCCGCAATATTCACATTTCAGACTTATAAAAACATAATTATATATGTTAAAACTATGTAGATAAATATTTACTTGACAGACATGCGAGAAGTTAAATATTTCGTGTTCTGTTTTACTTAAACATTTTAACCTATTTCAAACTATACACAAATGAAAAATCATAAGAAGAAAGACTTATTTGACTGCTATACTAGCATAATATCCAAGTATTAAATAAGCATCAGGGTGTTACAAAATATATGTGTTTAGGAGTTCAGACTGTTTTTTCGAGTGCTGATATAATGAATATACTTAAATTCAGCTTTGTAAGAAACAATACTTTCCCTTATATGCATTATACAGTCATTCAGATGTAATCGTCCTTATAGGGAGCGATTCCCAAGGGAAAACTGAGAAGTCCATTTGTTGCATATATTACCATCTCTTTGTCTATGTTTCTCTTGACATCTTAATTTGTTTAGGTAATATAAAAATATTTGCGATTCATTCAGAAAATATATAGAACAGTGCAACTTGCTTAAAGCCATTTTAATTAGTGTAAATCTAATGTAAAGTGTAAAAAGCAGTTTTATAGGGATGGTAGACAAAATATTTTCTCATGTAGATATGCCGTTTGTTTGTTTATCTGGTGTTGTCTTAGAATATAGCTGGCCATCTGTATATGGATATTGATAATTTGAGTGAATGTGACCTTTGCTTGCTTATGCATATTTAATAATATTTTGATTTGTCATTCAGTCGTGAGAGTTATTTACGCAGTTGTGTAGGTGAGAAGTAGATGAACTTCAGTCACCTTCGAGAAATATGAAAAATATTAAATGGAAGATATATATGGGTTTTATTTATATTTCGGTTTAAAATACACATGGAAAATAAGACAATATCTAATTCGGCATTACAGGGAAAAACGCCGTTTCTTTGTAAATATTTAAAAATATGTGCGTAACGGAGGTAAGTGTATAAATTATTACTGAACAACAAAACTAGCTACAACCACAAGAGGCTGTCTCGCTTCAGTTGTCGCTTTCTTCAAGAAATAGACTGGATTTTTCCACCAGCAACATCAGCTGAGCCCCCATCACGTGGTGCAATGTCGGAGGTCATGCTACCTCGACAATGGAGTTGTATGAATTTCTCCTGAAAGTGTGACGGTTTTCTGTGGATCGGCAACATTTTGATATGGAACCCTTGTTTTTTTTTTTATCTCGGTGGTGTTTGATGTTTTAGGCTGCTCGTTGAGATCCGCCTATTTGGTTTTGGGTAAGCGCGTAGCGAACGGATGTTTGTGTACATATTCAGTCACCTCGTGCGAAGTCTGGGTAAGGGAAGAAAGCGGGCCACCGTATGAGACCTTGCAAGGAGAGCCTCGCCGTTGAATGCTGTAAAAAGTAAAATAGCAGCAGCGTAGTACATACTGATCAGCAGCGAATCTGTTTGATACGACTGAATGCCAGTCAATCATGTAATAGAAACTGTAGACCCTAGTTCTTTGTCAGTCGTGAAATAATAATAAGTGTTCGGTTTTTTTTAAGGAGATGTAGTTCATTTCCTCGTTTGGGGGTGTAGTTATCCGTATTAAATTAACGCGATGTTGATGTGGCGTGAATCTCAAATGCAGACCGTTCGTTTTCTTTGTTTTCATAGTCAGCCTGTTCCCGGGTTGGGTGACGACGTCACAGTCCTGTCGACAACGTGAAAGCAACACACAACTAAACTATGCTTTCATATTAATTATTGATCACACGTTGTGACCTATGGCATTGTAATTGTGTTAGTTTTATTGCGCTGTAGGCTTTATATTAAAGGATTTTAATTATCGTGAAATAAAAAACTCGGTAATTTGGGGTTTGGGATACTCATTTGTTCAAAATGTATTTGTTTTAGAAGAGCAACACACACCTACAAGCACATATTATGGTGAAAATATAAAGTTATTTTTAAAAAGTAATTTAATAAAAAATATTTAGTATATACAGGATATAAAGATGGACAGTATTTATGTGTACACATAATTCTCCCTATATTAGCTCTGTATAAATAATACTGTGTCCTCGTGCATCCCATTAAGTTGAAGAGATGTACAATGTGTTCAGTGTTGGGAGAAAAAAAAATCCCTGCTATTCTAAGACCTGACGAGTGAGTTTGAAATACATGGAATTTAACAGGATTTTCCAAGGACAAGCCATAAATGCTGTATAATCATTCACATTCTTTGTGTTGCTTGTTGTTCTATCCTGCAAAGATCTATAAAGTTAGAATTGACACCACTGAGATGTTATTATTGTTGACAATGCTGTTCATTAGCATAAGCAATATTGGCATGATGATAAAGAGATTAAATAGGCATGACACTGCCTGTTGTAGCTGTAGTTTTCACACATCATATGTCTGGGTTTACCCTCAATCCTGGCCACAGTGTCCACTAGTTTCCAGTCTCCTCAAGCAGCTAAGCACTGCACTGAACTATAGCATCATCCCAATTAGACAGATAGGCCTTCACACAGAGTGCTAAGTGTGTTAGTGGTTTAAAAGCTTCTGAACATCTGAAGATGCTGTAGCCAGCCAGGGTTAAGACAGGACATGTTATGTCTTTATTTATATGTATGTGATATTAAGTTCCATCCAACTTTAATCATAATATATATACATAACAAGTCTAAATAAATTCTTTAGAAATACTTGAAATTTATTATATTGGTTGATTATAGTTGAATGTTAAAGATCTGGACACAAGGCAGAACAATGGAGGTCTTTTGTCAATATGTTTGCCAGGAATTAACATGATGGCACATAATAATAATAATAATAATTATGATAGCGTTGTTTTTAAATCACATTATTAGCAACTGACCCAACCACAGCTGTTGCTTGCTTAAAGGTCATTGGAATCCTTTGATTCTTTTTATTTGATAATGACATATCTTCCATTTTGATTTAATTCCTTTCTTGAAGGTCTAAACCTTCATGCTGGGAGATGAGGAACAGGCATTTTTGTCAATGCTGATGGCCTTTTCCTGTACTGTAAGTTCGAGTGTGTTTCGCTCATGTGTCTAACTTTCAGGATTGCCATTTTCTAGCCTCATTGTACGTGTGTCTCTTCTACAGAAAACAAAGTGAACTCATGAAAAGCCTTTTGTAAGGGTGAGTTTTATGTGTGAGGACTGACTGTAGCAAAGATGAATAGTTAAAATCAATTAAATTTTGTTGAAGTAGCTTATTTCCATATAGCGATAACAATAATGACTTGTAATTGTACATCATACAGTCATATTCTGAAAAATAAAATTTATTAAATATTTTTGTATTTTTTACATCAAGTATAGTAATATCAATGTATGCCTGTCATGTTAGCTCAGTACAAACCTTTATGCTGCTGTTCATAATTCTGTGATTGACATTTTGTTTCAATAAAGTTTGTCCAAATCATTCTGTCTCAGTTTTAGTTCATATCAAGAAAGGAATATAATTTCATGAATAATTAAATATGTTCTCTAGCAGAATCACTCCTGACAGAAAAAAATGAATAATGCCCCTGATTTATGTGAAACCAGTTGGCTGTAGGGCTTATAAGACCTCATATGTAATCAAATAGAAACATTTATTTGCGTTTTATTTAGAAAAATGTGTCATAGGATTAAACATCTATTAACAAATGTTAATCATGTAAAAATAGTTGATAAGTTCATTCAATTTCTATTAAATCACTGATTCTTTATCCACTAATGTACCTTTGGGCCTAAGGTTTTGAATGTACTTTTAATAAAACTTGAATTATCATATGAATCCAGGTTGGTTTAAGACTTAAAAATTGAACGAAGTAATCATTTTGTTTGTTGTCATTTTACCTGCCGACCTCGCAATATAGCTCTTTTGTACTCTTGCTGAACAAGCGCATCTATTGGGAGGGCGCTATATATATATATACGGAGCCGCACAGCGCTGCGTAACATCTACAGGTTATCTTCATTTCGTCAGAAGATACGGCCGCCGCCTCTAAATTTACAAAGTCGAGACCCTTAAATATCTTGCCGTTACATGACCCTCAAAACATTTCGGACACTTACAAACCACTTAAAAAAACAAGACGTTTCACCGACTTCCAACATAGTCTTATTTTGTTTGAGTCTGGAGAAACAGCTCCGCGAAATACACCGTCACCGTTGAAGGAAATGATTAATAAATGAAAAGATGTGATTCAATAATGCTTAAAAATAAAATCCTGTAGGCCTATGTTACTGTGTACATTTAGAATATTTTTAATATTGTGTGGTTACTTTCAATAACCGTACTACTTTTTTTTTCTTACATATTATATCTGAAAGATTTTATTTGAAAAAAAAAAGCTTCCTACATTCGTCATTTTCCATTTTCTGTCAATATTAAACCTAAATCGCTAAATTACCGCGTCAGTTGAACTCCTCATCCATGTGAAGAATTTGCTATATCTGAGTTAATAAGAATCCACTCATTCTTCAACAACAATTCTTGTGGCATAACCTCAAAATGACACGCGTGTTCTTAAATGTGCCTTTTATAATAAACAAAAATACTCTTGAAGTCGCGTTTATATATGTAAAACATGCGATTTTGACACCATTTTTATGATTTAAATGACATTCCATTTTCTCCATAGACCCACTGGAATTACGTAATTTACAATGGATTAAAGTTTGTTACAGCGGCTTACCGCTTTTATTATTCAGCCAGTTATTTGACGAAGTAATCGTTTTGTTTGTCATTTCACACGAAAATCATGTTCTGTGGTTTAGTTGAGGCACGTGATTTATTCGTAAGCATCCAAGAATGCTTCCAGTTTGTATTTTGTATTTGTGAACGTTTTTCATTGCTGCTGTTCGATGGTGTGAAGGTCAAAATGTAGGCCCGATGGCGCAAGAAACTCGAATACCTTTGATCATTCATTTCTGTACATTTGACATGTTACCCCATTTACAAATGACACGCGCACACTTCGGAATGTCAAAGGCTTTCGTGACCTGACTTCAAATAGAGAGCGCATTTCAGTTCTTGGTATTTCGGTGTGACGACATTTTCTATGCACCACATTCCACTTAAAAGATTAGCTTCTCTTGATATATAACTATACGGTTAAAATACCTATCAAAAAGCATCGCATATACTCTCTTCAGATCTGTTTGTGGCAATCATCCACTAGTCTTTCAATTTTTCATTGCCATGTTGCAACATATTCGAACTTTGTCAAACTATCTATTCATGTTGCCTTCTTAGGGCAGAAGCTGATAAGACCAAAAAGTGGTGATCATACTCCTGATTTCGACCAAGAAAGACGAACATTTTAAAACAAATGTTTAATCATTTTGAGCATACTGCAGCAATATCGATTAGTCGTGTCAAAATGTGCTGTAAAGCTTTTCCTGGAATTACACAACACAGATGTTCAAACGTCTTCAAAATATATTCTGGTATTTATAACACACTCATCGAGTATTTTAGTGTTCTTTAAGGATCTGAACTGGCAGATGAAATCCAGCATATAGCCAATAAAATACCACACTAATGTAAAGTCAGAATCCCCGCAGAAAAGATTTTGCCCGTGACCCCGTGCACTGGAGTTGAACCGACAAGAAGTAGCACTGGGTCAATTCTTAATGAATTCATCATCCGACTGTAGGTTAAAGTGGTAATATAACAATAAGTAATACTAAGTTAAACATCGGACCTGAAAGAGCAATAAACCGCACAGAAAATCCCAAAACACCCCATTCGATACATTTTTATTGTCGATGTTTATATGTTTGTTTTTGCTGAAAGTTCTATGCCATATTAATTAATGTTTAACTTTAAAGAATCTACCACGCGTTTATCTTCTAAGTCATGTATAATTTGCAGTATTACTACATGGACGGCAGCATGTATCGTTTTTAAAGTTTGTCGCGCTTAAGTAAAAACAGCGGTGGAGTTTGTCCCGACGTTTGCGCTTGACGTCACATATAACGTTACACCCGCATCTTCAATAATGTCTAAGTTAACAGAATGTACTGAAAAGGTTTACTTCGCATATTGACGAACCCACTCCTAACAGAAAATAATGGTCCGAAATGGTTTGCAAACTTGAATAAATAATGGTTCACCCGTTTTATTAGGGACAGACAACCTGACAACAGCAGTAATATTTTATTTCCCGGTTTTAACTTAAGCATTAGACTTCCGATTTATTTATTTAGTTAATGGCAGTTTCATATCCCTGGGAGTACGTTGTATTTATTGGATTTGCCGTTAAAACATTTGTTTCAAGTGTCGAGAAGGGGATGGCTACAAATACAAGAGCGTCCGAATTCCGTGACCCGTGAGACGAAATGAGCCTATGTTTATCCGGAGGCATAGACTCTGGCATAAAAATTTAGTCGAATGTGGCGGCATAGTCAGAATACGCGCAACAGGACAGTGCAAGCGTAGACTAACGCAAACTCGTTCGTGTACCTGTATCTATATTAAAAATTCACCGTACCACCTTTCCTCAGACATCACCCGTTTGTAACTAGATGAAACCTCTTAGTCATGCATCGCTTGGGTTAAATCAAGAAAAAAACAACATTTGCAATACTATGCACGTGTTTTAAATACTTATTGAAAATACACAAACCCTGTGGGGAATGTTTGAGTATTCTACCACTCCTGATAGGATACTGTGCGAAGCTGTGCTGCATTGTTGCAATATGGAACTCAGTCTCTACAAAACACCTCTTGTGACAAAAACATAAACAGAGTGTAGCTTATATATGACTGACATTAAATAAAGATATCTTCAAAATGCTGGGGAACGGATTTCTAGTTTCTGATTACACCGACACTAATTCCCAGGCCACCCTTAAGGAATGAGACCACGTGATGAAGCGGGGCGGTCGAACTACAAGCCATTTTGGGGGACGGTGTCAGTTTCCACAGAACCATCAGCATTGCATTTTTCAAACAGACTTCAGAACGGCGGTCGCGCAGTCCGATTACTAAAACAGTGCCGGCAAGAATCGGAATCTTTACATAATACATGCTTTTTAGTCGCATGGGTTTCCGGCACCAAAGAAAAGTGGAATTTGCGTAACTAGAATACGCTCTGTGTTGCTACGCTAAGGCTATTGCAATTGACAGCGTCTGCAGCTTTTCCAAGATGGCCGCTTGGCTCGCATTCATTTTCTGCTGATCGACTTCTAACTTTCATTGTCTATCCACCCTATTCTCACCGACTACTACCAGAGTTTCTGGGTACGTATTATTCACTATTTCATCTTACCAATGAATTAATTATGAGCGGATTTGTTGAATGTGTATGGTATTTTATTCCTTTAATGGAAGACGATGTCTGCTCGGTGCAAGGTTCTGACTGTGGTTCACAGTAGCTTTACACCACACGGGCTTTAGTTGCGCACAGTACTTTTAAATTCAGTTACATTCTCGACCGATGGTTATTGGTTTTCTTCAAAGACACGACTGTCTCATAGAAGAATATTATCACTTGGGATTTTTCTTGTGTGTATTTGAAAAGTATTTATTTTAATTGTTTAGACCTGCATTGAAGACGGGGTTCACATGCAATTTAGAAGCGAAATGGATCAGGTCTTCTTGATTGCAAGCATTCAAACCGATCTCTCTAGCAGTTCATCTCAAGATATTAACATTATTTTATAGAACTATGTTCTATACCGATCGGAGAATCTAATAAAACGATTATATTCTTGATTTACCTCTTGTTCTGGATTTTATTAACTTAAATTCCCCAGCAACTAATGTCTTGGCGCAGTAGGATAGTCAACTTATAGGACTGATAGATGTCAGAAAATCAATCATAGCGAGGTGGGGAGGCTATACCCAATAATAATTATTATTTCTGGAGCCTCACACTATATATGCTTGTGCATGTTTTATCGTTCATTTATTTTTTTTACTTTATGATTATTTTGATTAATTAACCCATTGGTATGTCTGAGTCGCAGTGAATTGTCGCAAATTTCATCAATTTGTTGGACACCGGAGGCTGTTGATGAATGCTGTGAATGTTTTAGTTATCTTGGCTTTTAAGATGAATTTCTCTCTAAATAAATAAATAAAGTAGTTTGGTTTTCGTGTGCTGTATTGAGGGTCTACCAGTGCAGGCGACCTTCTGGCCTTGTCGCAAAGAACAAGGTGTTTGTTGGTTTACACTTCTAATGTACAAAATAGGGTACTTTTTTGAACTAGGGTTGAGTAATTTGTGTAGGTCATTGTAATGTCTTAAGAATACTGACAAAGCTTATGCAGCAACGTTTTAAAAGATTTTTTCAGAACTGTTGGGGCACATAATGGTCAGATAAAAGTAAGAAGAGAATATGCCTGTTAGCTGAGGTCGTGTTGACGTGAGCTGCCTTTGTATGAATCCCCGTTAATTCTTGTATGATCTGGCAGTAGTATACAAAAAATCTTAGAAATGACCAAACTTTTAAAAAATCGTTTGCCAACCTAATCGCAGCATCTCTAACTTAAAGTATTTAAAAATGGCATTAGCCCCTTAATTTGCATAATACGCAGTGTAGTCCAAGTATGTCTTTGATTTTCTTTTCATGTTGGATTATGAGTATTTTTATTTGATGGAAGCTATAATTTAAAATAATATGGTGATGCTATCGCCCTGACTTCTTTGGGACTTGTGTCATTGAATGGGGCCTTTCTGTTGTGCACTCTACAGCTGGATAGTAATGAAAAGGACACATATATGATAATGTATTATCGCTTCAGTCGTCTGTGGTACATGTAAGTACCCGAAAGTATGGAGTGCATTAGTACAGACTGATCAACTGTTTCTGTTTGGATATTTGCTGGAGTTTAGTAGGGGCTTCATTTGTAAGCTGAACTGATTGATACAAAAACTTTAGAAATGCAACATAAGGTGGCAGCGGTGCTCTGGCGGGTCCCCGCATTTACGAAGGTTTTTGGTGAACATGCTCCTTAGACACGGATCTACATCGGTCGTGGAATGCACGTGCACGACTTCAATTGGCATAATCCTAGACATTTAGAGCTAGAGAAGCCATTGATAATGAGCACTGTTGGAGTATTGCATCACATGTAATCACGTTGATAATGTCATATGACCATTTAATATTATTGTAAGACTCCATTATACATACGGTAAATATTTGATTGGCGAAACTAACCGTATTTAGCTCTCCCCTAATAAATAATGCTTTAGCTGGAACCTTGGCACGTTCTAAACAAGAACGACCGAAAATATTGAGCCCAGGGTGCTCAAACAAGCCCGCATTGTGAAGTCAAGCGTTATGAACACCCGTCCACGCTGTATTGCGTTGCACTTTTATGGAAGATGAATGCTGTAAGCTGTGCTGTGACAATTGAACTTTCCCCTCTTGCTAAAATGAACAGCGTATGTCTTATTTCGAGGGGAAAGCGTATTGTAGTGGTTGTCGCTTTCACCTTTCACGCGGTGGTTTTTTAGGGAAATCCTTTTCTGCTCGTGTGTGAGAGAGAATGAGAGCGAAAAACATCCCTGTGCGAAGTATGGACTTGTCTTCACGGGATTCCTTTTAGGATTTAAAACGGTAATTCGGATCGTTAGTCGGACTGTAGACTCTCCATTTGTCGCATTTTGTATTAGGTTGTCTTCTCGTACGGATTTTGGACCATTTCCCGTTAAGGTAGGGTACCGTGAAAAGGTCTTGCTTTCTTGAGCTTCAGATGGGTTGTAGACGACGAAAAAATATTTTAAGATAATTTAAAGCTTAAACCTTTGTTGTTTTAAAAAATATGAGAAACCGAAGTGAAATCTGCAATAAATATTACTAATGTTAATGTTATCAGCATTGGTTTTTGACGGGGAACAGGCTGATGCCGAACCGAACTGAAAGCATTGCAGATGAATAGTGGCTCTCTTCTCCGAACATATTGGGTTTATATGTAGGATTCTTCTGCGAAATGGCAGTCGCTAGCCTGGTTAAATCGGTAACTGCTTAAATCGCTGCTGGTTTGAGTGTGGCTTGTCTAGTTATGGATTTGTTTTTTTCCGTCACATCTGCACGAGCTGCAGTTCCCCCTTGTAGCAGGGCTCTATTTTCATTGGCAAAATGCCAAGTGTAACCTAAGTTGTTGCTATAGCAACAATAAGAGTTATCGTGTTTGGCACTAGATACCACTCCCCATCGTCAAACGTGGAAATAAGGCAATTTAAAGGCTTAAGTTAGGTTATAATGTGCTTTGTAATGACAAAAGGCAATTGCGTTGCAGCCAGACGTTGCCCAGTCAACACAACCAACCGGGAATGCGTTGAGAAACCTATGATCCGTCTGTTGGATCAATATCCTATCCTTCGGAAAATGATTTAACACTATTGTACTTTCAATCGAAAGGAAATACTAACTTCACATGTAAAATTCTTTAGTGGTACATGCTCACCTAAGACGAAAACGTTGCTTGACGCTGCTCCGGAATGATGCGTATAATGATCAATTACTCCTTTCCCCACAAATGGGAAGTGCCTCGGCTTAGTGTAAATGTAAAAAGGGAAAGTTCAGTCGTGTTTAAAACGGCTTTGGACGACATTCGTGAAAATTAATTAATCAATTAAGAAGTGATAACTAATTTAGAATTTGGCATTAATATTTCCCATGTAGGTATTTGCCTTCCATGACGATGCACCGAACAACCAGAATTAAGATAACGGAGCTAAATCCACATTTGATGTGTGCGTTGTGCGGTGGATATTTCATCGACGCAACGACCATCGTGGAATGTTTGCACTCCTGTAAGTAGCGCGAGCGGTCGTTGCCATTGCATGTTTACAAAGCCGCTACAGTCTGCGCTATTTGCATGCAACACAAATGTTTTCTTGCTGCTTCATATGAGTTAAATAATTGTCTAATTTCTTCTTCTACAGTCTGTAAAATGTGCATCGTGCGTTATCTTGAGACCAGCAAATACTGCCCAATTTGCGATGTTCAAGTACACAAAACAAAGCCTCTTCTAAATATCAGGTAAGTCATATTTTAGACCTGAAAAACATAGTTAATACAGTTTTATGTATAAGCTACCTATCTTAGGACAGGGCTTTACTTTTTCTGTGGAAATATTTAAGTATTAAATAGTTTTTAGGCGTCCTTACTAACATCTTAAGGAATGTAAAAACTTTATATGTTTTGCTACAGGAATTAAAGAAGCAGAGGTTAAACTGTATTCAAAATGAACAAGTAATACTATATTTAAATTAGATTTCATAATTTGGAATCGCTTAATTGATTGTCATTTTGGTTGTAACTTTTAATGGGTATTGTAAAAATGTTAACTGTAATGCTGTTAACTGTAGGTCTGATAAGACTCTTCAAGACATCGTATATAAGCTGGTTCCCGGTTTGTTTAAAAGTAAGTAATTTACATGTACAAGACCTTGCTGATGGATTTTCCTAGATGAAAATTGTTAGGTTTAACACCTCCCTCCTTTTCCTCTACAGATGAAATGAAACGAAGACGAGATTTCTATGCTGAACACCCATCAGTTGATGGTTGGTTTGTTTAATTTTTCCCTTCCCTATGAAACCAGATGGCATACAGAGCAGTTCTCTCTATAGAAATACAATCCTCTATGTACTTCAGGTTGCATTATTAAGAATCGAGTTGACTTCCACATTTGCAGAGAGGGTAACAAGTCCTTTCTGTCTCTTATCTTAAGCTGCAAATGGATCAAATGAAGACCGTGGAGAGGTGGCCGACGAGGACAAGAGAATAATTACAGATGATGAGATAATCAGCTTGTCCATAGAATTCTTTGACCCCAGCAGGTACAACTCATAATGAAAAATGCATTTCTTTTGTGAACGTTTGAATCTGATGGTGACTCTGAGCACCAGTTGACTGCCTTAACATTTGTCTGTAGCAAACTAGTACATTTAAAAAATATTGGTTTTCATTTAATTAAAAAAGCTACATATTAAATCATCAGTACTCGCTTCGATTAGTAACACACTAACACATTCACTCCTTAATTGTATACTTTGTACACAGATATACACTAATTTTATTTGAATGTGGGTTTTTTAAAATAATCTATTTAGAGACTTGGTGATTCCTGTGATTTCTTCAGTAATAAGTAAAAATCTGAAGTATACCATTTAAATTTAGAGTGTATATTTTGGTTTCACTTGGCATTTTGCTTTATACTGGCTGAGTTACCAATTATCTTTACTTATTGAACATTTGAAATCGCTATAATGTTTTGTGTAGTGGTTTCTATTTAAAAGTCAGTAATGGGTAATGGCTTAGGCTTTGATTCAGTGTATTTTGTTCCTGATAAAATCTTCCTTGTTTATGCTCACCTTTTCCTGGTATGGGTATATTAAACTCAGCATTGAGTCATACCGTGAGTTTCAGCCAGTAACCTTCGTACTGTTTTTACAGGGTTGAAACGCAAGGAAATGGGGAAAAGGAGAAGTCAAAGGAGGAGGTTGCTATCTATATTTTTTTACTTTTTAATAATACTGTAGTTGTTTATAAAATGCTAGACAAAAAATGATTGTGTGACTGATTATTCTAAACATAATATGAACCTCCTCCCAGCAGATAATTGACAAACGATATCTGCAGTGCCCAGCTGCTATGACTGTCATGCATCTGAGAAAATTTCTCAGAAGCAAAATGGATATTCCATGTACCTTCCAGGTGAGTCAAGCTTATCCCTGATGATATTGTTTTGCCATTTATTTTGTATTTTTGTGTTAATTCTGTATTTCTAGCTAATTACCATCATAATATTACTAAACCTGAATTTGTGAAATGGTCTGATGCATAGATGCATTCTTGTAGTTAATTTTAATAATGTATTTTTTTTGTAGAATTTTAGTTCTGGTTATGTCTTGCAAAATGGTTATGACTGAGTTTGTTCATTGCTAATTTGTTAGAATAAAGTTTTGTTCCCTGGAAATAAAATATAGCCATTGAGCATTATTTATTTGTATATTATGCAGATCGAAGTAATGTATGAAGATGAACCTTTGAAAGATTACTACACATTAATGGACATTGCTTACATCTATACCTGGAGAAGGGTAAGACTATCCATTTATGTGAATTTAATATGCACAAAGGCACTCAAACTGAAAATATGTAGTTTCCTGTCAACTCACACAGTGTATTGTATTCATTTATATAGATTTGTGAATGTAGAGGTTTAATTGAAAATAACCCACAATAAATTTCTATTGTAATCTGTGGTGAATGCATCTTGGTATACAGTTAGCCACTTAAAATAACTAATGTAAGCACAGTGTAGTAAATAGGAAACTTCTCATTTACAGCTTGGTTGCTACTGATTATATTAATTTCCCCATAACTCTTAACTTGCTGTTAAATATGTATTTGATTGTGAATTCAAAACCCCTTGGTTTGCTGATGCATTGCAACTTAAACATGTTTGACCCTGGTCTGCTGTCTGTATCTAGCCATTCCTTCATGAGAGCTGGAAGTATAGAACTGTTTCTTTCGCAGAATGGCCCCTTACCATTGAAATACCGAGTTCGACCCGGCTGCAAGAAGATGAAGCTTAGTCAGCCACCAGAGGGGTTAAACAGTGCCAACCGGTCTGAGATGGAGAGCGACTCTGGCAGCGATAAGGCCAACAGCCCCGCTGGTGTGCCATCCACTTCCTCGTCGCTGCCCAGTCCTGGCACCCCTGTCCAGTCTCCACATCCTCACTTCCCGCATATCTCCAGTGCCGTCAATGGCACCACCGCCAATCCAAGCCCAAACCGCCAGCCCCCATTCTGCAACAAGGCGCGGAAAGCCTCGCTTAATGGCTCGTCTGCATCTTCTGGATGACTGTTACAAGGATGTGGTGCCAGAGTCTGATTACCTGGATCCTCCCATGCTGACTTAGTGCTGTTGTAGTTGCTTTCTTTAAAAAAAGAAAAAGGGAAAAAAAAAACATTATTGCCATTTGTCTTTATATCTTTCATGTGAAATTTATAGTGGAAGTTGCATTTCAGTAGAAAATAGGGGATATCGGCTGATTTCAGTGTTTAAAGCTGATGTTGGAGAAAGGAAAACAAGCACATAAAGTGTAATGCTGGCGAAGGCTGTTTTTACAGGGAACGTTTCGATAGGCATGGAAGTACCTCTCCAGAATTCGATGGGGTTTCATTTGTACAGTTCATTTTCCTTTCACTATTTGCCTTTTTTGATAAGTGAATGCGTAACATGAATTTCATCAGTGTCAAACCGAAGGCTTACAGTTTATATTCATTATAATAAGGGTTGTATATCTAAGCTTTCACGAAGCGGCTGTCATTTGGGGGGAGACTGCAACAAAGTGACAAATACTATGTACAGCTCTACTTATCTGCAACATGCAACTGCAAGTCAACTGCAACATGTACCAGAGCTAGAGAAATGAAAATGAAGAAACTGAGCTGTATGGTGTGTGCGTGCATGTGTATGGGTGGATGGATGGACGGGTGGGCGGGTGTGTGTGAAGATAATGGGGCCTACAATGCTGGAGTAGACTATGCTATCTGTATCCCAACTGGCAGCAGTATTATATTTTATAAAGTGTTGGGCTAGTAAGAATGGGAACAGCAGGGAAACATCCCAGTGTTGTTGGAAGTAAAGCTTGTATTGGTTTTCTAAAATTAAGCTCTTCTCATTTGCTGTCATTTCAGTCTTTTGATTGCTCTAAGTTCGGATTGACTGCCGTAAAGCAGCAAGCCATGCTCTAAAGAATCCTGTATATATGATCACTTAGCTGAACCATAGAGGTGTAATAAACTAACAGGTCCTACGTGTCTGCCAGACACTTATTTCTCTTACCTATATAAGTCTTCGTTTCTTTGTTTCAAGTGTTTTGTGGTGTCTATTCCACAGTGTTCTAAATCCTGTATTTGGTCGACTGTATGTAAAACTATTGTATTGTTACTGTTGCACAGTATAAAACGTCTATCTAAATAAACATTTTACATTTTTATTACTTAATTACAACCTGTTTCTGCCTTTCTTTCTGTTAGCACGTATGTTTCTCTTCTGAACGGCATTGCTCCGGCAAATATACCACAAATAGCGGTGCGTAAGTAATCGCTTCCACAACTGTACAAGTCAGTAGTTTGAGAAAAAAAAAAAACTTGTTACGCCTAGACGTGTGTATTTGAAAGTAAATATTTCCACTTTGATTTTTTTAAGTTAAAGTCTTAAAATATATCTTTAAATTGTAAGACTGCATAATATGTCACTTAAGAAAATTAAGGTTTATTTCAGCAGCAAGAAACTTTTTGACTTTGGCTCTATGATGCTATATATTAACTTCAAGTGCAATTTTGTAGATATATCATTTTATCCTTCTCAAGCATAATGTCCTTTAAGGACTAATCTTAAAGTACCAACCAATTTTTTAGTGTCTTGGGATTAAACTCACCGGGCTATCACGTGTTACTGTTTAATTTTTCTATAAAAAGCCCATACTATGTGTCAAATTCAGATATGTTACCTTCTCAAACACCGAAAGAAAAAAAGTTACACGTATGGTAATATCCCTGCAGAAGGGTAAGTAATGCAATCAGTATCAATCAATCAATCAATCAATCAGCAAACTAAACAATTATTCTTCCGTTCCGTTACTGTTACTAAAAAATGCAAACTTCGTAATTTTATTTTCACGAAATTATTTTTTTTAAAAAAATTATATACATTTGTTTATTGACGATAAAATACGCTACTGAGGGTATACATTTAAATATTTAGAGAAAAAAAATAAGATATTTAAATATATTGTTTTAAAAATAGATTATAATTGGTTTTGCCACATACCGCCATAGATATATAATATGACGTATGACTGCTCTAAACAACAAAACTGACTGAGTTTGATGTTAAAAATTAATGGCATATATTATACAATAAATAAAAAATAAATTACGTCGGTGTCCTCGCCAGCGATTTTCAGCTAAAACACCGATACAAAAAGGTTTCATGCTTTAAATTATTCTAGAATTGATTAATCTTTATTAAAATGAATGAAAATATAGGCGCCGCTTTGCTTACATTCGCATTTATAATAAATAATAAGTTAACATAACAGGAAGGCTACATATTCTATAGTGGGTTGTCAATATACTGGCAGCTTGATTATTTTTCCCGATTTACTTGCAATGTATTTTAACATGATATTTTAGTAAAACACATCAATATCCTCATTTATTTGCTTAATTTATTAGGTTATGCTTGTTATCCAAAGCGACTTAGAACTTCATTGGGTAAACTACTGATTGATATTCGCTAAGCTGTTTTAAAGTGAGTTTCAGTCAAGCGGTTTTGTGAATTAATGTTAGTCGTTCTTCAAAGCGCTTGAGTAACATACCACATACCATAGACTTTAGGTTAAACTTCTAAAATTCGTGGTAAGACAACAAACGCATTTAAAAACGGCACACATAACGGATTACTTTAAGATGTCACAATACAACGAATTTTATATCGTTATTAACGTTTATATACAACTCATATAAGATTTATGACAAGAGAAATAATGACTTGCTAAAGATAATTAGTATTAAAATAAACTGATGTATACCTACGTACTGGTACTAATAGTTAAAAATAAAAGTTTTTCCATATACATAGTAGCTTCTTCAAAAAGCTATTTGTAAATTAGATATAAACGTTGAAAGATGTATAAAACGTTGAACGTGGGGGAAACTGTTTTAACATATACTTACTGTGCATATTTTAGTGTACTACATAAAAGTAACTTAATCTGTTCCTTCTACAATTAAAACATACAGTTTAACAGTTTTTTCATTATAAAACTGGAAATGAGGTTCTTGAGCTTAAATACTCTTTTTCAGGTAAAGCTAATTAATTAGTGTACATTATTGAAAATCCATTTCTTAAAAAAATTGAGGCATGGGTTGGCATTTGTTATTAATCTCAACCTATGACGAAGTCGCTTCATTTTTGTAGCATCATATTTACAGTATTCCTTCGAAAGTGCTTACGGCGGATATTAAGGTACCCTTAATTGCTTCTATCGATCAGCGTACTCATCAGTGTAATAAACTTATATGCATTATTTTAGATATTCCCCTTGGGACGTCGTGCGTAGAGATTGCTAGGAGAGGTACTTCTGGCATTTTGATTTAACTATAGCTGGACTCACGTCAACTGTAACACCGTCGTGTAACTCAATAAGCTACAGGGAAGACTCAGTCCAGAAGTGCGATGATTCGGGAACGTCGCCATACTACTCCTCGCTAACACTGCGGGCACATCACGAATAACAAAGATAACCGCAGTGATTATCGATAAGGATTAAAGTTTTTCTCGTCTTCCATGACTTACACGGTCTATTAATTTTATAGCTTCAATGGGTAAAACGTGACGTGGGTTAGTTACGACACTATTTTCATTATGTCGCACTTAAATACTCTCATTATCAGCGTTATTTCAGGTTTCAGCCGCTCGTAAACACAGACAACCATTTAATGCGGAAGGACATGTTCATCATGTCTCGTAGCAGCACAGTTAACTGGAAATAACAGATTGACTATAAATACAGGTTACGCCGAAGCCACATGATTATCCAGAACATCACCTAGTAACCGGAACATCATCCCTGTACCATGATTTAGCGGGAGGGGGGGGAACTCTTACTTCAGCATCCATCAATAAAAGTAACGTTTATCGCCGTGTCAAATATCATTTTAAAAACGTAACCATTATCTTCCATAAATCTGGCGGTATTATATTTCCAATACATCACACGTTAGTCTACTTTAAAATGTTTCCCTGACAGTAAATCTGATAGAATATTATACAAACTGTGGCAAATTGAGTCATAATAGAAGCTAAAATAAAATAGTAGGCTACAACACTTGCGTACCCTAGATTTGCCTAAGGGTTAAATGATTTTAATGCCATTGAAATATTACTTACTTTGAGCAAGAGCAAGTACATCTAAAAGTTTTCGAGGATTTGAACAGAAATTTTAGACAATTTTGCTCAAATTTGAAAATGTCACAAGAGAGCTAGATACCTAAAAAAAGCAGTGTCGAGGATTTAATATTACTCAAAGTCGAACAAGAACGGGCTCCAATATTGTGGCAGAAGTAAGGTAAAGTTTAACTTAACAAATTTGAAAGTAATCAAAATTGCTTAAAAGCAAATGACTTTCCTCTAAATTTATGCCATTACAGGTGAAACGAGAAGGTCTAACTATAAAATTCCTAAAAATATTCAACAAAATATATTATTTCTAAAGTCACGGCACAAACTTAAAAACTCGTATTACTTGTGTACCATTCTAATACAGTTAAAGCCTGAATAAATTCGCACCATTGCGCCTCAGCAGGGGGACTGTTTTACGCAGCTGGCAACATTCCCGCCTACAGTCCTTGCGCTCGCGCCCGCAGCCGCGAGACAAGAAAAATGCCTGTGCTTTTACTTCCGGTTTGTTTCCAGAACAACCGCCAGCTACATTGTTGCCGCGCGCAGTGTTGCTATGGGAGGCTCACGCCCAACTGCAAGTTGGTGGTCGCCGCTCTGCAGCACCGTGCTGCAGTGTTTGCACGGTGCTGCGTGCATTTAATCTTTTTTTTTTTTTAGATTATATGATGCAATTGCAGTCCTTCGGAAGTAAACTTTTTCTTGACAATTCTTCCCCAATCTTCCTTTAATACAAAATGTAACATTTAATTAGTTCCATTTTAATAAATACAGATTAAACATCTATCTTGGGAATTTTTTTTCTAGTCTAGCTAAAGTACCTAAAACCGCATATGACTTAAAAACAGAAGTCGGCTTTGATGAGGCACAAATATGGTTTTGTGTTGACGTCAGCAAAGTTGTAGGTGGACTTTGGCTAGCAGTAACAAGATGTAGCTAATGATTTTAGCTTTGTTTTTACTATTTGCTTAGTATATCCGCCCAAAATTTAGTATTAGACACTAATTGAAAAAGTATGCTTTACAGTCAAATGTACAGTACAGTAGGGGTCTTACAGAATTTAAAGTATGATTCAATATTTTTATGACAATTCTGTCCAAATTATTACGTGTCCAAATTAACGTGTTCAAATTATAATAATGATAGCAAACCCTTTCAGTCTTTACTTAAAAAGCACCATGTATCTTTCAGTAATTAAGGTCAATGATAAAATGAAATGGTGTGCCCAGCATACGTTCTTTTGTGATAATATACTGTCTGGTATGACCATAAATCCTTTCAACACTATAGGGTATGTAATTAAAGTCTATATCTGATATTCACAAAAAAAGCTAGGAAAACTAGAATTATTTTATTTTGATTTTTCCAACTCAGCTTCAAAGATTAAGATAAAGTGATTAAGTTTCTTTCCATCTTCCATTCTGTACTGCTATTCTATAACAATCGGGCAGTATTTGTGCTGTGGATGCTAGTTAAATGTTCACTAAAGCATGAAGTATTGCAATTGAGTTAACTCTAACGCTAACTGGTGTCTCTGTAACCTGTGTGCATGTATATGCCCTGTGCTGGACTGGTATCCTGTTTAAGATGTACCCACAATCCTGTCTTGGAAATGTGACTGGAAAGTGAAAGAATTCAACAGGATCAAACCTTATCTTATACATTTACAGTTATATATCCAGCTGTCTCATAAATCTGTCATTAAATACCTTTAATACACATTAAAGTAACACAAGTAAATACACATGCTGTGAAATTTTAAAACACATCCATCTTGTCATGAATGTAAGAGGGCCTGCACAAGGCTGGGTTACACCCTGGAAAAGATAGCAGTCCATCACAGGACACACGTACTATGGGCAATTGATAGATGCCAATTTCCCGAACTACAGGAGGAAATAAAGGGGAAGATGCAAACTTCACACACATAGAACAGAGTTATACGACTCAAGCCAGCCATCCAGTGGGTCACCTTTCCATCCTAATTTTTTAAAATACGAGTAAAATATACATCAAACATATGCATATTTCTAGCAGCATTCACTGTTTTCACACATCAACTTACCTTAACTTTGAAATGATTAGTATATAACAGTGATTAAAAAAAAAACTGCCTTTCATTAATCTGTTCTCTTTGTTTCAGTATATACTCTTTGTTTCAGTAAGTCCTGAAGAGGATCCTGCTGCTGCTGAATTAAAAAGATAGAGACTATTGCACCATATTTTTTCATCATGCATGTATGTGGGTGTGTATGTGTGTGTATCAGATACCACGTTAAAATACCCAGCCTCAGAATAAGAGTTCTTTTCATATTCCAAACATATTTCAGGCAGCTTTTAGTGACTCTCCCATTTTTAATTCCTTTTGTTCTATGAGGCTTAATTTGGATGAGAATGCTTTATTTTTTGGTTTTCTATCCCAGCTGGTGACAGCACTTCCAGGGAAAATAGGACCTAGTGGACCCCCCCTGACCCCCTCCAACCCACAGAATAGGCAACTCATTATACAGCCTAATGAGGGGACATTCAGTCAGATGGCTGGAGATTGTCATTATTATTGCAAGGACCCTACCCTCAGAGGACCTTGGCCAGACACATAATGCTCTAAAATGATATTTCTACACCATGCACGTTAAGCAATCGATGGGATTACATACAAATAATCAGTAAACGAATATGCACATGGACCAATAGAAAAACACAGTTGCATACTGTGAGTTGAATGCAGAAGTGAAGTCACAGGTATACGTGCATACGCAGACTTGCAGCGCCATAATCCCACACAGAGATAGCCACAGAGAGTGTTATATGTAGAGAGAAGATGGTAATGGGACCCAGGCACTGACCTGTGTCCTCAACAGCTGACAGGTCCCATGTGCTGCGCACAGCTTCACCAAGCTCATTTGAAATGCAGATGTGGGGGGGAGTCATTTTCCTTACTCAGTCTTTTGGCCACTCTGCCCCCTACATTTACACACTTTGCTTGCTTCCTTTTCCACCATTTTCACCCCATGCCCCCAGTTTCAACATGTGTGAGAGTGAAGAATGATTCTGCATAGGGGTCACACTATCCTACCCACCCCCCCTTCCCAATCTCCCTTGTCAACCCTTCCCTTTGGATTTGATGGTGGATGCTGAGAGACCTACATCCAGACCCATGAGGTGACCTTTTGAGTGATACTGTGCAGCCCCCCCCCCACCCCCCCCCCCCCGA
>JAODJU010000081.1:14420321-14444006 GCA_026776725.1 Gnathonemus echidnorhynchus
TTTATTTGTTTAATCGTCCAGTCTGTGAAGAGATTTTTTTAGGGTGGCACATGCCCCTGAGGCTATCCCGTTGGTGCACCCCCCTTGCAATACCTCTGCGCCCCCCAGTTTGGGAACCACTGCCTTAAAGGTACCTGATTACTCTATACAAGGCTTTTACTGCAAGTTCAGTCAGGCTTAGCGGGGAGGCTGTTTTACAAAAATAAACGTAATTGAATTCAACTTGTAAAAATATACTCTTACTTAATGTACTTCTGTTTAGCAGAACTGCAGCGGACACAACCAACCAGATGGGGAAAAAACCATCACATATAGCAGTCAGGGGGAAGTGTGTGTAGGTTTGACAAAGCTGCTGTATGGAACAGAGCCCACGCCTGAAAGAACGTGACAAAACAAACAGTCAAACATCACTATGGAGACCAGGCAGGGCAGACAAAGTGCTTTAGTTTATTGAGCAATGCTTATGGGGTGGAGTGGGTTAAACAATTATTACATCATACAATACGAGGCAGCCCTCACCCTCCACAGCTTATTCACAAAGACAGCTTGCAGACAATGGTTCATGAGCATTATTATCATGAATAGTAAATTATCATCAATAACTTTCAAAGCATATAACATACAGCATACAAGCCACATTTGAGGGTATTTCCAGATCTTTAATGAAAACATTGAAGTCACATGAACCAATAAACTGTGGCAAATGTTATATAGATTTTTCCAAAAAAAAAAAAAAAGGCCAGAACTGTTTTTGTATGTCTGCAAAATTCTGAATATACTGAACGTTACTGAGCTTTTGTGATCATTGCACTCAAAAAATGTAACGCAACATAACATAGTGAACCGCAAACATGAGCTCAGGCTGTGGTTGCTTTTTGGCAAAAGGGAAATGCAGATGGACGCGTAAAACCAACTCAAAACCACCGGGGGAACAAGTCAGGCACTCTGACCATGCAGTGACTTTTTTTTTTTTTTTTTTTTATATCTTTTGTTTTTACAAAGTACTTTAAAGCTGTGTGACACAATCTCCTTGTGAGTTTAACACTACACATTTGTTGAAGCTGGTTACTTTCGTTAGGGGCCCATAGGCAACCATCTTGTGGACAAATTCTTTTGCAGTTCATAGTCCATCTGACCCGAGTTTAAACCACAAATCAAAATAACTAACTTTTTTCATCAAAGTAACATCATACGACATTTGAAAGTGTCATAAACCCCTCATGCATTGGACAGTATTAAAAAAAAAAAAAGTCTGGACTAACAGCATTATAGTGGACGAGTTTTGAGATGTCACAGCATCCAATAAGAGGTGGTAATTCGGAGGAAGGGGACTGCTACTTTCCGCACATTGATGGGGAAGCGTGAGCACAATGACATCACAGTCGGACTAGACACCACTCTACACTATCAAAGTCACGACACACGCCTCTGTCTGAACAGAACTGAGGTCAGCTATGCAGACATTCAAAATCACATTGGAAAAGATAGATGGCCATTTTTTTCTTGTTTTTTTTTGTTATTAAACTCGTGTAGTCTTATGTCACTATATATATTTGTACACCTACACAGAAAAAAGTGGAGTAGCCTCAGAACTAATTTCAACCTCCGTTTTTAGAAAATAACCTTTTTACCTTTGTTTTTTTTTTTAAAAAATTAAAAATACAAAATTAAATAATTTGGAATAAAAAGGCACACCTCTCGCACAGTGAATACATTGAAAACAGCATAAAAGCATGTTTAGGATTATTTCGCAAACTATATTCTGGAGAAAGAACATGTAACTGTACCAGAATAGGTAATACTATAGGTTACCGGAACCAGACGAAACAAAAAAGTAATTTAGGCAACATGCTCTTTTTTGTTTTTACACTGTTTAAGTTTTGTACACATTTTAAACAATAATATCCTTCATATATCAGAACACATACACTCATTCTGGGTGGTTTTTTTTTTTTTAAATACTTACAAAGATGTGTTGACTAAAATGGAATGTAAAAATAGATCATTCATATATCCAAACAAAAGAACTAAATGTGATTTTTGCATGGGTTCAAAAAATAATATTAAGTCAATATAGAAGAAAAATTAATTTTTTAGCTTGTGATGCTTGTTACCTAAAATTTTACCACACAGGCTACAATTCACATAATTGGTGTCAGTATTGCCTTTCCTTTGAAAAGATCATGGTAACCATAGAGAATAAACACACAAGCATTTTGGTGAGTTTTGTCATGCGTAAAAACACTGTTTTTATTTGTTTGGAGTTAGTTTATATGTAATTTCCTTGTATGTGACCAAGTTTTAATGTACAGCTGAATGACGTCACACAGCCCACTAGGAGAAACTGACAAGGTCAATACGATTGGCAAGGTGGGTGACATTTAAAACAAACTTTCATAACAGACCACTGCTTTCAACTTCCTGCCAAACAGAGAAAACAGAAAATAAAAATCTGATCTATGTCGATGTGATACCACGGCAGCTTAACTGGAGTTTTCCTGGCAATAACATTTGAAACCAGACCAACAGAGATGATAGAGTCGGCAAAAGTTAATATTCTCTGGAACAGAGGAGAAAAGCATTGAACAGAAGCAAAAAAAAAATAATAAAAAATCAGAAACGGCACAAATGCGTCATATTTGTGCCAGTCAGCAAGTGGAGGGGAGGAAGAAGAAAGAGACAGAGGGCGGAGGGTGACAGTGTGAGAGGCTGTGGTACTGTCAGATGCTGATACCGGTCTCCTTGGGAGACAGGAGTATGAGGATGAGTGTGGAGCGGTTGTCAAAAGGGGGCGCTACAGGCAGTGACAGGTGAAGCCGACATCAGCTCAGCAATGGGCACGATGCTCGCTGCGGTTTTGTGGAAGACTGCTCCGCTGCAGTGCTAAGCGGGAGCTAGCCGTGAGGTGGCCAGGCCTGCACTTCCTGCCGCTCCCTCTCTATGCCTGTTGGCCCTGCCCACTGCGGACACAGCCTATAAAACGCTAAAATTACATTAAAAAATAATAATAATAAAAAAAACGAACAAACAAACGAACGAAAAAAACCAACAAACATTTTCAAAGTCCAGTGGGAGGGATGTCCATCAAATTTTCAGTCTCCTCTGGGCACAGAACACGGTTCAGCCCCCCCCGGGAAAAAAACACGTGCCCCCCCCCCCCCCCCCCACCAAGTTCCCAATTTAATTTCTCACTAAAAAGAACAACGGAAACAATATGACAAACAGGTAACTTGAGAATGCTGGGAGAAATAACATATATTACAAAAGAAGAACGGCCAAATTCCCACATGCTACCAGCTTTGAAGGTACTTCCTTTTCTCCTTTACCACCCTTCCAGTCCTATGGAACGAGTCGAAAAAACAAAACGTAACATAAATGTAAACAAACGATGAACGCAGCTGCTGAGGGTGTCCCCCGAGGCTGAATGTGAGCGCGCCTGCTGTCCTACTGCCGGGGTCCCTCTCCGTCCCCTGGGGTTCCAACTTATCCCTGCCACCATATGAACCCCAGGCTACGACAGAATGGTGGTGATGAAGTCGTAGAACCTCTTGGAGTACTGCTCAGGGTTCACCGTGGAGATCTCTGCTCCCGCCTGCGTGACAGGGGGCAAGCTGATAAATGGATGACGTCGAGGCGAGGACAGGAGACCCCGAAGCAGGAGAGGATCCCACTCACCCCATGCTTCACGGTCTTGGCTGCATGGGCGGCCTTCTTCTTAGCATCATAATGGGTCAGGATGTCTATCACCGCCATGAAGTAGACCTCCTTTCTTGGCGAATCTTTGGCAGAAGGGAGGGAAGGTAAAGTAAGATGAAATTCCATGAGAAGTCATCAACTGAACTTTGATGCCAAAATGCGCAAAACTATAAAGAGCAGGGCCATCAAGCTCTAAACGGTCTATGACGTCTAGGACTCCAATTGATGTGGACTTCCCTCCCACTTACTGTCATGGCTCTTGATTGCATAAACGTCAATGGTTGGGTCAAACTCCCCAGGTCCCAATGGCTTAGTGCTGTCCAAGGTGTTGCTGGGACTGTCAGGGGGGGTACCCACGGCTCCGCCGTCACTCTCCCCCTCGTCCTCGCCGTCGTTGTCCTCGCTCTCTACCTCCTCCTGCTCGGCCCGCTCCACGTCATGGATCCCGACCAGCAGGCTATAGTCCATCAGTTTCATCTGGGCCAAGAACTGATGAGAAATATGGGTTAGATATGGAGAAGAGGAAGTAACACCAACCAACAGGGATTGGGGGTTCGAATCCCATCCCTGCTGTTTGCAGGTTCCCCCTGTGTCATGCAGGCTTCCTTTCACAGTTCAAAGACGAACAGCTAGGCTCACTGCTAATTTGTGTGATTTTCTGTGAGAACCTGTCCTGTGTTGGACTGGCATCCCATCCAGGATGCTCCCCCACCTTATGGCCCCGCATCGAACAAGCAGCTGGAAGATGGATGGATAATTGCCAAATGATATGGAGAAGTCCTGAAGATGCAGGCTGTCTGAACAGGACATGCAGGAGACCAGGTGGGCCTTGGCTCCATGCTTACCTCAACGTCTTTCTTGAGCTTGTCTAGGAACATCTTCTTGTTGTCCTCGTCAATGTAGATCTTCTGGCCATCATTGATGAAGTCATTATCTTTGTACGTAGGGAGCTCCTTGGTCTGATGACATTGGGAAAGAAGCAGCCATAAGAAGGTTCATGTGGGTCGCTCTGGGAAGGACCTACTAGAGCAGGCATGCTGGGGACTGAAACTGTGAGCTGAAGTACAAACCCACCCCATCCTTTTCCCCCTAATCTCATTTGTTTTCCTGCATGAAAAACAAAACAATTTCCTTTTACAGAAGCCCTGCCCAACACATCATGCTAATGGCAACAAGTGACCAAAGAGGGTGCTCTTGAGCTTCCTAAGAGCAGCTATGCCTGTACCTATACCTGCGGCTGACGATTACCACCTAAGGACGAACAGCAATGCACCAACAATGCAACAAGGTCAGTCCAAGAAGTTCCAGTGAGCTTCGAAGATATCCCTTAGCTTACCAGCTATCTCATTCCACAGGAGGGCAGCACACACACGGTCATTCTGGCTCAGAGCTTCACAAACGCTGCCCAGACCCCAGCTACCACAGAGTGCAATGCAAGGACAGCAAATATACAATGAAGGACCTGGCCCCAGCTATGCCTGGTCACAACGACACTGGTCTGTTCTTGGGTTAAATGTAATCGCCACAGGAAAATGCAGCTAAAATACCAACAACTCACTCATTCACTAAACCGTTACAGAAATACAACATACATATAAAACAACAACTTACCTTTTAAAACTTATATTTGAACAGCAGAAACAGCCATCGCCAAACCACTGCTTAATCTGCTTAAAATTATATTACAGTGACTTACACTGCAGTAAGTCACAAAAACATACAAAAATTAATCAGAAGGAATGAACAGGACGGCCTGATCGCAAACACTTCCCTAAACTAAGTGCGTATCATATGTGCTTTGCATTAGGACTGAACGTCCTCTACACGGTCTCCTCTGAGGGACGACACAGTATAGCTATTTTGTTGCTACGATGCCCCTCTGAACCGACATCGCGGTACGTGTGTAAGAGGAGCGTCATCAAAGGAGTGTCCTGCTAACCCCATCCATTCACAAAACACCACGCGCCACAGCTGGCAGCCTTTTCCTGCTCAGAACGCCAGACAACAGGCATCAGGCTCAGCCAGAGATGCTAATTACATCCACATAAAAAATAAATAAATAAATAAAAAGATAAAACAGTCATCGCTCCTGATGCAATTTCCACGAGCTCTGGGACAGACAGAGGCAGGGAGACATCAGCCTGTCTGAAAAGCTTCATGTGAAAATCTGGAAATATGGATTTTACTCTCTTCAATCTACACAACCCCCCCCCCCCAAAAAAAAAACCCTAATTTTGGCATGGTATATTTTTAAAATAGACACAGCACTGACTGGGAAAAGAATTGGGTAAATGACACCTGTAAGAACCTGTAAGAACAAAGGAAAAAAGGTATCTCCGAAATACCTGCAATTTGAAAGGGAAAGGGGACATTCTTACTCTCCTAACCCAGAACACATAAATCACTCAACACTCAGCCCTCAAAGTCACGCTAAAAAAGAAGTGAGAAATATTCAAGCAAAGGAGAACCAGACTTTATGGTGACTGTTAGATACCTAACACAAAAGGGAAAAAGAGTGACTGAAGATCTCACTGCTGCTTCTCTTACCTGCTTCTCCCTGACAACTGAAGGGTTAGTACTCATGGGGCCTGATTTACGGAGAGCACCCAGAATAGGACTATAAACTGCATACTGAAAAACATCATTCCTCCAGAGTCCATGCAATTAGTTACATGCCATTGACCTTGACAAGTGCTGCTGGCTCACCCTTCACGTCAAGTCTACTGAAAACGGCAGATACAGTCTGCGTCATGATGACTGAAAACAAGGTGAAATATTGGGACCATATCTAGACCCAAATGGCTGAGATGTGAGCGTGGCCTCATACAGAAAAGCAGGTATGTCTCCCCCACCCAAAAAAGGCTTAAGTTTCACTTAAAGCTGTAAGTGACCCGAACAGGAGATCCGAGAAACATCGATTCAGAATTTGGGTCGTCAGAAGAAAGCAAAGTGCACAAAGCAGGGAAAAAGACCTCCAGATTCGCACAAACGGAACAATTTCCGCAAGGGATGGGGGCATGTGGTAGTGGAGACCTTCCCAGCTCAAGATAGTGCTGATGTCAAGTTTAAGTTAATCCGTCTCAAAAGAGATCAAACACTGAAGGGAAATAAACACTGCAGCAATTTAAGCCAGATTTCAGGAGATGACATCTACTGCCGGGATCAGGAGCAACATGAGATGGGTGTCCACTGCAGCAAGAGAACAGCCTTAAAAAAGAAAGGAAAAAAAAAACATATCTACTTGCGTCACATTCAGGGGCTTCTCAGCCTTTAAAAAAGTGCTCTGAAAAGGCCTCATAAGGGGCAGCTCACAGCACGTTAGCTATCCTGCGTTATTTCCTGTCGCATTGCCCCAGGTAAACAAACCGCAGCTGGAGAGCATGGTGTGAGCTGGCCTCCATCAACAACGTCACACAGGGCAGAGCATCCAGATCTCAGCTCTGCGTGACACTGGGATAAGTCCAGATTACCAGCACTGGAAAAATATACTAAAAACTCCAGCAAATGTGTAACCTGATTTTTTCCTAGTTTACAATTAGTTGCAAATTTGTGAGGTCTATATATTATTTATCCAATAAAAAAGGAGAATTTAATGTTAGGCATAAGTTACTTGGGTATCTGAAGCACGCTGATTTTCATTTTCATGTTGCACGGCATTCTGGGTATTCACTTTCATAGAGGCAGCCCTGATGAGACAGTCCATCATACCTCTACATGCCAACGCGCGGTCCGGCGGCGGGGAGGTAACAGGGAGCGGCCGGGCAGGCTAAGTGAATGGGGGCGCCAGCAAGCGCCCGCTCTCTTCGCGGTCTCTTACGTGTTTGATGGCGCAGTAAAAACGCGTGGCGATCCTGATCGTTTGCAGCTTTTGGCTCATGCGCGATTTGGCGGGCGCTGCCTCCTCGGGCGGGCGCGGCGGCTAAAGACATGGAAGGAGAGGTACATTTTTCAGGTGGCTTCAGGGGCGACAGCAGCACGTCACCGTCAGCTGGGCCAGTGCTTCCTGGGATCTGAAAGAGCCACTCGTGCAGAAATGCAGTGCCGGGCAGGCAATGCGACAGCATCTCCCGCCGTTAGAAGACCTATTCGTCCTCCAGAAAGGCTGACCTTTTCAAAGATGCAGTATAACATTTAAATTCAGTCGAAGCAACAGAAAAAAAAATAGTAAACAAAAAAATTTAGGAAAATTAAAACCAATTTTGATTTCAAGGCAGAGCAGCGAACTGGAAATTTCACCTTTATTCTGTATAATCAATGTTAAAACACAATATACAAAATAAAGATCAAACTTCCTTCCCCATGCATGGAAATCAAAATCAGTTGTTTGAATAGATAATGAATAAATCAATAATGATAAATAGATAATGAGGTAGATGTTGGAATGGTGAGAAATATCTCTATATTCATATACCATTAAAACATTTAACAATTACTTTTTCATAGCTTATTCTGCAGATATGTGAATGCCCTAGTGTCTGTACTAGAATGCCAACTGCCTTAAATGTACTATCAATTCCCAATCTCACTTCTGCTCTTTGAGGTGCCAATCATAGCAGCCAGTCGCTCATTTGCTGATCTCACTCCCAGAGAACATTGGCCCCTCTTACTGCCTTCCACATTAAATGCTCAGGATCTGCAAACTTCAGCTTTCTGCAATAACCACTAGGCTGCTGCTTATAAAAAAAGAAGCTAAAATTCATAACAGGCAGAGTAGGAGCGTGGTAGCTTCTGTGAGCATTCACAGACGTATCTTTCCTGTTGCCTCCAGCAACAGCATGCACTAGTCTGGCTGTGGAGCAGGTGACTGTGGGGTGATGTCAGAGATGAACATGTCCCAAACTCAACCGGTGGGCCCAATGCCAGGATGAAACGACAGGAAACAAAAGCATACAAGTAAAATAAAATAAAATAAAATAAAAAAACTGGCTGCAGTAATTGAGTAGGTTCAATTACATCCACAGGAGGCTGCCGTTGAGCCTTTAAAAAATACAAAACAGGTAAATTATTGGGCCATACTGCCTCCCATAGAATCTACAGCACCGATGTATGACAGTGGAACTGGCCAAAACAAACGTGCAGGCAAACCCAGGTATGTATGAAGGCACATCTCACGCACGGCAGATCCGTCCATCTCGGGAGCGGGTCCGTCTGCAGCTGCACACTGCAGCTCTGCTGCGTTGGCCGCCGTCCAATCCCTCGGCCCGTGCCGGGGCGAACAGATGGGCGCATGCGTTTGCACTCATACATACGGACGGACGAGAGAGGGACCCCTTGGCAGGCTGACTTTGCTTCGTGAGGGAGAGAAAGGGGCCGCATCGCCGCGGTAACGGCACACATCACACCCACCAACCCGGAACTGGGGCTACGGCTCCAAGGGTGACCGGCAACTAAATGAAGCCCATCCAACTCCACTCGTGATGCGGTTGGTTCGATTATACAAGTTCCTTAAGTCGAGCGAGCGCCAATTATCAATACAAGTAAATTAACCCGACATTGGTAAAGCTGAAATCAGAAGCAGCCATATCTAAGGGCGTCAAGGCGGTTGTTACGGTAACAAGGGTCTACCGAGCCCAGAGCCTGTAACGCACTGGTGAAATCCCGCCATGTGGTCGTTACAGGAAGCGACGCATGTCTGCGGTGAATCGGCGGCAGCTACAAACAGCACGCCGCGATGTAATCACTGAAGTCACGTCTCCTTGCCAACACACTGTGGCTCGACTACGTGCCACCACTCTGTTGCTCCTTCCTGAAAAACCATTGGCTGGCATCAAAGCATCCCGATAAAGCATCAAAGTCCCGATAATTAATAAATGAATCAAGTTTATGAAATAAACCATTCACTGTGCATCAAAAAAAAACAAAAAAAAAAACCACAAACATGGCACCAGTACACAATACACGTAATTCAGATTTCCTGACCGCTGTGTACACTACCAACAGTGTGATCTTTATACACTTTATTCTTTTACGGCTTATTTGGACTTCCACTCATCAAGTGGCAGAAGGCTCTTCCCAGACAATGACGATGATGGAGATGGGTCAGCGATACTGACGCTAATGCACACACAGTAAGAACGTAGCTTCCAGAAGGAGGAGGAGGACAAGGCCCTGCAGCAGACGCAAGAAATTGGCGTCCAGGTTGTGCGATTGCCTTGGTCCCTACACTGCACCGTAAAAATTGAGCCATGGGCGATATTCGAGCTCACACTGCACCACAGAGGCTGCGGTCACTCGGGGGTCATGTGACGTGTTGAGAGCCGTGTCTGAGCCTGTCCTCTGATCTCTAATTCGCCGCAGCAGGGGGTTGAGTGTCCTGGGACGGGGAGGGTGAACCTGCCCCGGATTAAGCAGCGCCAGAATGGAGCCGGAGCGATCAGCTTCTGCTACACAACAGGATTAGCAGGTGGCCTTCTCACCTCCCACCGCCTGCTGGAACCCTGGCCTGCTGCCCCCAGGCTGCTCCAGCGGGACCAGAAGGCGCCCCGCCTTTAGCCTTGGGCCCCTTCAACGTATCTCACCCTGAACCACTGTTTCCCAACCTGGCCCTCAAGGACTCCCAGACACTCCACCTTCTTGGTCCCTCCCAGCTCCATGCCAGAGAGGGAAGTTGGGAGGGATCAAAAATGTGGATTGTCTGGCAAGGAGCTGGGAGAGAGCAAAAACATGGACTGTCTTGGGGGGGGGGGGGGCCCTGAGGACCAGGTTGGGAAATGCTGCCCTAAAAGACGATTAGGGTTATGAAGGACACAATGCTGACGGAGCCAAGCTAACAGGAGAAGCGCCGACGACAACAAGGGCTACAGCAGATGACGCTTTAATGGGTAAAGTGACACAGCCAACACAGTATTCTTCTTTAACGGCCCCATGCTGGAATGGAAGTAACAAGGATCTAACATGGAGTTTGGGGTAGGCTGCGCATCAAAGCCACATCCAGCAGACAGCGCGGAATCAAGGGAGAGGTCACTGCTCTCACATGAGTCGAGTAGCCGGCCCCCAGTGTACCTTTTAATTTATTCTCATTTCCTTCTCTACTTTGCACCTACAAGAGCTTCCGATTGAACAGCTGCCGTGAGGAAACTCCCATCATACTGTCTAACGATTGTCATTCAGACAGTGAAAACAATTAAGAACCAGATCGATATACCGGGGCGTAAAGGAGACATTGGGAAAGAGTGAAGATTCTGAAGGCATTTTTAACACAGACACTCACACACGACCAGCAGCATCTCAGCCGATTTTAAACCTGCCGAAAAAAAAACACAGATGGCCCTTCCTCTTTACTCCATTTATAGAATCTGCTATAACTGCTGGGCTACTTTTACTACCATGACCCCATAATATCCAGGGTCCCACCATTTGGAAGTGCTGCAGGTTTAGACTAGTCCTTCTAAATTTATAAATATAGTCAGAAAGGACAAGCAGCACTTGGCAAACATCCCACAACACTACCTGAAAGACACGCTCCCCGAAAAGCTGGACAAAAAACCCCCAAGAAAACAGGGACAAGACGCTACAATCATCATACCGGCGACCATATTCCCTGCTCGCCTTCTCCTCCCTGCTCCGACAAGCTCGGGCTCCTCAGCAGGCTGATGAGCAAATATGGAGCAGCTCACACACAAACTCACACGCAAGCATGAGGTGGGCAGAGAGACTAAGGCCTACGTCTGGAGACGAGGAGCAAGACGGGCTTCCCACACTCAGAAGCAAGAAGGGTCAAAACGTAACCAAAGGGGGGAAAAAAACATGGATGACAGCAAACAAAACATGGACCAACGCAAAAACTGAAATGGACATGGCAGGAGAATATGATCTATTGTTCCTATTCCCCACCCATCTCATTGGTGACGGACCAACGGGCAACAAACATGTGCTCTTTGACTAACACCCCTGCAAAATTTCGATGCCCAACCCTGAACACACAAGTTTTCCCCACCAGATTTCAAAGAAAATAAGAGCTATGACCTAAAATCTTCACAGATTAAATGTCGACATGCTTTGTCACTAACTCACCAAAGGCACACTGGCTAAAACACCACTGAAATGTACAAGCAAATTCAAGCAGAATGGTTTACCTTTTCCTTGTCACTTGCCTCCCTGGCCACTGTAGAGCCCTGAAACAGTGAATCAAAAAAGCACTCCGTCATTCAGCTTATTTCTACATGAAATGAACAAACACACACTCCACGAACAGATTGGCCCAACAAGAGAGTATTAGATGCAGGAGGCAGCCTACAGAAAGGACAAACGGACACTCACCTTGAGGTCGTACTTCTTGTAGACGGACAGCCGGTGGCTGAAAATGTTGCGCGTGACTATCATGTAGGTCTCATCTCCATCAACCGTGAGACGGTACATGCCAAGGAACTGGGGAAGCAATGTGTTGCCATGGCACTCCACAATGAACTGCAACAGGGACACCCAAGGTGAGTATTAGGGCGAGGAACCCGCAAAGTCCCACAAACCCCACCTCATTGTCTTGACTCCCCGCCACACCTGGTGATACTTCTTCAAGATGTTGTGCATTTCGGCGACGTCCTCGCTGGTGATGATCTTGATGACGTACCTCTTGTCATAGGAGGTATGGAACCTTGCCCCGCTGCGTCCCTGTGCGTCACTAGGAATGGGGGCGCTCCGAGTGAGAGAGTTCTGTTGGGGGAGGGATGTGTAAAGTAGGGGGGTTCATGCCATCAAAGTGGATTAAGACTCCTATCTTGGGCTTTCAACTATCAAGGGTTCTAATTTCAGATTTTGATAACTCGAAAGCCTAGCCTTAGTAACTGATAGTTTGAAGCAGATTGACATCTTGGTTGATAACGGAAAAACCCATAAGAGTTCTGCTGAGAAACAAAACATTGACATACAAAACAGGCAAACTTCATTATCCCAAATTCAAACCCTCCACCCAAGCTCCATACTCAACAGAACTCTACCTTAAACGAAATGGCAGATTCAACCATGTAATTCCAAACATCCATCCATCTTTTATCCACGATATCTGGTTCAGGGGCCTGCAGCTAACTCAGACAGCATAGGGCACAATGCTGGGATACACTCCTGATGGTATACCAGATAATCCATAACATTGTTTACGGAAAACAATAGCCCAACTGTGAAATTAGTAGAGAGCATTCCCTGTAATTACAAAGCCGTTTTTCCAAAAGTACATTGTTATCTAAAAAAAAGAACGCAAATAAATGAGCCAATCTAATCAACTTTGATATGAAAGATTGAAAGAAAAAAAAACAAACATTTTCCACATGAGGGAGCATGGTATGAAAACTACTAATAAAGAAGCCTTTTTATTGTGTTCATCAAACCAACAACGTGGAGTGGTTTCTCCAACAGCGAGCTCCATCCTAACTTAGTAATTATGCTCCAGAATCAGACCTGCTCACGCTCAAGCCCAGACATGCTGATGAACAACCTGGCCAGTTCTCAAGAGAGTCATGGGGACTACTGTCCAAAAAAACTGGCTACAGGAAGAGACATTGATCACCTTGCCTGCCTCCGAGCACTTTTCCTTATGTCAGGAACCCTCCAAAACTATCAGCACTGCGCAATCAGATTCATCTGCTACCAGTGAGGCCATATCTGCCAACTGTACACAGCACCAAGATTACAGCATCCCGGGAAAGAAGCCAACATTTGCATAGCTGGAGACTGAAGCTGGCAGCAACTGTTGACGTGAATTTACGAGGGCCACATCCTGCTTTGGTTGTGGGCTACAAATTCAATAAAAGCCCTTGAAAGTAAAGTTTTCAACATCTCGTATAATGTTTGCATTAAAATAAATGGTGTGATGTTTGAAATCCACTTCAAGAAGGTCACCGTAAGAATAGATTACTGGCCATGCCTTGGCTGCATTCTGCTGCAAACTGGATCATGTTAATGATTCAGCGCTTTGTTCAAGCTCATGTCAGGATCCCAACTTGGCCTAGAAGAGAATGATCACTCACCGGTGACACATGACGTGCTGTGATATGCTGAGGTCACGGACGGCAATTGCTAAAGATTGTTAAAGAAGCCATTCCACAGAATGGCGTTGCTAATATCAAAGTCATAGCAGTGGACATGAGAAATACTGAACTGGTTATCATAAAGATGAGTTCATCCTTCTGTGGCTTTGCAGAGCATGGAGGGATGCTGAAGAGTCATCTTCGGAAAAGTTGTTTCTGTGTTAAGCAAAGTGAATCAAGGAAATGCTGACCAAGGGTACTGGAGCTTGTGAATAATTAAACAAAGAAATTGCTCACAGTTGAACCAGGAGCATGGATCTAATCATGTTTTAATATGAACAAATACACCAATGACGTATTCTGGCCATTAGCTGGTCAGTGGGACAAGTAGAAAGCGACACAAGGACCACCAACATCAAAACTCCCAGGGTGAAGCAGCCACTGTCTGTTGTGTGAACAGTGGGTTGTGCAAAGCACCATGTACAGATGACTGAGAGGAAGTGAGGGACAGAAAAAAAAAAGTTACTCAACTTAGAGTTTCAAAGAAACAATAACAACAACAACAATGACAGGACTACTGGGACACTACCACCCAGGATTCTGGGGGTTCTGGGTGACTGAAGTAACTTGATGACATTTTGTGTGCATCTGCTAATTAGGAAACATCTCATCACTGAGCAGGAATGCCTGCGGTTTTATGACTGAGGGAACACATGGTCCGGGGAGAGATCAGAGACAGCCACGGAGCGCGAAGCTGTGGATCCTCAGAGGAGGACGCTCCTTGTCAAAGATGGAGAGCGGGAGAAATGTCTGGGCGGATCTCTGGCCGCGCGGGTCACCCCGATTAGCGCAGGAATCAAGCCCATTAACCGCAGCGGCTGTGTCCCCAGGGAGCCGAAACACACAGCTCCTCAACCTTTAATGCAGCTGTTGCCAAAGGTCTTATTTCTGATACAACAAACAACCCACAAAAAAACACAGTGACCCTTTTCTGTACTTATTTACATACACAGCACTGGGTAGGCTTGGAATCAAAATGGAATGATTCCCAGGGTGCTGGTGGAATGTACCAAAAGGATGTGTGGGGGGGGCACTGATTATTAAAGATGGGGCAAGGTCAGGTATAGGCCCATTTTACCTGCAGTCAATTACTAATGGCACAAAAAGTGTACATTCAGCCCCTCGGCCCCAGATTTTATCATCCTTTCCCAAATTTTGTTTTCCCGACTTGCTTGTAAAACCTCTCTCTCCCTCACCCTAAATAAAGTCCTTCAACACCCCCCCCCCCCCCCAAGGGTCACGTGGATCGGTCCGTAGCCGCTCGCAGCATAGCCATGGCTGCACCTCAGTATGACGACCTGCTAGCCTCAGCGCTGACTCACATAATGCATCCTGGTGAGATTTACAGGCAGATGGGCCGAGACAGAGTAATATGGCGTCTCACCGGTAGTTTTACAGTTGCTGCATACTTAGGTTACAGTGCCTCGTCACTCAGGGGGGTGCACACGAAAAAGCTGGGATGTTTTGCTAAAGGCTGGCAGCCTTTTACGTTTTACCGTTGGAAGTGGCCATCGGTGGCGGGGGAGTCTGAGCAGGAGCCGCTTTACTCGATGTGCTGACTCAGAGTTTACACAGCGACAGGCACGTCAGGTCCCCCCCCCCCGAGAGCATGATACCCCCATGCATCGCGAGAGACCTTTGAAATGAGTTAATAAAACCTCATCTCACCTGCGAGAAGCCCGGCACTAAATCTTTTCATTGTTATTCTTCAAATTTCTGTGCTGGATGGTTGCTGATAAGCTTGCATAGATTTTAAATGCTACAATGAACTATATATAGGTCCAAAATGCATTGTTTCCATAAACAAATGTGCAGGATTCATGAAAGGTACCTCCGAGGCCTCTCAGGGATGTTTCAGCCTAAGTGGGGGCCATCAAAATGTGTTGTTCCTCCACGATCCGCTACTGCCAAACACACTGAGTTTTTCTGCAGCTGAGATGTTCTTTATGTCCCTGCATCATCTCTCGAAGCCCCTAATTACATCAGCTAATCCTCCCCCGCCACTGGCGCGATTCCCGACAGCCACCGCTGTCAGCTGAGCCGCTTTCCTTTCCTGCCTCTTCTGAGATAAAAACAAAAATAAGCAAATGAATCACATTTCCAGAACAGTTAGAGACGGCTCCTCTGCCCTCGAGGCACCTTCCCGCGCGAAGCCTGAAGCTGCGCGCCCCGAGACTTGGAGCGTGTGACGGCGTCCCGCTTGGGGGCCGGGGGCGACAGCAAGGCCACATCCCGGACTTCAAAGATCGCCCACGACGCGGGCGTAATCCGCAGGAAACAGCTGGTGAGGTCGGTGGGAGAGGCAGAAGGCCAGAAAGCATAGAGAGTGCCTCACAAGAGGGGGAGCCAGGAATTAACCCTGTTCAAAGTTGGCTTTCACGTCTGAAGGGCGTCTCGTGACCACAAAGAGTGAGGGTATTACAGAGATTCTCCGATGCAAAAAAAAAAAACATTTAAAAATCCTCCTTCTGACAGTGAGAGAACAGGGCACAGTGGCGGAAAATATTTAGCAAGGGGTAATATTACCTCTCCTCAAAAAAGCCAATAACACTAGGAATCAACAACAGAAAATATTTTTCAGAAAGTCTAGGAAGATTTATAAACCCATGGCATACGCAGGTCAGCTGACCAGTGTTTACAAACTCTCATATTAAATGCATTTCCCGGTTTGTTTTGACACATTGCTTTTTTCAGACGCTGATATGAGTTGCGCATTTTAAGACCTGAACTCATGAATAACTGCCCGACTTTAACCATGACCTCAGGCACATAGCACATTCCCAACACTATGGCCTCTGGTGAAAATGAGCTGCAGGACACACTGGTTTTGGGGGAAAAATTAAGTAACCTCTTATCCACTTTGAATATTAGGTACATAGAGTGTTGGCTCAAAAAACAGTTTTCAAAACAGGAATAGAATGAGTCAGCATGGCCATTTCAATGTCAATGTTTTTGCTTTATTCAATTCTGCCCTTAGTTGTATACACACTCTGGTTGCGGCTGTGAGTATTGTGTATAAGAAAAATAAATAAGGATTTATGTTTGGGAAAAAGTACCCTAATGGCTTTGCTACAGCATAGACTTACCTGAAAGTCTTGATCATCGATAGAGAACCGCTCTCTTAGGTTCCGGAAGACAAGAGGGCAGTATTCCTTAAATTTGAAATGACTTGGCATGTTTTCCCTGTAAAACATCCAAAACCGCGTCACAAACGTTTGACACAATATGCACCGACACAAGACCTCATATGAAGGTTTACAGATACACGTTTAACATGGCCTCGCGCAAACCATGCCGAGGTCCGGCAAGTCGGGATACTCACTTGTTGAAGAGGTGGTTGTCCACCTTGATCTTGGAGTAGGCTTTAAAGTCATCTGGCATAAGCATGATGGGAATCTGAATATGGCTCAGCTCATTGATCTAAGGAAAGAAGGGGCAGAGTGGGGGGGGGGGTATGGTCAGGTAGTGATGAAACACCGACATCACCTTTCCGTCTCAATATGGGTCCGTTCTGCGTGTAAACATAACCACATGGTCACCACACCAGCGCCCCAGGCCCCTAAATGTCAGCCAATCACTGGCGACTGGACAGGCAGCCTCAATCACACGCAGTACTCCACACCAGGGGGTGGTGCGCGGGTTACGCCGTAACTGAGTCTCTTGAGATACGCATATCTGTCCTCTGGCTGAGCCCTGCCATGTCAGTCATGAGGTGACCTGTGCCATCGACTCCGGGTTGGACCGCAAAGCTCTTCTGATCGCGTTCTTGGCCCATTACATGGTGCTGCACTGATATGGAAAAACCAATAGACTTGTGTCTAGTATGAACTTTGCAGAAAGATGTAATGTCATTTCTTTATCCTGTGGAAAACGAGAAATCAATCTGCTGGCTGAATAGGGAAAGCAATGAATGAGCTAATGAAATCCCTCACCTTCAATTGCGAAAAATGGCTGACTGTTCAATACAATCATCATCATTGTTTTAGCAGTTGCATCTTGATTTTTAATGCATATTGAGCAATATTGATATGTTAACTGATATATCGTGCATCTATACTGCTATGCTTTTCAAGGTGCAGAATGACAGGGCATTACATCAACTCTGCAGCCCCTTATTCTGGCATTCTTTGGTCTGATATTAAATAACGAAAAATCAACAATGTAGAACATATCTGCAGGCAGCAGTAATGTACAACCCTCGTTTAAAAATCACGGGGAAGAAAAGTTAAGAATTTAAGATAAAAAATTAGCTTTTTTTTCCCAAATTGTAAGAATCCATTCATTGATTGTCCAACACAGGGTGATGGTGAGTCTGGATCCAAGAAGCACAGGATGTGCGACAGAGGATACCAGGGATGGGATATCAGTCCATCGCAGGGCACATACATACACTGTACAGTTATTAATTCATTCAACTGCATGTTTTTGGACTGGGGGAGGTATGACCAAAGGAAACCCTCAAACTGAAACACACACACACACACACACACACACACACACTACAGCACAGGCCAACGAGCTACACAGTCACAAACTCCATTTGTAGCATTTCCTAAGAATATGGACTTGTTTTCAAACTGGTGATACTGGTGCCAGGGCTCCTTCAAAGGGCGATGTCATTAAACAGTCACATGACCAGCATCCATCGGCTCTTTGACAGTGGACACAATGCCTGTGTGACTGATGCATTGTGGGGCTCCCGGCAGCGACGTCCCCGCTGCACAAAGTGCTCTTTTAAAGGTATGTCCTCCAGCCACAGAGACAACATCCCTCCCTGATACACGTCTCCCCCCCCCACACACATTGTGCATCACGTACACAGAAAAAGCAGCGGCAGCCATCAAAGATTAATCTTCACTCTGCACGTCTACTCAGTGACCCAAGATAAATTAATTCTAGATATTTATGCTTTTTGGAAAGTGATGCTCCAGGGATCGGGGAGATTGTTTTGATAAAATCATCATGTCGGGTTGTTAAATGTCAAGCTGCAGGACACCAGTGTGATGCTAGCATTTAAACAAAGTTGCTTAAACTGCAGGCCATATGAAGAAAGGGGATTGGGGGAATTCGTCAGACGTGACAGTGATGGAGGTGACGTGACAGAGCTATTTGTATTAAAGGGAAACAAAAATGTATGAGAACAGGGGCCACTAAGCGAAAGACATCGATCCATTGACCTTCCCAGCCTGACGCCTGTGAAGCAGCCCAGGAAACGGCCACAAGTTCAGCTCACAGGTGGAAGACACTTCCTCGGGGTGGGTCAGGTCTGAAAACGACGCACTTTGATCAACAGGCTTAGACTCGCACTGCTCCTAAGGGTGATATTTCTGGGTCTCCCATCTCAGAACCACCTGACTCATGAATGTGGAAATGGAGGGGAAAAACACACGGCGAATACGATTTACTACCCTCACGCACACAGCGGGATGCAGCATCCGATCATTCAAGGATCTATCATGGCTGCATAAATCGAGCATGGCGTTCCTGAAGAGGGCTAGTAACTCCATAAGTTGCGTTCTCTTAGAGTCCAAGTCAGGTACAATGCCCAGCAGTTCCACTGAGAGAGACGCACAAGTATGCGAGTGTATCGTGTTCCCTTCTGGATTCGCTGCCAGATATCAGGTGTGCGTGTTTTAGCAGGCATTGCTTTCAGCTTCATTCTAAGCTCTGTGTCTTACAGGACAGATAAGGACAAGTTATTGACATGTCTCTTTGAAACTACATTATTGGGAATGTTGCAAGAACTCAGGACCTCATTGGACAGCATCAAAGTCAAACTGTCTTGTCTACAAATGATCAGAGCAGCAGGCCAACGGTGATGAACTCAAGCAGCTCTTTGCCCTTTGGCAGATAATTACAGTGCAGGCTAATTAAATTCCTGCTACATGCAACTCCAGAATTAAAGACATCTTTCTCCCCACATGGAATTAATCGGAACAGGTCTTGCTCATAGATCTTCCAAGAAGTCGAATTTCTACATAAAAAGAAAAGTTCCTGCATCCATCAGGTTTCATGCAATTTTTGGCAGCATTGCTGAAGCTAATCTATAAACCCTTTTCCGAGGAGCAAACATTGTATATCTGCTTACTTCACTATTGGAAAACGGCTGCAGCTCTCCACGGCGGCTTCACCTTGACCTCTGACTGCCCTGAGGCACAGGCTGGGAGCGAGAGCCAGAATTCGCTTAGCCAGCCTGAGGTCCTCATTCAGAAAAGGGGGATTCTTCATCTACATTCATCTGTAAAGCACTACCCTAAAGCGCTGTTTCATGGTACATCTTGGGGGGGGAGGGGCAGGGCCATGCTTGAGCGCTGGAATGTACTATTTGATTCTGAAACGGAATCCCGCTGCTCATTTGCCGTTCCTCATTTTCACAGGACATATTCCCTACTCCCTGTGGACAGCCAAAACAAACTGAAAACGTTTGTGCTTTGACGAGGGCACGATCTTGCAGAACATGCTGCATGGAAGCGGTCTGGTTAAAGGCATGTTTGTAGTTACCGTAAACATCTAATCTGAAGAGAGTGAGCGCTTGCACTGAGCAGCGTCTGGCTGTATCTGTACATCACCCCCTCCCTCCACTGTTTTTATTTGCCTCCCATGTGCCGCTGACCCCAGAGCCCTTTGCCCTTGACTGCAGCCTCCTCCGCAACTCCTCGCTGGAACTCCCTCCTTGATCATGTGTCTCCTACCACCCCGATGGGCCTGCGGGTGCGCTGACACATTTACGTGTGGTTCTATTTTGGCGTGTCTTCCCGTGGCTTCCATCTGTCTCCGCTGCCATCGGGGGGGCCAGCCTTCTCTCCCATGCCGGTGTTCGGCGGAAAGCGTCTTTCGACACAGCACCTGAGCCACAGGCCCCCCGACCCCATGAAGGGGCCGAAGACGAGAGGAGAGCGCTCATCGCATTTCTTGTATCCGAGTGCTACCGAATACTACCCTCTGCTACTGTGGTGCAGCAACACAGCGCATTACAGAGCATGGGAAAGGACTGCTCCTGCATACCGGCTAAGAAGAACTTTTCCCCTAGAAGCAGCTGCTAAACATAAAACATAACACAAATGGAAATGAGGGACTTCAGTTTTGAGGACTGGTATTTCCTACTAATTCATAAGCTTGTTGTCATGCTGTCATTTGACAGAAGAACATTCCAGCGGTTTATAATTTTTTTGCCCCATCAGTATGAGTATCTTTGTAGTACAAGAGGCACACCTGTGGTACAAATTCCCCTAAGCAGCCTTAGGGAATGGAATTCAGCAACTAAAAAGCTCCCCTTGGGGTATGGCAAGTGGTACAGTCCGCTGTGATGACACAACAATGACCCATTCCAACAGGAAATCAGTGCAAAGGGCTAACTGTGGATGAACATCAGCTTTCCAGCAAGACCAGTATGGCCTTTTACATACCAGCTTTTAAACCTGTAAGTGCCTCATGTGCCTCTGGTCATTCTGACCCAAATCATAACCACTTTGACAAGTTTTTGACAGAACTAGCAAAATGCAGTGACCCGGGAGTCATATCACTTCTAAAATGACTCTCCAACTTGAATCTTTCTTCTAAACAGAATTTAGCTGAAGCAAGGAGAATATCTGCATGACCAAAGTGTTGATTCTCTCAAAACTCCTGATTCTGTTTTGCCACCTAATTAAAATCAACCTGCCATCGTTACTAGTAAATACATTGTAACAAAAATAAACATTATGCACAAATCAATACGCTTAATCTACAACATTCTTTACCACAAAATAAACACCCACATTTCCTTAATGCTCATGCTACCAGTTACTCATCAACAAAATCAAAGACCACTACCCTGCCTTGATGTTCTAGCATGCCACATCCCTTTGCGCAAACCTGGAAAGATGCAGTTACTGTCCAGTGACAACCTCTCCCTCCAAATTGAAGCCTAGGACAGCATCTTTTGGTCAGAAGTTAAGATTTCCGAGATGAAGTTACATGCTGAGGTTTTGCCTGCAAATCTCTTATGCCTGTTCAACACGGCAAACTGCGATTGAACCCTTTTATGTCTGGTTCTCCCCATTCACTGAAAAAACACCCCATTAAGGCTAACGCTAATTAGCAACTTCATAATTAATGCAGCAAAAAGACAAAAACTCTAAATGCATTACAAAACCCTGTGCCATATTCTGCACTCTGTTACTCTGCAAGAACTATCAAAACTGAAAGCAAAAAATAACTAGGACATAAACTGTTAATATGAAGTTTATTGTTCCAAAAATAATCCCACGGTGAAATAAATCTAAATAAAGACCTTTATTTACAGTTCTTTAAAGCTGCCTTGCTTTGACCTTGTGCATATTATACATGTACTTTGATCTAAAGCATCATCTATTCGTTCAAAGGAACTTGAGACAAAATTGCCTATCCATTAGTTTTTGAGAAACTACTGGACCATTTGATTGACATTTAAGCTGTGATACTTAAAAATAGCTCATTAAATATGCAGGATCCGTACATATAGGTCAGCTTCAGAGAAAACTGCTAACTCATTTGAAGTTAACATTTTCCAGGAAACAATGCATCAAAATAACAGAGGCATTTGATAGTCTACTACCGAAACACCCCAACATTTGGGTCTCTTACGACTTTTGGTCACGAATGTTGACTAGACCAAATATTCTACTTTGTTTTGCAGGACTTTATCCTATGCCAGAAACGTTGAAATCAGGCATCAAAACTGACTTAATGAACTCTGAATAATGTATGATGCAGATTAACGTAAGAACAGGCAGAAACTGACATTAAAATGAGAGACCAATTTTAACAGCGCCTGTGTGAAAGTGTGACTGAATGGAAGAGAATGCCCGAATCCCAACGACCGAATCACTGGAATCATGCAGGATGGAAAAACGAGCCCTTCGGCACACACACGGAAATGCCATGTCAAGAACGAAGATGCCAATGCACTACAGTACGTAAAAACTAAGTGGAAGAAAATGCCCAAAAGTACAGTTCCCACTGTGCCCTTTGACTAACTGACAGAGAATCAAAAACAAGATTTGCAGAAAAGGCATTTTAAGAAATGCATCTAATTCAAAAAGAATATGCTCTTACTACCTGTCACTGTTGACCAAACTGGCTCCCTAGGTTTTATTTTAACAAAACACAAAGCATCTCCAGTTTCAGGGCCCGTGTGATTCATTTGGAATTTCAACCTCCATCATGCGTGAGCCAAGCACCGGGTTCGCTATGTCAAACTCACCGCTGCATCCCGCATCAGTCATGCAGAGGCTCATTGGAAATCCACGGGCCTACACGGCAAAGGGCGAGTGTATCCGACTTTCAGGCTCGTCCCGCTGGTAACGGCAGTGAAGTTACAGGGCTTGCGGTCTAAGTCTGAAATTCCAGCCGCAGAATGAAGACACGCAACACTGCAACGACACATGCAGTGACAACCACGCTGACTGCACTGACAACCTCACACTCTGGATCCCAATCAACCATCCATCCAAGCATCTTCAGTAACACTTATACAGTACAGGGTTACAGTGAGCCTGGAGCACACCGCAGAATGCACTGGGGTGCCAGTCAAGTAATGCATTATACGGGGTGGGGGGGGTTATGACGACGACTGATGATGCACCTTAAAAAAGCAAAAATGCACCTTAAAAAAGTTCCAGAGGGTGTGCTGCCAACATCTTGGCTACAGGCCGGCGATGGGGTTAACACCTTCCCTGTGACGCAGCTGTAGCACTGTGGTCCAAAATGCCACTCCACCACCCCCGGTGCTCTCCCGGGTCTAAGGGAGCTGGTGACGTCAGATCGAGGACCACCTGGCCTGGCGGGACTGGGAACAGTGCCACTGGGCCCCAAGGACACGGCACTGACGCCCGGTCCCTATTCCCTCAGGATACACCGGATGGCACTACGCAGACCAAAGTGCAATGCAAAGTGCACACACACACACACACACACACACACACACACACACACACACACACACCGAGAC
>JAODJU010000081.1:14444106-14470029 GCA_026776725.1 Gnathonemus echidnorhynchus
GGGGGGGGGGGGGGGGGGGGAGGGGTTAGGGGGGTGCAGCCAAATCAGGTTATCATGTTATACTATGGATCGCTTCCCAGCCTGTGCGAACCCATTTTTTACGATGGAAACAATCACGCGACTGTCAGATGATTTCATTAAAAATAATAAGACAACGGAAAAAGCTGTAATTTAGATACTAAAAAGCTGCAGCTTAAGGATGCCCAGGTCCTGTTTGGGAGGCTCCACAAAAGCACCCGTCATTCTGACTGAGAGGGTGAGAGACACAGACACCGCAGATGCAGCGGGGGGGGGCCTGTGCATGTTTAGAACAGCAAGCGCATGTAGGAACACCTAGGAAGATTTCTTACACCTCTCCCTTTTTGTCTGTCCCTGAGCTGTTTTTGGGGCATTTTTTTTTTTTTTTAGCATTTCAGTGAAGCGTTCCTCAGAGTGCCGATGTCTCCCACCAGCTGGCGGGGATGGGGGGGGGGGGGGTGGTGTACAGGCATCATTTCTGCAAATGGGGCCATCATTCCAGCCCTTCAGGGCGACGTCTGGTGAATCCCGGCCTTAGGGGAAGCCCGTCGCACAGAAAACATGGGTTTACGGCACTGAGAGACCGACCGATCACCATCCTGAAGGGATGACCTCCAAAATCAAAGTTCTGTATTTGTCATGTGCAATATGAACGGATTCAGTCATGCCCTGTAATGCTTATGACAAGGCTTACATAAACACTACCCACACAGACACACAAAGAAACATGACAATATAAAAAGGCTGATATATGCCCCAACAAATATACAGCTATTGTACACTAAGTGACAAAAAAAGTTAAGGACCCAGACAAAGTGGTGGAAATGAAATGAACCTGCACGTGGTGAAAGGTCATGTGACTGCATCACAATGGAGCACCACTCCGAACGCAGCCGTCTCTGTGCTGGTGGTAACAGCAGTCTACACATGGGACGGTGAACCCGTAGTCTGGCTGATGCCAGTCGTCGAGACACGGTGTGGAATGACACGGGATGCTGTAGCTGTGTCTGGATGGCAGGCGCAGATGTCATGGGGTTCTGTAATTTATGCAACACAATTTGATGATCCTCCCTTTGTGGGGTCTGTCTTGGGCAACCGGAACCTTCACGACGTGTGTTGGTGCCCACTGGTCCCAACATTGGGCGACTGTGATATTTGCATGCCCCACATACCGGGCAACAGCACGATACGACCACCCGGCCTCATGCAAACCCACAATGCGACCCCTATCAAACTCCATCAAGTGCAGGTAGTGCTGTCTAATGCGTCCTCTGTGTCTGGTGACTAGACGTGCCAGCTCCTTGCACATTGAATCATTTACATACCCATCAATGGTCTGCACGTGGACCAAATTACATCCAAATCGTACCATTACTTCTGGGTGCTTATCTTTTTTTGTCACCTAGTGTATATATATCAAGCTACAAGCGTAAAATGTCCTTTCTCAGACTTAATTTCTCTTGAGTTTGGAAGCCAACCAGGATCAACGGAGCAGGAATACGCAAAGAAGCATTGCCACCGCTTCATCTCTTCTGTCTCCTATGTTCCTTTCCCAGGCAATTGTTTCCACGTGTGTTACACCATGGGTCAGAAGGAGCACTAGCATGTGTGTGTGGGGGGTGGGGGGCAGGAGAGACTTAGTACTGCAGAGACTGTTGTAGAGAGGGGGGTTTTGACCTGGAGCTGCTGTAAACTGATGCCTACAGGCTACAGACCTCATCTCGCACACCTGCTGAGTCCGTCTCTCATCACTTTCACCTTGTTCTCCAGCCAGCCACCCCATCACCCCCCCTGACCTGTCCAGCCTTCGGTTATTCCCCCCCCCCCCCCCGGCTCCCGGCTGGGCTTGACTTGGGCCTCTGCCTCCTGCACACAGGATGGGCTCAGTGCGATTCCCTCGTCCCAGAAGATTCGAACATTGGGCTCGCTGCCAAGTTTGCTTTGGTCAGTGTATAACGCACCAAACTGTCCTCCCCTCCCAACGGCCATCTCTGAGCTCGTCACTCATCTCATTGGTCGCTTTCTGTCATCACTGTGATGAAAAGATCAGGGTTTACATTGCAAATAGAGCAGAGCAAGGGCACTTTCAGGACAGGAAGTGCATCTCGGTGACTCAGCGTGTCCTCGGCCCCCAGGAAGGTGCAGTCATGATCTGTTTAGGCTGGAGATTTCTCAGGTCCAGAATGGAAATTGCAGATCTGTCACATGTTTTGGTCATACTGCACACTCAGATTTTTGGTCTATTATTTTCAAAACCCTAGCAAAGGTGAACGGTATGACCTTAGAACCATGGGCTGGGGTTTCCACTTTTGGAACTCCTGCTCATGTTAATGAATTCACTCAAAAACAATTAAAAGTGATCACATTTGCAACACTGATAGCCCATAAGGGGATATTGGTGGGCTGGAAATCGGCAAACCCAGCAAAGTTAGCTCAATGGTTTCAAGAACTAATGCAATTTCTCAAAAACAGTCAAAGACTTAAACAAATTTTGCTCAGTCTGGCAACCAATGCTGTCATACCATGTAAAGCTGGAGTCCCTGCCCCCTTAATAAAACACCTATGAAATACCTACAGTACCCTCCCTTGCACCAATTTCTACACACACTTGCAAATGAGAATCCTCAGATTCCGATTGATAGATTTTTGTTTGTTTTATTCATTCATTCATTTTGCCCCATTGATAGCCAGGAAGTTTGTTTGAGAGTGGGAGTGTGAGGTTATGAATTGTTTGTGCAAGTGTGCAAGGCCCAAGAGGCAGAGCGCAACCCCAGTTTACTGCAACCACGTTTAAATGAGCAGTTCCCACAGAAACCATTTCCTTCTGTTCCATAAATGTGCTTCTTGCGTGAGGGTAAGAACTTAGTTTAGGAACCAGGAAAGCGAAGCAATATCACTCAAAACTAATCAATTGAAACTAAGCACTGCGATACCTAGACGCTATCGAATAACCAAAGAAACAGAAAACAAAAGACAATAGAGCTTGGAGAGCTTGCAGCTTAAAGTCAATGTTTGGAGATAAAATTTGATATTAAATAAAAATAATGATTAAAAAACAGACCCAGCGGTGAAACAAAGTGCGGACCTGCTAAGCTGCAGGCCGCGGGACAATCCGCCACTCACAACGTCCTCTCTCGCTTCCCATTCCTTGACAGACGCCTTCATACAGTCTGAACTTCCGATACCCGAAACCCCCAACTAAGTTTGTAAACACTTTAGTCCTCCAGCATGCTTCTACAACACACTGCGGACAAACATCTTTTAAAGGCCGTAGAGAACAAAAAAAAACAAAAACTGCTTGATAGTATTTTTTTCAAAATACCATATTATAAACTCAACAACAGTCATAACTCCCAGTAAGACAACACCCCCACTTTTATAAGGACAAGCTGTGCTTTCATGACATCAGCGACGCACCCATTGTGTCTCATATGGAGCCAACTCCTCTGATCGCTGAACAGTTCATATCCATGTTCTGCTACACTTCAGCAGCCCCCTCCCCCCATACCAACCATGCAAAACAACCACCACCTGAATTACCCTCCAGTACATGCTGCAGAGTCAGAGAAATCGTCTGTTTCCCCATCTGCAGCGAAACAGCGAGGCTACACCCTGATTACATAGCTCAGACTCGCTGTCTCATTGCTGTCGATGCTTGCCGGGGTTCCCATCCCATAATTACCCACTATATTGTCTGCCTTGCTTCTGCCTTAGTCAGACTTTTGGACGGCATTCCGGAGAGGCCCTCAGCAGAGCCGGCACAGGCCCCAGGGAGTTGCCGCCGCCTTGCGCCACAGAGCAGGGAGAACAGCCGGACGGGGTAGCAACAAGACAGCCCGCCCAACACGCCGCGCGGACGGAATGCCACAGGGTATTCTCTCTGCCCAGATATACAAACAGTACGGAATTCCCCACTTCAATCACACCAGGACGATGCTACTTCCAGCTGCTACAGACATTTGGCACTGAAGATTTGAGCTTGTCGCTTGCTGCCCTTAATAAATTACCCATGATAGGGCATAGATGTAGAACATCTATGTAGAAGAAGATGTAGAACATTTACCACGCGGTTGCGCTCGTTGGTCACTGATGGTCAGAGTTTCACTCACCCGAGGTTTATAATGCGCACAGGATTAAGGGATATTATTGTCACTTTGATAAAGGGGACCGATAAAAATGGCGCACCTGTTCACCTACTGCCACATGAAGGCTTACGGCTATTTTTAGAAGTCCCTTACCCAAGCCTTTGCAGAGAGGAGGCCAGTAAGAGAAAAACGGAGGGAGCGAGAGAGCAGCAGAGAGAAAAAAGGAGATAAATTCTTTCTGGGTGAAGCTTTTGAGGTTGAGACTGAAACCAGTGTAATTTTGCTGAGAGCTTCCGGTCTTCACCTAAGCCATGGATAAAGAGCAGCATGCATGTAACACGGGCGAGCGGATGACTATCCAGGGTGCGAGTACCGCAAGCTCTACTGCTAAAGCAACTACTCACAGTGGTGGATGCAACCAGTGCTTTCCAGAGCCCTGCCCCTCCCCCCCAAGAAGTCACATAACCTGTTCAAAAACATTTCACTTTATGAACCAACTCAGCACCCCATTTCCATCCCCTCCATCGGCAGCACTACAATAAGAACAAAAGAAGCCCAAGATGGCGACCAACAGCTTGCTCCTTTGCATAATGAGTGGGCACTTCAGAGGCTACAGAGGAATATGGGTCCAGGAGTGGAGGCGGGGGGGGGTTTTCCCTGAACAGGCTCTGGGGAACTCCGAAGTGGCAAGCATCTCTGTACTAGGCAGCTAGCGGGTAGAGCCGATGAAGTACAGTTAACCAAATCTATCAGGACTCCACAAGCTCTGGCTCTTTGTAGATGGTTTACACTTTAGAGTGCATAATACCATCAAAGGACGCCCGGTAGCAATAATTTTTTTTTTTTTTTACATAATCAAACAAAACTAAAAGGACCAAAAAGAAAGAAAAATGTATATTAAATCTAATATCTAATACCGCTGTCTGTCCAGGTGAATGCATGTTGCAAAAGGCATCCATGTTTAAGCCTAGATTAGAAAAAGTTTCCGTTGTGGGAATGCAGCTAATTGTTTGCAGCACCATGCGGTGAGTAATTAATAACACACAGCTGGCTCTGAGTGGATTAAGACTAAATTAAGAGCCAGCTGGTATGAAAGAAGGGCATTCGGAGGGAAAAAAAAATAAAGAATCCCCATAACCTGTAATCATCCTTCTGAGCAACCCTATATGGCAACGTGTTCTGTCCCACCTGCTATGAGTCATACATAAATATCTGTAAAAATGTAAAAAATACACGGCTACCATTTAGTGGCACTCCCTCATGACGCCATCCTCAAGCAAGCAGATGCAAATTTAAATAAAAATTGTAATCCATTTGTAACCATCTATTTTGTGTATATAAATATATAACTAAGCCGAGATTTTATATATGAAAATCATCTATACACTAAATAAAGAGCATATAAGAAGAAAATATGGCACATGCTGTTTTTGGGTGCTCTCGGCTTTCACTTTTACTTTTCCCCCAATGACTCGTTGACCTCATGATAACGGCTCAATGGTTCATTTTCTCGTCAGGCTACAATTCTGTTTTTTCACCACAAGAATGACGTCAATCCACTATCAGTCTTCGAGAAGGACTGTCAGTGCTGGTATGAAACGTCCATGAAGAGCATCAAGGCACAGAAGCATTACGGCTAATGAAGGCAAACAAAGCCAACTGCCTCCATCACAATACCGCTTTAATCTTTATAATTTTTCTGTGCAATCAACTAATTTTGCCAATGCATCATTCTGAATGCAGGCCACATTTTCTCATACAAGTGTTTCCAGTGTTCCACAAAGCGCTTCATAATCTCAGAGATTTTCAGTTGGTATTAAATTATACTTTCAGGAAGGTTAATGCTTCGGAAAATGGACTGAACACCAATTATTGTCTTTTTTATACGCCATTATTTACTGGGCGCCATAATCATTCACTTCCTGTAACAACACTTGCAGAAACATGCATGGATTTAGCGGCTGCAGAAGCTGAGAGCATGACCGTCACATCTCCCACACTATCTAGCAAACATGGACACTGACATCCATCTTACATGGATTTTTGGAGCCAGAACCTGATTTTGTAAATGACCATTCATATCGTCAGAAGCAAGACCGTGATGTTCATTTGGGCTCCCTTCCAGGCACGCTCTGATGTCCAGAGCCCTGTGATAACCATGGTTGGTATCTGAAAAAAATATGACCAATGAGGCCAGACAAGTAACACAAGGGCCACAATACCTAGAGTTGTATTTTATTGCTTGTGGGTCAGCTGCTCATCCCCCCAATCACACTCCCCTGCCACAGCTACATTCACGTGCTGTAATAACAGACCCATTTTACAAACACTTGTTTTTAAATTGATTCTTTGCAGCTGAGAATTGCTCTGACCTACTCCAGGGCGTTTTTTTTTTTTTTTGACTCTGCAATCTGCATCATCATAAGTAGATGTGCCTTGAACCCAGTCCACTCTGGGAAAGGATCGAAGGGTGACCTACACAGGGCTAACGACAGCCCTCAAAGCTGATCAGATGGGGCACGGGACCTCCCCTGTATTGGCAGGGGACTGCCTGGCACTCATTGTTTAAGAGTCTGACCTCACCCTGAGACAAGCGCTGCTTACATGATTCATGAGGGCAGTTGCCTGCATTGTCGTAGGGCTAGGACCGGCGGTAAGAATTCCCATTCAACTACAGACGCTCTTCTGGTAATGCTGGGTTTGCTCCTATGTGGAGCTAAATCCTAAAGATTCACAATAGACTTTGACACGTGTGAAAGCCCCCAAAACGCAAAAACATCATGAGCCTACTTCAGACACCTACCAAGCAGCCTGGCCCAATCTATGAAGTACACTGCTCCTGATGCTTCGCAGAGTGCCTGAAGTCCAAAAACGTTGCATCTGCTAATTGGCAAGGAGTAATTCCCAAGGCATTTCAGGCAGGTGACTAAGCAGAGCAACTTAAAAACGCTTCCTGGATGTGTAGGGTAATAGCATCACCTAAGTGGACAAAATGTAAATGTACAAAGAGCTTTAGTTATTAATTTATTTATTTTACACAGACTAAACAAGCGTTCAGCCAGATTCGCGAGAACAAAAAAAAAAAAAATCTTATGAATCAAACGCATTTAAAAATCTACACAGCTTCTACAGTAATTCTCTTTTCAGAACAACTAAGCTCAGACCCGGCCTGTCCTGAACCTTCATGAAGTGTTCAAACGCCGCCTTCGATTCTGAGCAAAACGGCAGTCGTTTCCTACAAGTTAAACAATTAGAATTACAGCAAGTTGCAAATGGAGGAACACAGTTCTCCAGGAAGCAGCTGGAAATCTGGCAATTGATGAGGTCACCAAAGATAAGGAAAGCTCTGTGCTGTTTCAGCCCCCGGCATTTTTCTTTGCATTCTTTCCTCCCCCTCTCCCCATAAATTTTATCCATGCATGGTATCTATATGACCTCTGCAGCAACCTGGACAGTCAAACAAAGAGCAGTCAAACAAAGAACAGTCAAAGAGTACGTGGGTGTTGCTGGATTCTGACTTTAAACATTCTTAAATAACTTAAATTTAATTATGGTTCCCTTTGAGCTCTTGGTTCATTGCTTTATTAATGAAAGAATCATTGTGCATAACAGTGCCTAGGGCTGTGTAACTCACAACTAAAACACCGTATAACAAATCGCAGAATTAAACAGTTTCAGAGTCCAAACAGATCAACGGCTCGGAATTCATCTTTCATAAGGGCAGCCATTTTGTTCACAGCATGCTCAGTTCAGTTCGGTTGAGGGACATGTACTCATTGATTGTGGAACTCATACATGCCTTATTTTCTGGAGACATGATCTAGGCCAACACTGTCACACTTGGTTTATTAAACGTCCAATACACCATAAACTGGGTCTCCATGTTAGAATTCAGTTCAAAAGATCGTTACTTGGACCGAAGAACTTGACCTGCTTGAACAAGGCACTCTAGAAAACGTGCCACGCCACAGAGACAGCCGAAGAAGTGGCAAACTTTGTGGCAAACATCATTGTCATCACACAGCTTCTCCTGGTCAGGGTCTTGACAGCAGAAGTCAAGAGAAACAAACAAGCCACCACCCTGGCCAGCCATCCACACATTGGTACCTAATGCTAGTAATAAGAAACCATGCAAGATATAAATAGGAAACAGAGTGTAAAACAGGAAGAGCCGAGGTTTGTTATTGCTCTAGACAATGTGTGGAACTGACCAGTGCGTGGGGGATGCTACGGCGTGCAGTTACCACCACCATGCACACCCCCATATGCAGGTGGAGGTGAAGGTGAGCGCAGAGGACACTCCGGCAAGGAGTACAAATGCTTTTACTGAGGTCAGTGGGGCACTAATATCTTAAATCAAATCTCATTCACAAAAAATGCCACATTTACGAAACTGGCCTGACACCAGGGGTATCGTACATAGGCGCAGCCCTGAACAGAGAGCATTGACAGGAATACTGAAGAAGGGGCCCCTGGAATCTGATGGGGGGGGGTGGATTCCATTTATTTACCATTAAAATCTGTAACCCCAGGGGATTAACATTTTTATTAAATCATCCTTTATAAATAAAAATAAAATAAATCAGCCTCAACCTTAACTTGTCTCTTTCTCAAAGTACCTAGTACTTTGTGGAAGTAGATTCTGAGGCACACTCTTGCGGGCTCCGGTAAATGTAAAGCATGCAGAGGATCTCTACCCAGGCACTAACTCCGAACGGCATCACCTGCTCGTGGTTGACGGGCCGCGAGGAGGTGCAGCAGGTCGACGCTTGTCCGTCATCGCAATAAGTGCATCCTTGAACAGATGGACCCGAAGAGCTGCTGATGACTACAAAGTGTTAGCACTGCTTGATAAATGGAGAAATGCCATGGACAGCAGGCATGGCTGACTAACCCACTAAGCCGGGACTATTTGGGTGGTTTCTAGGGGTAAATGAAAAAAGGGATCTTTAGACAGATCTTGCAAGTTTGTGCTGCGAATGAAGACTTACTAGTACAATAATAAAACATAGAAAGACAGCTAAAACCTCCTCTCGGTTATGACAAACCATGGCAAGTCTGTCACCTTTATGAACCACATATCCTAAACATTTTTTTTTTAAATACTTTCAATTATAATGTTAATATAAAATCTGTGCAGAACCCTAGTGACTTTAAAACTCTTCTGTAACCCACAAAATCAGGTGTGTTTTGATGTCTCTACAAGTTCTGACACCCAACATTTCTTCCTTTTGAAGAAGTGTGTTGTTCCTATCCCACAGCAAAGACCTGCCTATATGATTTTGAACAATCTTATCTTTTCTTCTCTACCAGGGCCACCCAATGCATTCGCTTATTTCTTTGCATTATTCTACTTTAACCACCGTCTATTTAAAAGTCGCAGAAGAGCACGGGCGCATGAAGAACTTCACTTCCAGAAGCAGCCCAGTTGGGCCCTCGGATTGGCTAGTGTAAAGACAGGCCTTGGGCTGAGCCGTCTGCCTACTCTGGGGTGGAGAATGACTCAGCCACCTGTAATCCTTTCCAGATCCCGCTGTCCAAAAAGAACATCAAACTGGCTTAAGAAAACAGAAGGGGACACAAATAAAGAAGCAAACTGTACGCTTGATGGAAAAGAGAGCTATTTTAATACGCTGAAACTGATACCCTGAAAAATAAAATAAAAATCTGAGGCTCAGAATTGGCACCCTCCACAAATAGCTGGGGAGGCTTCACTCACTACGGTCAATCAGTCATGTGGTCTTCCTCTACACACTTTTAAATAGCACTAATAAATGGTATTATCATGCCCTATGATGGGCCGGCATCCCATACTTCTTGTTCTCTCATTTGTGCCCTATACTTCCTGGATAGACCCCAGGCTCACTGCGACTCTGCACCGGATATGTTGCTGGAAAATGCAAGACATTTTTTTTTTAATTTATTTTTGTCTAAAGGATAGTACCTTATTTCCAAGACAACTTACTAATTTTCCCACCCATTTACATAGTTAACTGGAGAAGATAAAGAGTAAAACCAGCCCCTTTCCAAAGAGAACAAGCGCAAAAGACCTCCCAGAGAAACCGCCATTACCATATGACCTGTTAACCCTTGTTATTTCATCATCTGGGTGAAAGCTGTATCAAAAAATAAGGAAAAGCGGAGAATTGTGAATAGCATCTATTCTGTGCAAAACTACAGTTACTGGGCCATTCATAAAAGCAATACCTAATGATAAAATGAACTAACTCAAGCTCCAAAACCAGCACACTTACACAGAGTGCTTACCCTAAATACATAACTGGTACTGCAGGATATAAATGTACAAGCGCCAAAAAAAAAAAACCAGCATCAACAAACTCTTAGCTGAACATAAGGACTGTCAAATTTCAGTATTCGCAGTGAGAAATGCCAAGTTAATTTGAATTTGACATTTTCCTATGGAGAGAATTTAAAAATTTCTCTCCAGGGAGAGAATTCTGCACTGAGGTGCTCAGAATAAAACTTTCATACTTTCCAACCTGTTACTCTACTACTGGTATATCTATATTTATCTAAAAAGTGAATGCAGATTAAGTGGGTCATTGTGTGGGAAACAGATTATAAAGATGGCCCTTCGGTACTTTTCACAAAGCAGACGAGTACAAATTCAGAAACACGAATGCACAGCTCGGCTTCTCAAGTCCTGTGACAGAATGAGTCACCGGTGTTACTTCCCGTCTGTGCAGATGCAGTGGAATTTCAGATACTGCAAAACAAAGAGCAAGAAAAAGCATCTCATGCCACACTGAAAATTGGGTGCCCATAATGCCATTTTCACATATATGTTACGATAATCCTGGCCGGTCTTCCACAAACAAACCTCAGATGATTTCATGTAAAGACCCTCCAGATTGTGCAAGGCCATCTTACGCTGAAGAAGGTCTCATAAGTAAATCAAATCCCCTTTGGTCCAATTAAGTGCCACAAACAAAGAGCAATTAGCGATTAGCTCTGTTTACACCTGCATCGTTAGGTGGAGGAGATCAGGATTAACGTAGTCCTCTGAATGGGAAAATGAGAGCTCAGGGAGAGCGTTTTGTCCAATTATAGAATGTGGTTCTTTATCGTGGGCCAAAAAAAAAACAAAGAAATATGCTTTTTTTCTAAACACATTTTAATAAGCATTTAAAAGAAGATGCATAATTATATTAGAGGTCAATATTTCCATACAAATTTAGCTCTGGCAACCTGAATGTAATTACTCTGAAATATATTTATTATTACTGAATTGACTAGGTAAAGTCTCAAATTACTTTTTGTAACACAACTACTTATGCTGTCTGATTGAATTTGTGAATTTTGTTGTGTTTTGGAAACTTGCTGACCAGCATTTTCTTTTTGCTAAGTACTACTGGGTGAAAACTCATTTATGAAGTTAGTTTATTTATTAGGGTCTACTGCATGTGGATTTGAAATCTATTCCTGACGTGAAAAATTTGCCTCATTTTAACATCCATCCATCATTTAACTGCTTATCCTGGTCAAGGTTATAGGGAGCCTACTGTCTCAGAAAAAGGGTATATATTTGTACCTTTGCTTGTCACTGGGGCTATACCCTTGTAATTGCACCTTTTAAGGTATAGAAATTGAATATGAAGAACATCCCAAAGGTACAAACAGCATTAATGTACCATCGATGATATAGAAATGTTCCTCACAGTCCATTTCTGTACCTTAAAAGGTATAATTATCTTCAGCTAAGGGTACAATTGGCAGACCCTTGAGGGTACAGCCCCAGTGACAAGCAAAAGTACAAATTTTTGCCCTTTTTTCTAAGAGTGTAGAGGTAGGGGTACCCCCTGGATGGAATACCAATCAATAACAAGACAAGCATGCACGCACGCACGCACTCTCACACAGTCATACTCTTTGGGCAATTCAGACACTAGTTAGGCCTAACTGTATGTTTTTGGAGTGTGTTAAGAAACAGGAATACCCAGAGGAAACCCACAGAAGGAGAAAAGAATAAAACTGGCCACACAAAGAGCGAAGATGGAACTCAAATCTCTGACACTGGATGTGTGAGATTACAGCACTACCCACTATGCCTCACCACCTTTTAAAAAAAAAAAAAAAAAAGATTGCGGTACTATCTACCAATTAAAACTTGTATGTTAAATATTCATGAATGACATTACCATGCCCAGAGCTGGCAACGCATTTCCTGTATTGCAGCTCAAAAAAGTGAAATTAAAACAAATGGAATGGAGCTTTAAAAGACAGCATGTGAATTATTTAAACGTTATTAAACAAATTATGCACAAGTCTTCCAGATATCAGAGATTGCTGTCCATCTCAGAAGTTGCTCACTGGCCACCAATGTACTGTCTATATGTTGGCAGCAGCCTGATTAAATGACAGCACTTTCATCAGGCTCGTAGATGTCTTTCCCCCCACCCCACACAAAATTATCTTAGGTTCCGCATATCACAGAGAAGTACACTAGTGCAATGAATAAACCGCTAAAAACAGTGTTTCCCCATACAGATCATCTACAAAATAAACATTGCAGTGGTCAAGAATAACAACATTTAAAGAGACCCAACCCTGCAGTTAGAAACCATACATTTTTGTCTAAAGGAGCATGCAGATGACTGAACAAAAAAAAAGTTACAGAAACACAAGTAAATGTTCTGCATGCATTTTAAGTACTTTAAGAGATATTTCAGAAACTAATAATAGACATGTTGTGAAGCGTTCTGGAGGTGTTCGCTTCGGCAGACTGAATGCACAACTTTCTGTAAAAGTAGCAGTTTGCTCATACAAAGATAATATACATAATATACCTCTCCCACCATTTAAATTACACTGAAGCAGCAAATAGCACTCATTTATAGGTTAATGCATCTCATCCAGGTGGATGAAACTTCCAGACAAAAGTCCATCTTAAGGTACAACAGCTTCTTTCTGAATAATGCGTAATGAACCAGATACATGACGTACGAATTCTATAATAGACCCAAGACAGACAATATGTGTATGCCTGAAGGCTTGATCTTTGAGCAAGTTGGTGCCGTGCACCAAGCCTTTTACTTATCCAATTTTTCCACTTATTTCAGGCGTCAGGTGTCGCTTAGCAGTAAACACATGCCAGCACTTACATAAATCGTATATTAACTTGGCAGCTGAGTCAACCATGAAGAAACTGACATGCATTTGCCAAAATGAAAATTGTCTTCCTCAAAGATGTCAAATTCATGAGTGGGGTGCCATCCTTTTACTATGCATGAACTTATTACATTGGCCTTCCTGCCAGTTTTTCCATTTCTCTCATGCAACAAAATTCCTACAGACCAAATACTACTTAATCAAGATTTATTTAGAAGGATTTATTTGAGAAACATTAGCTTACAGTTTGTACGTTATGCATCTTAAACTGAAATTAATTGTATATACACTATACACAGAGCATATGTATAACCTCAACATTTCTCTGAGGTTAATTCTAAAGTGTGTCATATGTAATACATGGACACTGACAGCAGACACACTTATACACAAGGTACATCACCTTGGCAATCGCAACGTTTCAACACGTCCCGTTAGACTGCAGTCTAAAGCACCCAAAAGGCAGAGCACTGTGCTGTCAACGTGCCACCGTGGTCCCACCAGCACTGCGTCATCGTCCGTGTCACACGCCATCTCGTCCCCCCTTGTCGTGTGTGTCCCTGAATGACACATACGTGTCCTTGAATATGCTGGATGACTTGTACAAACATGTTGCCATTTGTCAGAACTAGTTAGAAAAACAAAAAAAAAACTGAAACTACAGAACTGCAACACTCTTTTCACACACGCTGTATTTTTAACTCTAATCGGGACTGTTGCGATAACAGATCGCATGTGTAGGTTTTTGAATTGATTAATCGACAAGATAAATAAAATATATAAAAAACTGACAGATGTAATACGGCGATATAATTACACATTACACGTAGAAAAAACCGCCAGAGATGGCAAAAAAAAAAACCCTCGGACTAGCATCCAATTACCTCAGCATCCGAAAAAGCAAGACGCCCCCCCCCCCTTAGTATCGCGACATGACGTCGTACATTCAGTTCACCGAGTACGCGCGTAATGTCAGCTAACAGGCGGTGTCGCGACAATCCGGCGCTTTTCTTCAAATTGTCGACTAGATTCGGGATTGACTGCACCACGGGGCCGGCGTCCGACGCCCCTGGCCGGCTCCATATAACCCCCCTGGAACCGCTTTACTCACCGAGTGGTTGACTCCCCACATAAGGACGCTGAGCAGCGGGTCGCTGGCGCGAAACAGCTTCACTTTCTGGGCCACGAAGTGTTTCTTCTTCGTCTTGGTTTTGCTGGCGATAGATGCGGCGATGCTGCTGGCCGAGGCCATGTTTAGTTAAGCTGACTAGCTAGGTTAACTAGCTAGCTAAGTCGGTTTGGTCGAATTGTGGGCGGCGGGGAGTGAAGGGAGGAGGGGGGACAGCTCGCGCTGCTGTTGCTAAATCGCCGCGCGCTTCTCCAGCTCAGAAGCTTCCCCCCAAAAAGGGATAAAGCGAAATAAACTGGTTATCTGTGCTTGTCCTTCCGTCGCCACCTAAGCCCCCGTCCCCCTCGGCATGCCGTGCAGATATCGGGTTAGCTGTGCATGAAGCGCCGGATCGATATGCCCGCTCCTTCTCTTTTCGGCAGTCCCCTGCTAGCTGGCTAACGAGCAGCCGCCAGCGCTAGCACGCCCGGCTCCACAGACAGCAGTCACCCCTCTCCCTTCAACGCCAGGAGCTGAGCTGCAATTAAGCTAGCGATCCATCGGCTCCGCCGGGCCCATCTTTGAGACGAAAAGCACGCCCAAATGATAAAATCTGGCCACGCTGAGATACAAAAGCGCTAAAGCTGACGGATCTAGCTCATCAGTAGGGCTTCCAAACCAGCCCGAATCCGAGCAGAACAGCCCACTGCGCAGAAACAGCACTGGTACGTGCAACGCGACGCCTCTCCTTTTTGCAGGTCCCCAGTGATGACAACGGAGAAAAGCGGCTTGATTACTCCATGCGACAGAAATATCAGGCTGCAACCGCCCAAAAGTGTATTCTGAACGAGCGAAAATCTGCAGCTATCCTCCACTGCTTCCGGCCGGGTGCTATTCTGCTGACTGACAGCTGAAGGAAGGAGGAGACCAGCGCTCCGACATGCTGACAGATTATGTCTATGTTTCTCATTACACGTCGTCACAGCGATGCCTCTGCTCGGGAGGGCGCAATGCCATACGTGCAAATTACCGTCATGTGCTAGTTTTCTTCAAGACATGTACATGAATTGACACGTTATACAATTTTTAGGTATATTACATTATAAGCCACGACCCAGACCAGCATAAGCGGCCAGAAAGTGAATGGATTCAATATTATAATATTTAAAATTACTTTGAACTGGCGCAGCACACTTGCATGTATATTATACCTGAAATGGCAAAATATCCATAAACACATTCCACCATCAATAGTGAATTTTAGAGCAAAATAGTTCCCAGAATTTTACAGTCGTTTAAACGCAGCACGAGCATATTTATAGACGAATGCAATCGTCTTCCGTGCAGATCGTCGACGACTCAAAACAAAATAATATGCTCCGTACCAAAACAGCGTTAAGTGATGAAATTTCTAAACTATACCAGATTTGGCCGCAGTTGTCACTCCAATTCATTATATTTTACATATTCCATACGTTTAATTGTAAAATGAAAGTGTGTTCTGTAGTTCCTGTGTCCAACAAGAGAAAACATTCATGCCAAAAATTTCTTTATTAATTTTTTATCTCCACCTCTTTGTATAATGTTGTACTTTTTCGGTGTGTGGGTATACCTGCGTTTGGTTTGATTGCAGTAATTATACATATGTAATGTACAGCTTTCACTGTGGAATAGTCAAGATCTAGTTAACCACTGCCACTAAGGTTGAGAGGCTGAGGAAGCTCACGATCACTGTATAACTGTATTACTGCTGACTAATCTGATCAACCATCTTTTTCGGCATTTAAAAAGAAAATGTACATAAGTCTAGCACCAAAAATGCTGAGTTTTGTTGGAATAATGTTTTGAACTCTGAGTTTTTCTTAATTGCACCCTCTTGGTTGCGAAAACTACAATCTACAGCTGCAGATCACATTGTATGAGTCACTCGCCCGACATGACGGGATCCTCCAAGCCAAATTAAGGCCCTCTTAAAGTTACATTATAGAATGGAAATTCAACACGTTGCATGTAGGACCTGGAAGGAATACAGAGAGGAGGAAGTCCAGGCATGCTTATGTAATATGCTATCATTTAAATCCTTACTGGTTTCAGCATACATGCCAGTAGGGCTACAGAGCTGCAATCAAGCCTGGAAACCAAATACTGTGACAGTTGTAATCGGTCTTTGATAGAACATGTGAGGTGTTTTAGGAGTTTTGCTGAACAAAAGATCTTGTATTGGAACAAGACACGCTCAGAGATGGACTGTCAGTATCTACAAGGCCTGCGAGGCCTGCAGGTTTGTTGTGCCCCAGCAGTTAAATGGCCACCTAGTAGTCACCTGCAAATGTTTACCCCACAAAGCCAAACAGTAACTTTATTAGGCCTAATGAATTAGAATGTAATGGACCTCCTAGGTCATCCCTACTTTATGTGAAACTTTGAAAAGACACATGAAACCACAGCTGTGCCTGGCTAAGAATTTCTTGTGCTGCGTTTCTGATATGATCGAGAGCCACTGGAGCTGTGAGACAAGTTTGCCTGCCAACCAGTTGGTTTCTTCTTACATATTGCTTGACTCTGTGTATGCTGGACCACTAGTGATTAGTGAGGGGATATCTACACTATTCAGTATTATTGCAAACTGTCAGCCAATTACAATCCATATCAGACTTCATTTAATAACCACTGTCATTACTGTTTTTTGTAGCATATCTCTATTCTTTATTTTCAAAATGTTCTATCCCCGATGCCTTTTCCTAACGCAAAAGGTTCAAAACCTTGTTCTCTCGCCAGACAGATTGTTGCTTCATTCTTAAGCATTGCCCTGCTTATGATCTTGTGGGCTGTTTGTTGCCTCCACTATTTGAGGGAAATCGCTGAAGCTGAACTAATTGCTGATGCTTTGGCTGACCTGGGCGTAAACCTCATAATTGAAAGCTGTTTGCTTTCAAACATCATCGACCAGATGGAAAAGCTTTTCATGAAAGGATTCATGCTCTGACCCCATGTCCCAACCCATACATGCCTTGTGGAAACTAAAGCCTTTCTCCAAAAAAAGAAACGGGAAGTTAAACTTCTGCAATGGAGAGTCAGAGCTGTGCTGCATGATGTTTCCAGCTTCACCCCTGTTCCTGGCCTTTTTGACCTTTTCGAGCTGAATGTCTTGTGCCAGCAAAACTGAGTCACCACTGGAAAACAGAACCTGATCCGAACCTTGTAATTTAACACAGTTGGGTCCTTCAATCAGGAACTTTGTTAGCATGCAAGTGATATGGATGGACATAAATCTTGCAAAGAAACTAAATAATCACACAAATAATAAAGTTAGTATTAAACATCTTAAGACCCACCTTGTATAGGCTGCTGTCCAAACTGTCCAAGCTGTTTAATATAAATCTCCAATAGCCTGTTGTAATTTTTCTTGGTGGATGCATTTTTAATTTACTTTACCCTCCCCTGGTAAACCTTACCACCAATAGACGTCAGACAATACTTCAGTTATATTTGCTCTCAAGTACATTTTCTAGCCATGATATAACAGAATGACATTTTCTGTGTACTCGTTCAGAAAGCAGCAGATTTACACAAGATAGTATGTTTATCTTATAATTATCTTTCAGTCACTTAATATCTTTCCCTGTTTTTGTCCTTATGATTGCAACCTTTGTGGAAAAATGAATGTTACATGTATTATTATTTTAAATTGAAGTCCACTGTGACGTTGTCACCTTTAGTACAGTATGGGTTAACAGTGGTTTAATTGCATGGGATAAATTTCCATTGCTTCACTGTTACTTTTTCCTGACTGGACTGGTATGTTCCTGATTATAAGCAAAGCTGAGCTATGCAAAACATATCCTAGTGTTATCAGTTTGCAAATACCACGTGGCACATCGCACCCATAAGCAGATGCAAAACAGTTATGCAAATGCAATTCAAAACTCTGTTCCATGTGTTGTGACTGATGACCCTGATGTAGGTGCCTGCATCGAGCTTTCATCTGAATGTGGCCAACACTGCAGTTATGAAGAGGAGAAATGAAGAAGATATATGCAAAACATCATTCATAAATCTGTACATACTTTTAAAAGCACATCTACACATCATGTGTATGTATTAGGTCTATCTATCACATGTAGGCCTATGTAGGCATCAGCTGCATCATTAGCGTTAGAGGATTAACTATATCCTGTCATCATGTCGTCACTTGACTTGGTCATTTCCTTTGCCTTTGAGAGATCCTTAAAACAAAGTCTGAGGTCTTCCGTCTTCCGGCACATCAAGCCTTAAGCATACAGTGAAGACAACGGCCATTGCAGACTCATTGAATGCCACAGACTCACAGTCTAGGAATAGCCCACTGAATTTGCGATAACAGCCACGCGGCAAGTTGTAAATATGACATGGGGAAGAGAATACATAACGGAAGAAAGGCTCATATGGGAAACCCGCAGAAACAAAAGGGACCATAATATCACTGAGTAAACAATTAACCTGTACACAGCATCCCTGTAGAAAATAAAATCAAGGTCCAGGGCAAGGGCAAACACGGAAACTTGGTTAAAATGCATTTGTATTTAAGAGTCAAGAGTTGACTTGTACAGAGTTCTATTTGCATAGGCAAATCTTCAGGAGATATGCATGGCCTTGGCATGGAACCCCTAACCAGTGCCTTGTTACTTCCTGGAGAGGCCGGATATAGTGCTCCCTAGTTGGTCATGACTGACATCTTCTAAAACTGTTGCCATGCAGCCAAGGTGTCTGTGCTTAAATTTCTGCTGAACTTCACACTTCTCATCACTGAGAGAGTACTCGGCTTACGGGAATATATAATTATTTCGTGTGCTTTCCATTTCAGGGGCTATGTCTTACCTACATAAATTGCTTGGCATGTGCAGTCAAGTTATGCCTGATTGAGTCACGACCGATCGCATTTACGTCCGAGGTCCATAGTAAATAACATGCACTTATTGAGAGATGCCTGAAAGTGGACATAGTAGGACATTAGCGGGTGTATCGCTTAGTGCAACAAGTGCAGGACACTGGGAAGCACTGCCAATCCTTTAATGACCTGCTGTCCGTATCTAACTTATAATGCAGTATGCATGCAGTAATGTACATGTGACGGACAGCTATAATACTGAGATATGCCCAAATTGACTTGCATCTGGTGGTGCTGGTTCCAAATGTGAATCAAGTCAACTTAACGCTGCATCAATATCTGTATGAGATAATATACCCACATTTTTACCTCTAGAGGGCCCTATATATTAAGGTATGGTCTCTTCTCTGTTCTATTTCAAGAGAGCCCTATATCTTTAGGTTATAATGCTCCTTCTTCTTATGTCTCCAAGTCTTTGAACTAAAATGTACAGTGTTATGCATTCCAGAAAATATGTTAGCTAACATGCTAATGTGTCAAGATTGGGTTATGCGTTAACGCGTTATGGTTTTATTGTGGGTCTTTACTATGATTATTTGTGACTGAAAATGTGGTGAAGTGTCTGCTAAGCACAGAGGACTGGTATGTGAGAGTGTATCTTGTTGGTGGCTCAGTTGGTTGTACGTGAGCAGGCTTGTACATGTCTCGCTTTAGGATTGGTCTCTGGAAACCCTTTTCCCTACTTTTTCTGCCTCTGGTTGCATATTTCTTCCATGTTGTATGGTTTTTCTCTTGCCAATTAGGTTTCCTCCTGCAGTCCAAAGACATGCACTTTGGTGAATTTAGGGTGACCCCCTACTCCATGTCATGGGGGACACTATGGGCTAGGATAGGGTTTGTAAACTACCATTTCAATTAAAGAGACCCGGATTTCACTTAAGCACTGTGTTCTTGATGTGTGCTGATTGGTCAATCTCCTATAATCATGCATGTGTCACTAATGTTAATGTGACACAACTAGAGTCTTTCAGTCAAGGAAACAAACCAGTCACAGCACAAGAAGAATTGAAATAATTAGCCAAACACAGGAGCCTTTCAGTTTTAAAGTAGTTTGTAAAACTTAGAGTAGCTCATAGTGTCCCCCCGATATGGATTAGGTGGGCACCCTACTTCTCACAGGTCTACTCCACTGTCAGCACGACTATCATTCATGGTTAGTAGCATTCATTGCCAAACATTTCTCATTGCATTGGCAATCCTCAGATACACCACTAGATGACAGTAGTAACCCAAATCGGAAATAGGGTCCGGCAATATCCTGCTCTGTTGACCCACCTAGGCTTCATTCCTTCGCGCTTGATTTGATGTTGGTTTATTTAACAAACAGCAGTGCTGAACAGAGTCTCCAAGACTCCTTCCTCCTTTTCATATTCTGCCTAGCAACAGGCGCTTTTTCTCTACCAGGTTCAACACAACCTTAATGACCCGGGGCAGGTGGTTAATGTGTAACACTGTTCTTTACAATACAGCATGCGATAAGAAGAATCTCAGCTTTCTCTGACTCTGACCTTTGCCCAGCGTTCGTGTTCGACTGATGTCCAGTGGTTGCCGGCTTCTTGTGCTAGATGGCCTCTTCTAGTGGTCAATGTGCAGCAGAGCTTACAGTCTCTCAGGTACAGGAAAACCTCATATGCTACAAGTATGTGGACTGTTGATTATGGTTATAAGTTACTAGATGTTTGGCTTTATTTTACACCTCTTACACAAACCAACACACAATGAACCACATGCATTTTTCACATTTGTTTAACAAATTTTTATTTCCATTGGCTCTGCCTCATATGCGCCTGCATCTGTACCTCGGTCATAGTCAATAACTGTAAGGATTGCTTCTCTATAAAAAGTGGCACACAGGTCAAAGCAATCCTAGCATGGAGAACAGGGTTCAGGGAACACAAATTGGCATGTGTTCTGATGGGTAGGTTTGACAGCCAGGTCCCTTTCCCTGTCTTTGCTGTGCTGGGGCGCTTAGCCGAGCTCCTCCAGAACCGTGGGTGGAATCAAGCGAATAGCGTTCTCCTCCAAGTGAGTTGAAGTGACTTATGTCAGTTGATGATCAGCAGAATGAAAAGAACAGTGAAAATTAACAGCTAGAATACTGAATGAACTTTATGCCAGTGTTTGGCTTCCTGTGCTGGTGTCATGGTGTTAAGAGGGAAACCTGCCAGAAACTAGATTATTATTGAATGAATGAATGAATGAATGTTACATATATATATAGTGCTTTTCAAAACACCCAAAGCGCTTTACATTATTGACATGACGATGGAATAAACTCTTCACATTAACATGGAACTGTGTGTCATGACCTTTTCCTTAAAAAAAAGGCTGAAAGTAACGTACAATGCAATAAGTGCTGAAAGTAAATTTTAGTGAGACTGAAGTATAGAACCTCAGCCCCACCACGAGTTTATATCAGAAAGGGTCGGCGTGGTTTCTGAAAGTATGTGAAGTCTGAAAGGAGCTGCCAGTTTTTACAGGGCCTACGCCACCTTCCTAATCAGCCACAGACAGATACAGTCAGCCTTTGTGAACAATTTACTTCCTTTATAAAGTTGTCTTCATGAGTTTTGAACATATTCTTCCCTCAATTTAATATTTTTAGGGCTGGACTTAAAACTGAGGTGAGGTATCTCATCCTGAGGCTCACCATGACATGTTCTACAAAGGCCAGATCCATCTCCTGCAGGAAACTAATATTATCACATTATACTACTGAACAAAGCAGCTAAATCTTGTGTATGGGAACTGACAGTGGATTTAATCATACTAGTAACTTAACTGTAAATTCAACACCATACTGTCTTAATACTGCATGCACACCAGTTGAATAGTAATGACCTGAACTTCTCTGTTATACATAAGAAAAAGAAAAACCCAAAATTAACTAGTTGTTGGTTAGCGCTGTTGCCTCACATGTCTAGAACAAGGGTTCAAGTCTCATCCCTGGATCTTTATGATGGAGTTAGCCTGTTCGCTTGTCTGCCCCAGTCCAAAAACATGCTAAGGTGAACTGGAGTTGCCAAATTGTCCATAGGTGTGAATGTGTGTGTGAATGGTGCCTGTGCCCTGCGATGGGTCGGCATCCTGCCCTGAGTTATTCCCTGCTTTGTGCCCATAGCTTCTGGGATAGACTCTACGACCCTGGGTATAAAAAATGGATGGCTGATTCAACTACAAAATACCTAAACAATGACGAAAATCATCATTAGCAACAATAAGAAAAACTGTAAAAAATAATCTAATTAATTAATTCAAGATCAAAATGATAATTAACATTATTACTTTAATCACATGGGATATTGCATTAATAAAATTCTGGGTTAGCTTATACTACAAAGTAGGAGTGTCAGGTTAATGCACTATGACCTATGTCCTGTGGTCTCTACCAGTAACTCGCAGTTGGTTTGGCAATACTGAGCTCCCAACCCTATACTTCATGGGAAGGGAGTAAAGAATTGGTCTCTTCCAGTCCACTAACCCGCATTGCTGGCGGAAAAATGGCACGTTCTTTCATTCGCTGTCTCAGACTTGTATTTTGGAAAGTGCCATTTGGAGTAACTCTATCCAGGAACCGTGTGCAAATAGTTCGTCCAGTTTGCATGACTTCAGGTATGCATCTTACTTCTGCCTCAGAGAAGAAAATTTGCTTTAATGGAAAACTAAAGTAGTTTCATCCATGTTAATAACATGTCTTTTTTGTTTGTCCAATACTCTAGAGGTGGGTGTTAACATGCTACCCCATTGCATTTACTCAAGTGACTTAAAAAAAAAAAGAAAAAGAATTTTTTTTTTTTTTGCTCATGTTTTCGTTGTTGTTTTGCTATTGCTGTCTGTGCAGTCTTTATTGTATTGCATTGAATTTGTATTTGAATTTTTTTCCATGATCAGGATGAAATCTAACATGAAACGCTTTGCGGAAAGTTACAATTGTGTTTGCGGACATTTTTCTACCTGTGCAGCTAGAAGCGTCATTTGACTATTTTTGTTTTATGTATTCAAATGTGTGGGGGTGGTACAAGCAGCCATTCTTGTGGCAGCAGAGTAGTGCATAGAACCATGCATATACTGGTCAGGACCTATAGTCAGTGTTCACACCAAAAACCAAAATTGGGAACAAATGTGATCTCAGTAATTTTGATCATGGCATGATACAGTAGTTGGTTCCAGGCAGGCTGATGCATACCAGTTCCTAGAGTTTACTCAGAAAAGTGTGAAAAAATACCTTCAGAGAGCAGCAGGTTTGTGGAAGGAAATGCCTTGTTGATGTGACAGATAAGACGAAATTGGCCTGACTGGTTCGACATGACAGAGAGGCTGTGGTAACTCAGAAAACCTCTCTGTATAACTGTGGAGAGAAGAAAAGCATCTCAGAATGAACAAGATGTTAAAGCTTGAGGCAAATGGGCTGCTACAGCAGAAAGCCATGTCGGGTTTGACTCTTTCAATCATAAACAGAAAGCTGAGGCTGCAGTCACCAAACTAGATACTTGACTTGAAAAAAGTTGCCTGGTCTGATGACTCTCAGTTTCTGCTGAAGCACATGAATCCATGGACCCAACTTATCTTGTCTCAGTAGTCCAGGCTAGTGGAGGTGGTGTAAAATGGTGTAGGGAATGGTTTCTTTTCACACTTTGGGCCTGTAAATACCAATTGATCGTCACTTGAATGCCATAGCCTATTTGATTATGTGCACCCTTTCATGCCCACAATATATTCATCTTCTAATGGCTACTTCCAGCAAAATAATGCACCTTGTCACAAAACAAAAGTTTTCTCAAACTGGTTTCATGAACATGACTGAATTCAGTGTTCTTCAGTGGCCTTCTCGTTAACCCAATCTAAATTCAGTAAATGACCTTTAGGGTGTGGTGGAACGGCAGATTCGCAGCACAGATATGGAGCTGAAAAATCTGCAGAAATTGTGATGCAATCATATTGTTACGTGCTGACTGGGCACGGAGCGGAGACAGAGGAGCGGGAGTCCAGGAAGTTGGGGAAGTGAAGGAGTTATTGGGGAAACAAGGGTTTCCCCAAACAGGCAGTAACGTCAATAACAGGACTGGGGGAAGTTGAACAGGGAGGTACTTAAATACACCAGGCTACATTGAATGGAACTAGACATAGCCGATGACATGGGGATTCCATACAGGGCAGTGAGGGAGGGGGGCGTGGCTCACGGGGATCAGATGAGCGGGGCATGACACATCAGAATGGAACAGAATATGAAATGGATGTTTCCATCATCTAATGGAATCCATCCCATGAAAAAGTGAAGCTGTTTTCAGAGCAAATAGAGGTCCTACGCAGTATTAGTATAATGTTTATATAATATAGTGCTCAGGGAGTGTATATTAGGTATAGTTTATATAACAATGTTTTTTCTCTTGTCCTTGGTAACAGAAAATCAGTGCTAACATTGTCTAACAGTGCTAAATGATCAATCTAATGAGTCAATGATCTGAAGATATGATATTTCTGTAATGCATAGAATAATGCAGTCCTTATTAAATTATTATGTTTGAAACCACTTTTGGCCCTATAGGATTGCAGTCTCTGACACGATACGATGATACACAAGTAACCGTAGACTGGAAGAAGAAGCTGACCCCAGAACAGTATGTGGTAACAAGGGAGAAGGGCACAGAGATGGTGAGTTCAAGTTTTTCACTGAACCAGTGTGTCATGATCGGTCTGTCTGTCCTGTCCTGTTCCCTGTTCTGCCATATGGTTTCCAGATGTCAGTGTTGGCCATCATGTGTCCTCCTCTTGTTTTCAGTTACCTTTAACTGTTCCCCATTACATGTGTTCCCTAATGGTTAGTCACTTGTTATGGCCCACACCTGTCCCTCACTTAGCCCCCGTTATTAGCGTATATATGTTCCTGCCTGTGCTTTACCTCTTAGCCCAGCCATTGTAGACGTAAATATTAGCCATTGTAACGGTGAGTGTTGGTGATGTTCTGTTTCCCCTTGTACACTAGTGGCCAAAATTGTGGAAACATCTACCATTTTGGCATTCAAAGAATGTTACAAATATCATACATTGGAAGAATAAACAAGTATAAAACAGTTGTATCAAGTTCTGCAATCTCTAAAAACTGGAAGTGTTTCTACAGTTTTTGCCACTAGTATAGTTAGTGTCTCATTTGTTTAGTTTCCCTGAACCTTGCCCTGGTGTTAGAGTAGCCCTTGATTCCTCTTGTTATACCTGCCTCCTGTTTTGACTCCTAGCAGTCCTTTTGTTTCTGTTTCGTTGTGTTTTCTTATAATAAACCCCTTCAGTTCTCCCTGAAGGCTCCGTCTTGGTTCTCCCTCCTTTTGTGATGATACAGTGCAGGACACTAACTTAGTCCAGGTCCTCAGAGGGTTATGGCTAAAGTTCAAGGTAGGACTAGAATTTTGTTTTATGAGGTAGAGGAGTGTGAAAATATGACACAGAACCATAACCCACAAGTGAATAACCATCTCTGACTCGGACTTTACACTAAGCTAGTGTTTCTCGAACTGGTCCTCTGGTACCCCAGACAGTCCATAGTTTTGCAAAAATCTGGACTGTTTGTTGGTTCCCAAGAACTGGGGCAGTGCTTGAAGTGGGAAAAAATAAGTGCAGGAACTCTAATTTTCCGACATTTGACATTTGTGCGGTGAAAAAAA
>JAODJU010000081.1:14478029-14491102 GCA_026776725.1 Gnathonemus echidnorhynchus
TCTGGGTTGGTGAGTGCAAGTGTGTCATAAGCTCATTAAAAAGGCTCAATCAGAGAGACAGGCTGGGCATGCTGGAGGTGGTGGAGAAAGGGGCCTAATGACTGCACAATTACAATCAAAGACTATCATCGTTTCAACGATGCACTTTTTTGGAGCACCATCAGGCAGTGATTCATGCCACCACAGGGCAGCAAGAGTTTCAGTGGCTCCTTTCTACCAACTAACATCTACTCCGTCTATCCATCTTATAAACTTTGCTTATAAATGACCCTTGTAACTCATTATCTGACCTCAGATTGGTTCTACATATTTTTGCACATCAAGCCAAAAGTAGTAACTTAGTAGCCATTTATTGGGACTGTAAAAGAACCATTTTTCAAACACAAAGAGATCAAGAAGGGTTTAAATGGTACCTCTAACACCTCAGATCAACTTGGAACCTAACAAAGCCAAGTAGTTTTTATAACAGCTTATACAGTCCAATAAACTTCTAGTCTTTTTTCCATATCAAGTGTATGTTTTTTAAGCTTCAAATCCCATTTTGGGTAAGTTGATAGGTATTAATAAATAGTACAAAGTACAGTCTACAAAGAATCTGCAGTATTTAATGTCTTCAATCGATTAGACTATGACTGATTAAATCAATGTAATCCTTGCCGATCGTACAATGTCAGACAAAAGGGTGAAAATTCTGTAGCATCTATATGGTACAAAAATGTTCCTGAGAGTCAATTTCTCTACCTTAAAAGGCATAATTACAAGGGTACAGCCACAGTGATAAGCAAAGGTACAATTTATTTTTTTTTACCCAAAATGGTGTTTGAAGCTTTAAAAAAACATACACTTAATACTTTCTGTAATAACTTAATCACATTAAACCATGCATTCACATGTCCATAATTTACTGCTTGTTTTATATTTTGTAATTTAAAAACATAAGGTTCATCAATGAATTTTTAAAACCGTCTTAAAAACTATATAAAAGGCTGAATATTTATTTTGAAAGTAATTCTGCTAGTCAATGTAATGTTTTAGACATGTTTTGACACATTAGCTCAATTAAATGGAGGACAGTCAAGCAACCTGGATGTTTTTGGCTACTAATTTTATATTACAATAACATGGATGCCATTTGCGGATAAAACATTTCCGTTGTTGGGCTGCTTTAGAAATTTTAACTTCGAGTCAGTTTGTTCATTATGAAATTGAAATTAGTCAAAATGCAAGTCAATACATCAGATCACTGACGGCCGACGGTTCGAGGTTAGGTGTTAAAACATGTCCATTATTGGGGTACGGTCATTTAGCTGTTGCTCAGAATGCATGATGCATTTTAGCATCGGTCTTTCATTGTGCGTTTTATGGCTGTCATTTACGGAGGCAATGCGTAACAGGTGTTATGCCGAAAAACGCATCCCTGCCATAGAATGTATGTCTGTCTCTAAATGACCGATTGGTCGCTGATCTGAAACGAGTTGAGCTACTTTGTCGAGTTAGGCTACCGTAGTGCTAATCAATAGCCCCAAAAAACCCGTAAAACTCTAACCCTAACCCCCAAAAAACCCCTAAAACCCTAACCCTAACCCCTTAAACCCCATAACCCCCAAAAAACCCTTAAAAGCTCAACTCATCAGAACACCGGCATGCATTCTAAGGCAGGGATGCCTTTTTCGGCATAACACCTGAATGTGGGACGGAGCTTCGACGCTTTGGCGACATTGCAGCACATTTCAGCAGCTTCTGAAGTTTAGCACGACGGCCAAAACCTCCATCGTGAGCTGAACAGCAACTGGGCGGTCCTCACAATGGGTGAGATCACACACTCCTGCAGGAGGGGAAGACGCTCAGACTTAGAAATCGGCCTACCGATAAACGCGACCTGGGGAAAAACGACTCGCTATTTATGCTATTTGTTTTGTTTTTCTTGCCCTGTGCTTTAAGCGATGAGTTATTTTGTTCTTCCTTAATTAATATATGTGAAATAAAAGGTTTTTGTGATTGTTAAATAATAATAATAATTAATAAAACCAATTAATGGTGAGTGCCGGAAGTTTAAAAATCAACATTTGTGTGGGTATAGTTGAATTCAGAAGACTCAACATAATTTATATGTTGATATAAATGTTTTTTTTTTTGTTATAAATAATTTGTTCACTCTAACGAGGTTTTTCAAAATGTGAATTAAGTTAACGAATTAAACAATTCTGTGAAGATAGCTGGCCACTCAGTAGCGTTTGATTCAAAGACAGGACAGAATTATGCTGTCAACATTATAAATGAGTATTAGTAATAAAAGTATATATTGATATAAATGGTATTGTGTCATCCTATATTTCGTTTTGAAAATATATTGTTACCATAAAAATTCGATATACCACCCAGGCCTACTGGAAACTGATCTTGAGCCGTATGTGAACCGAATACTTCTATGTGCATTCAGATACGCCTTCTTGGCAGGTGATTTCTGATACTAAGGTAAACTTCTCTGTTTGCTTTAAGTGCATCACAATACATAAGATAACAGGAAAGACAAAAATCCATGAGTCCTATAGGTAAAACATGAGACTTGACACCTATGCTAAGGGCACCAGTACAAAAACAGAGATGCTATAGACAGAGGCGATTCTAAAGACTCTGGGGCCCCAGGCAAAAAACTCCATGGGGCCCCCTACTGTAAGTCCCCCTCCCCCGGCATGGTAACATTTATTACCATTATTTTACTGTGAAGTGTAAATGAATAATATCAACAAAGAGACAGAATTATGCTGTCAACATTATAAATGACTATTATATGCTGTTAAATTTCATTTTTCAAAATTTTGGACAAGAAATTTTGGTGAGTGCTGATTAAAGTTAAATGTTATTAAAACTTTATACAATATATAATTAAAATCTTTTACAAATAATTTTAAGATGAGAACCCCTTATTTAATAAAACCATTTGCACCTTGAATTAAATATATTTCCTGTACCCTATCCTGTATTCATTTGAGGTCTACCAGCTTCAGATTTTATGTGATTATTCAATGAAAATTCAAACATGACAGACAGATTATCCCGAATAATTTCAGAAAGCGCTTTGCCTCATACACGCTGAAGGACACTGACTTTTAACAGAAACTTAAGGGGGCCCACAGTCAGAATATTTGAATCATTTTGTTTATTTTTGTCATTTATTTGTAGCTCTGTATGATTTAACCATAGGTTTTTAGCATAGGAACTATTTTAGTCAGAGCTAAAATCAGGGTACCTATACCCAGAGGCGTTGGCACAGAACAGGAAAGGCAGGCGATTGCCTGGGCCCCCCAAACTGGGTCGATTGCAACGACAAATCTGCTTTGTTTCTGTATTCTGTTTTTCACAAAAGTGAAAAGAAAGGAATTATTTTTATTAAATTGTCTTTGTTGGTGTTATTAATTTAGACCTCACGTTAAATTAATGATCATAAATGTTACCATGTCGGGTGAGGTGCGTTGGAGGGTCCCATGGAGTTTTTTGCCTGGGGCCCCCAGTGTCCCTTGAATCGCCTCTGTCTATACCGATGCGACTTTTAAGCAGTCATCCATTGGCTCATCCATTCAATTGCTTATCTAGTACACGGTAATTCAAAATTCGATTGATTTGATTCAGAATTAAAATGAATTCAATTTAATTTTATTGTCATTATACTAAACAGAGGTACACTTATAAGGAGAACTGTCTTTTAGAGCTGGTGTAACAAATTCAAAATAGAGTAATAGAATAGAATGCTACAATAGTAGAATAACAATAGGATAATACAATAACAAAGAGAATAAAGAGTACATGTATGCAAAAAGTTATATAAAACGGGCAATGTGGTATATCTTCTGGTATGACAGTGCAAGTATGTAGGTGGAGGGTTCAAGGTTGATTTTTAAAGTTCAGGTGTCTGATAGCACTAAGGCTGGGCGATATGGAGCAAAAACCATATCCCTGCATTTTCAGGCACAATACCGATACATGATTCATATCTCAGTATTTTTCATGAAGTGGACTAAATATTGTGCTTTACGCTGTAGCACATGTAAGATATCACAAACACTTTTTATTAAAACAGTGTGGTCAAAACGAAATCCAGATACAGGACTCTCTTGCATGTTTCCAAATCCACAACTGTTCATTCTCAACATAAAGGCAAAAATAACTTATACCAATATCTCAGTTACAGGGGTCAAAAAGCAGCTACGACGTACAAGCTTTTCACTGCACTGTGTCCACCAACAGATCCTTTTTCTCAGTTTATGGGACTGCTCTCAAAACAGAAGGTGAATGTTTATGAACAAAAAAACCATATCAAAATCTAAAATTTATTTGGCAATGGAAAATCTTCATTTTAAGCTATTAACCTTCAAGAAAACAAAAGAAATATTGCAAATTTATGATATTTTTAAAACAATGTTTTAAAACGAAATGAACCAAGTAACAATGATTCTTCACCTTTCGCCTCCATCAGCTTCCCCAAGAGACGCCAAATGAATGGTTTGATTTTAGCTGTGAATTCTGTACAACACCATGGCTGAAGCTCTGGCATTGTTTACAACCCAGTTGTAAGATCTCTATAAAAAAATCAATATAGAACTAATTTTACTGCACAATAAAAGTATATTGATATAAATGGTATTGTGTCATCCTATATTTCGTTTTGAAAATATATTGTTACCATAAAAATTCGATATACCACCCAGGCCTACTGGAAACTGATCTTGAGCCGTATGTGAACCGAATACTTCTATGTGCATTCAGATACGCCTTCTTGGCAGGTGATTTCTGATACTAAGGTAAACTTCTCTGTTTGCTTTAAGTGCATCACAATACATAAGATAACAGGAAAGACAAAAATCCATGAGTCCTATAGGTAAAACATGAGACTTGACACCTATGCTAAGGGCACCAGTACAAAAACAGAGATGCTATAGACAGAGGCGATTCTAGAGACTCTGGGGCCCCCTAACTCCCCCTCCCCCGGCATGGTAACATTTATTACCATTATTTTACTGTGATGTGTAAATTAATATCAACAAAGACAATTTAATAAACACAAAACCTTTATTTTTACTTTTGTGAAAAACAGAAGATGCAAATAAAGCAGATTTGTCATTGCAATCTACTATGTAATCGGCCCCCTTGGGGGCCCGGTCCCAGCTTGGGGCCCCAGGCCCTGCCTGTCCTGTCCCTGCCTCTGGCTATAGATATAAGTGTAGGTATAGTCTCTGACCCCTTGCAATAATTTTCACTGAGGACCTTTATTTGTCTATATCCTCTCTAGAGGATATTAATAGTAATCTATTAATATCCTCTAGAGGGCATCGGTTGTTAAGTTACTACGACTTATATCTATCTATCTAATTCATGCCTACTTCACATTTTATGGGAACGACTTTAGTTACTGCAAAACACCTACACTAAACTATTCTAAAATATTTTCATGCCCTCTGTTTTGATCTCATTTACAATGTGTATCCTGTCTTTCCCCCCATGGATCAGTGCATAAATGTGAAATATTAGAGATGCATCTAGCTGACTGTTATGAAATGTTTACTACGTGTAAAAGTGGCTGTGACGTAGACCCCAAAACCCCTCCCACCCGCTATGTTATGAAAAAACTTTAGCGGTTACACAACAAGGCGTAACAAATCCCTCCAAACGCGGGTTCAACAGACAACCAGCTTTGGACGCTTAACTCTAAACTACGGTGAACCATCCGTAAGAGGAAAACCATCATATACTTATTAGGAATGTTTGCTGTTAAGGATATTTTTTACGCAGAAGACATTCTGCTGTTCTCTATATTTCACTTTATAAACCGATCGTAAATACGTGACTCTGTAAAATATGTAAACAAACAATGATAGCTGTTTCAGTCATATAAGGTTTATATGTCAATATGCGATTTATAAGCATGATAAAAGCAAGTCTTTACGCAAACCTCTAGATAGCTTTTAGTGATGGTCACTGTTAAATACTTCATGGAAAATAGTTACAGTGGGTAAAACCGCAATTTTAAAGAACATTTCTGTGAAAAAAATCTGGTTTTAACAAGTGGAACAACAACCGACTTCACTGAATGGTTTAAATGATGCTGTTTGAAAAACGTCTTATTTTCTGAGTGTTTAGTTTTGTTCTGTTTTGTTGTAGGTTATTATAATGGGAGAACACAGCCCTCTCCGTATAATGGTCATTGCGGCATCCGTGCTTTTTTTCTTGGTAACTATAGTATTTAACGGCCTTGCTGGCTCTGGCAGCAGAAGAGGTACATGTCACTTTCCATGTCTAGACATCACATCCGGAAACGCAACTATCGTGAGAATAAGACAAGAACAATTATTTACGTTTGGAAAACTGAAACCGTTTTCTTGTTCTCTTGTCAAACAACACACAGAACTTATAAGCAATTCAGTGATTCCCGATTAAATCCAAGCTTCTGCAAAAATAAGAAGCTCTGTCCAGCAAGTCATCATCTGTTCTGATAAATAGTTTTGCCTCGCAGCTGATAAAACATCTTGCGTTTCCCTGTATTTCCCGCAGGGCCCTTTTCACAAAGTACGGGCAACGTGTCGGCTCAATATGACACGGAAATTACTCCGGCGGGATGGACTTTTTCTATCTGGGGGGTTATCTACGCTTGGCTGTCTGCAATGCTCATTTACATCTTGACTGGTTTTTGTAGAAGGTATGTGGGTTTTCAGCTGCCTCTCATTACAAGATTTCACTGTATTAATATTATTCAAATTTAACAGTAGGGCAGATAGTCTTACATTTTATAATATTAGTCACTAGTTATTACTAGTGCACTTGGTTATTTTTATTTAGTTATTACTAACTATTAAGAGCAATGTGATTGTATTTTTTCCCCTAGGACTTCTTATGGTTGGATGTACTGTAGTCCTGCAGTCTTGCCGTATGCCTTCTTCCTGTCATGGATGCTGAACATGAGTCTGAACGTCGCGTGGCTGTTCCTCTGGGATAGAGAGTAAGTGGCGCCCCATGTGTCAGGAAAAGATGCTTGTCGATATCAGCAGGCATGTTGCGACTGTCAGACTAATCAAAACAGGTGTTTTTTTCTTCTGAATTATCCTTCAACCAACGCACAGTCTCAGGAATGATTCGGGGCTAGATTTCACTGCATGTTGTTCATGTACTGTATCACTCTGCACGTGACAAATAAACATCTTGAATCTTGAAAGTTCCTGTTATTTGTGATATACATTCTGGTTAACATCGTATAACATAAATGAACGATCACTGTTGAAATCCTGGAATAATGTGTAGTATTTATATATTTTTTCTCTCAAAGGCAGATGATTACTGCAGTAATAGTCCTGGCACTGATTGCTTTCACCAGCTATCTGATGATTCTCTTTTCCTGTCATGGCCTGCATTTGTATGGGGCCTGGCTTCACCTCCAGCACCCAGCGGACCTCTGGCTTGTTCGTGTGCTGGTGAGTGTCACCTATCCCACCCTGAACCCGCAGCGCCAGCAAGCTGACAAAATCACACAATCTGCTACGTTTATTCATGGGAGTTATCAACATAAATTTGAGATGAAAATTAAATCCATCTGGGCAAACGGAGGTACAATCCACACTTTTTTTTATTCTAGTGGCAGTCATTAACTTCCATCCACTTATTTATTACAAAAAGCATCTCTGGTGGTCAGGCAGACAGGCATCTGAATTAGCATGAAGTCTGTTCAGCGTGACTTGCATTGACTTTTTTACCCTCACTGGATTTCACAGCAGGTGGTCATTGTATTTTGCAGGTCCAGAATGGCATTGGTTTATATGCGACATGGACTACAGTAGCCACGCTGCTCAACTTCGCTGTCGCATTACAGCACAACGCAGGCGTGTCCAAGTACGATGCAGCCACTGTGGCTCTGGTCCTACTCCTAGTAGAGGTCATCGTGTGGTAAGGGACGTGCTGTGAATATGTGTCTAGCCACTAGGGGGTTTCTGCTTTCTGTAGCCCCCAATCCCTGACATTTAAATTCATGCTGCGTTCCAGTGGGATGCTTTACAATGGTAAGGAATTGAGTTTGGGCACACTCTATTGTTACCATGGCAATTGATTTTCAAGTCCTGATACTAAAGCCATTTCAGTTAATGAAACTCAGCTGGCCCTGATTGGGCTACTAAACTCATTAAAGGAGGTCTTAAGGAGGTCTTGGGAAGTCTCATATAAGCTCAGTTATATCCATTATGATATTTCACAATCACAATTTTTTCCTTTTTAGGTCGGTTTTCATTTTTATCTTGGGCTGTTTGTATTTACTTTCCTTAAGGGGCTCTTCCTCCTTGTGTTATATTTTTAAAAATTGGTAATAAATATCAGTTAGTCCATGCTATTTGTCACATTTCCTCCATGACGCAATATAAATCTTTCTTTTATTATTTTATGTATTTATTTTATAAATTATTTTATTATGCACTTAATTTTGTTGCCACACAATATATATACTTTCCTGGATGTGAACTAACACAGATTAATAGGTATCACTGCGCTAGTTTCGGGGCATTCTTGATGGGAACTTTGGTGTGACCATGTCTAGCTTTAGAGGCCTGCCATCATGGGAACTTTGGTTTGACCGTGTCTAGCTTGAGAGGCCTGCCATCATGGGGACTTTGGTGTGACCATGTCCAGCTTAAAAGACCTCCCATCATGGGGACTTTGGTGTGACCTTGTACAGTTTGAGAGGCCTGCCATCGTGTTTCCTACTGCAGGGTGGTCTTGGAGAACCTTGTGCTGGAGACGCACCTACGATATCTCCTCATCATCTACCCCGTGGTTATTTTGGCTCTGATTGGCAGTCTGACCAAGAACTATGACGCGGTGTCTCCCAGCCGGAATAACATTTTTACAGGTGAGCGTAACACCGAACTTAGACTGACATCTCAGATGTGTTTGTCTGATGTGTTTCTGTAATTTTATCTTGAAGATCATTTAACAACTAAAATCAAATGTGGTTGGAAATGTGAGTTGATGATTGATGCAGTAGAGTCCCTATAACTCAAATCAGATGAAATACGGTTATTAATATTATTATTATGGAAACAATGTGTCTCTGACTTATAAGAAGTTTCCTCTTTGATATTTAGTGGGTGGTCATGTTCTATTTATCGTGTAAGTTGTACTGTAGATTTTGGGGTGTGTTCTTCCTCTTAGCGGCCCTGTTGGCCTTTGCCTGTGTGTTGTTTATTGTCCGAATCGGGCTGGTCGTCGCGAGACATCAAAAGCAGCCCCTCTACCAAGGTGCCAACACAGAGGATCCGATGTCACCAGTGGATGTTGCCTGTGCACAAAAAATGCTCTTTATTTAAATACCGAATGTGGTTTCCCCCGCATCACGTGTTTTTGTTAAAACTCATGTCTACTGTTTTATGGCTTATTTTAGTCATAAAAACAAAATTTACCGTAACATCTAATCCCATGTCAGTGTACACAGGACTGTTGGCTGTTTCTCAGTGTCTATATACATTTCTGTTTGAATCTTATGGTGTGTTTAATGGAGTTTACATAATACACTAAAAGATAACCACTACAATAAAGCATGCCATATAATATGCAGAATTTCAACCTTTGTAAAGTTGATTTAAATGTTTGTTATGAGTACATCGTATTTCATATCTTATTTTTGACTTCCAGCTAATTTTAACTATCAAAGAGAATATTGTGTAAAATTATTGAAATTATCACTATCCTTTGCAAATAAATGCACAATTTATTAATATATGAATTATTGTAAGATATGACCTTTCATAATTTGTACACCAAATTAAAAGTGGTTAAGTGGTTAAATCCATTTAATGTATCTATCAATGACATTGGTTACATAAGCTGTGCATACAGTGTTTTATATTTCAATATGAAGATATCTGACCTTTGTGTTTACTGCAGGGCTTATAGCTGTTTCTCTCATATATATTTGTGGAGCCTGGTAAGAATATTTGAATAATTGAAGTGTGTCAAAATTAGATGATTGATTTATTTATTAAAAATCTCTGAATAAGTATTGAAAATGGAACAGGAAACCTTTGTGTTTCAGAAAGACATGGGTGATATTAAAGCAGCTGTGTGTTGAAGTGCTTCGATTAAGGAGACTCCCTTTTTGTTAATAAGAAAATACCCTAGGAAGTGCTTAGTGACTAGTATGAACGCTGTGATGAGTGAAACTGATAAAATTTTAAATACAGACTCTCCCTGGGTTACAGTGCTATGTTTTATGATATTTCGACTTGATGCATTGGCCTATTCCAATTCTGTTTTGTTTTTCACTTTCAGTACCTTATTCAATAAATTACATGAGATATTCAGCACTTCACTATAAAATACCCTTCGTGTTAATGATTTTGCCCAACTGCAGGCTAATGTAAGTGTTCTTAGCAAGTTTAAGGTAGGCTAGGCTAGGCTGTGACGTTTGTAAGGTTAAGTGTACTGTATTAAAGTACATATTCATCTCACACTACTTTCGGCTTGTGGTAAGTTTATCAGAACATAACCCCATTTAGTGGTGGATAGTTCAGGTCCGGAAAGTAAAAATCCAGACCAAGATTCTGTTCCAATAAGTTGCGTACTCTGTGAGTGTCACTCTTTGTCCTCAACTGCTTGGTTGAAACAAAATCTTGGTTGGGATTTTTACTTTCTGGACCTGATCTATCCACCTCTGACCTCATCAAAATCCGGGGAGCATCTGTATATGTCAGTCCTTGTTTTAAACAACAGATAAATGTCAGTGAAAGGAAGATTCACAGGAAGTGAAGGGGAAGGAGGGATGAATGTGCTATGGAAAAAAATCGGGTGAAGAGATGGACTGATCCTAATGCCAAAACTGCAAAAAGGACGGATGTTACAAGCAACTATTCGAAAAAATTAAAAAGCAGTTACAAATAATATGAACGCCCGCCACTGTAGAAAACATTCAACCTGAATTGTTTCTGTAACAACAAAAATATGAGTTGTTTCCGTAAAAATGTTTAAGTGATACGTGAATGCTTTGTATAAAAACATTCGCTAAGAGGCTTAAAAGAATCTAACCTGAAAGATGAAATTGAACAGCCTATCAGATCTGCAAAGGCGGCAATTATGCAGCAGCGCGATCGTCGCTCGCTGAAACCTCAGAAGCCGCAGTGTGGGAGATATTCCACAACAAATAAGCCGTCTCGCTAATTAAATGTCATCCTGTCTCCGCTCACTCTCACTGAAATGAATAAAACATGCTGTTAACAGTTTTACTGCTAAACGCACATTACAGTGGCAGCCATGTGTAACATTATAATTACATTACAACAATACTGTGGATTAATCATTTTAGCCGGAACACTAAAGTAATTGGAAATGGCAACGCATAGTAAAAATTCTCCTCATTACTAAATGGGGTAATTTGCAACATTACATGAATATTTGACCACAGATGGAAGCAAATGGTCAAAAATAATAAGGAACCCCACAATAAAACGTTTTTCTGGGTCAGTATTACTAAGACATATTTTACAAACTAGCAAGTTGCATGACTGAAATACTTTCTCCTTCCAGACAGAGGGTCGTTGCTTTCTAATTCCACTCAGAGCTAATTTACCTAATTACTACAGACGTGAAGCTGTGATATTCAAAAGCCGTGCTCTGAGCGCCCCTCTCGCTTGGTAACGAGGCATCAAAGGAAGCATCTTATTAAAGGATCTCGTAGACGTTTCCTAATGGTCAGCAGTGCATTTCAAACAGGTCCCACATTAATAATGGACGACCTGGCACGCTGGGGTCTTTAGTAATAGCAGATTGCGTCGTGTTTTAGTAAGAGTGTGTCTCATAAACACAGCGGCAGAAATTAAAAAACTCCACCGTTGTTTTCGGCGATTGTAGCCAATCTGAATACACGGATCCAACACAGAAAACACGGATAACTTGCCGCTAACGACCGGCAGATAGACGGCGTCGCTAGTCATTTAAAAGGTGCAAATCCCCTAATGTATAGAACATAAGCCTGAGATATTTTCCTAAAATAACAATTAATGCCTGTGAATATTTTATGTCGGCAATCGGAAACCGTTCAATGCTCTGTTTCACGGTCAACGTGAGCATTGTGGTCCAAGCGGAGATTGCTGCAGCCCACGGAGGCATGGCCGGAGGGGAGTTACCCTTTGTTAGCTTTTCTTTTAGCACTCCGTGCATCTGGGACTGGGAAAAAGTTGCAGGAACAAAATGTTGAAGACTTTATGGTGAGTATAAACGCCTGACAGGCACCAGGCAACAGATAGGTTATGCATTGCGGGTGGAGGCATTTGTGTGTAACTCCCTTTCGGCTCAATGTCCCACCATGGTCCAATGCACAAGATATATCCCGTTTATCCCACGAGAGGACGGTGGATTGGATTTGGTGCACCAGTGCTCACGTATCACCCTAAATGACCTCATCACGATTCATTGGTAAAACAGAAACGTTTCGTTTCCCCGTCACAGTTGCTTAAATATAAAATACCACCGTTATATATTCATTTTTAAAAATATAAATAAAGCGTAGTGGCGGTTGGTGGTTATGTGTGGATGGTTTGACCGCAGTTTGAAAAATAAGGGACGTATTAAACATTTTACAATCATGTCAACAGTGACGTTGAAATAAGTGAGAAAATGTGATTTTAAATGACAAAATTATATTAAGAAGTTATGAAAAAGTTACTTGATTCATAATTTAATCTCAAGATTACTACCTCCTTTACCTCTATGGGTCAACCATCTCTGATGGTACCAGTCAAAAGTTTGGACACACCAAGCTATCACATGACCTGGCCACCTGACCTAAACACAATAGAAATAGTTTTGGGGGAGTTTAACCAGAGAGTGAAGGAAAAGCGGCCAATGAGTGCTTAGCATATATGTGGGACCTCCTTCAGCATCCCAGGAGGCCACCTCATGAAAGTGGTGTACTATAGAGGAGACAGTAGGGGCAGCCAGTCCCTGGAGCAATTGGGGTTAAGGTCCATGCTCCAAGGCCCAATGATGGCATCACTCTGCTGATCATGGGATATTTGAACCAGCAACCTTCTGAGTCCCCAGCCCCCGAG
>JAODJU010000081.1:14519248-14535664 GCA_026776725.1 Gnathonemus echidnorhynchus
TATATGTATGTATGTATGTATGTATAAAGGTTAATTATTCCACTTACCCCTATAAAATATAACATACTCTTCTTCTTATTTCCATTAGTGAATAATTAATTAGGTAATAATATCTATGCAATCTGTTTATTCTTTTTAGGAATGAATTACTGTGTTATTAATAAAAATTAATAAAATAAAAGCTTATAGGGTTTACGTATCACCCAAGTTGTTTAGGTAGTTCGGGGTTCAGTGGTGAATTTGATTGGTTTAAATCACTCCCTCTAAACGTCGCCCCGCCCCTTTACTATTAGCAAGCGGACCATTGGCGGCATCTTGCCTGGGGTGTGTGGCGGAGTGATGATGTCATCTGAGCCCAGGCAGATGGCAGCACTGACACCGTGTCCCTGGCTGCTGACCTCCATGGTGGCTTCTGCCACACGGGTGTGAAAAACAGAAGCATTCAGGTCCCTTGGCGCAGATTCGGGGCCAGTGAGCTTCCTCTCCTTTCCTGCCAGTGATTTCAGTGGCAGTGGCTCTTACGGCCGGGCGACGCCACTGCCTGATGGAGAACTCTGCCGAGATCCAGAGGCTGGCCAACACTGCAGCCTTTTTGGGCTGAATTCAGATAGCTTAGTGTGTCATTTTCTTCCTAATGGAGTGGTCTAAATTACCTTTGCATGCCATAAGTACTAACTTGTGGATAGAGTGAATAGTGTTCTCCCATAATTCCAAGCTCTTCATGTAATATTTATGAATACCTTGTGACCTTAAAGAACAAATAACAATATTAGATCAAAATGTAATGAGAATGTATACTTCACTTTGGAGATACATAAAGCCTCCATTTCAATTATCATAAATAGCTTAACCACAAGCTCATATTTCACGGAACGCAAATGGAATTAATTAGAATCAAACAATGACTATAAGAAGTCTCATTAAAGTAATGAGAATTAACGTAGATAAGGAATATCAAGTGTTCCGATTACGGAATGGAATTTACAGCGCCATAATGATTACACAAATTATATAATTGTCTATGAAATACTTTGCCCTAATATTAATATTACAGTATTTTCACACTACACACTTATGCAATAATAACAGCCTGATAATATGTCCCACAAATCCCTTTCTGCATACTGGGACACTTTTGGTTTAAGCCCATGGAAGTTTAGGCCTGGTAACCTTCAAAATATAGCACTTTGCAGTAAGATCTTAAAATGTGTACTTAAGATTTCTACTTGCCAGTATTCCTGTTGGAACCTCATACAGCTAACACTTCCTTATATCTTTTTCCTTTTTTACTTGTTTGTAGATGAGTCCGGCGCTTGGCTCTTCTCGAGCTGCGTGTTGCACAGTGCTGCACCACGTCTCAGGGAAGTCGTGTCACATTCTCGCCTCAGTCGTGAAAACGTGGCCGAAATGTCACAGGCAGCAGACACGTAGCTCGTCCGAGAGGTGTGGATGTCGGCGCTGCTGCGATGTGCCGGAAGACCGAGCCGCGCCACCACTAGGCCGGGAAGACGAAGACGGGTGCCTTGGCGCTGAGATTCTCAGCTTTGATGTGTTAAAAACGGAACTTATCCCAGGGTTAGATGGGCAGTTGGTCAACCAAGAACTTATAATATTCATGATCCATAGCTATTTATTCTGTGTTCTGAAACACCCTATCTGTCTAGCTGTCTGTCTGTCTGATTGCTGACAGCGTGAGTCCTTATGTGGTTATGCTGAACCTTTAGGATGTGACTGAACATTAGTTACACTTAGTTACACTTTTGTTGTCAGGTGTTTTGAGAAGCTTTGCTGCAAAGCAGCACACAATGTTCCTATTAATGTACCTGTGAGTAAGCTTGCGGCTGTGTAGGTAACTTGGACCGTAGCTGTTTCCGAGATGATGGCTCTTGTTAGGGCGAGATGAATATACCGTCGTTTGCTTGTGGAGGTCGCATAGAGCAAAGGAGGCCTTGTTCTCCTGGCCAGGCTCTTCCTCATGAGTTATAAATCTTCAGGAACCCAAAATTTATCCTGGTGCGTTATACCCTGTGACCCAGGAGCAGGATGTGACTGAACATATTAACGAGGTTAAACGCTTGTCTGCCAAAGGTAGGAGGGCTGTGACTCAGCCTTGCTGCCCCCCCTTCCCCCAGAGTAGAGTAATTTCTAAATGTCTCCGACAAGCCAATTTTATCACCACTATCATTTGCCTGTGAGGAGATGCTTCAAGCCACTTGACAGCTTATTTGCTTTCATCGGCATTTGTTGTGTTTTAAGGAGTGCAATACAACAGGGGTATACAAGAAACATAAAATCTAGTTCTGTTACATTAGTGGTAGGGGGTCCCTGTTTCTGGTCTGCTTTCCTTTGGGGGTCCGCTATCCCACAAGGCCACTGGAGGTGCCATCAGAGTCAAGGTAGCTGAGGAAGTGCCGTCTCGATAAAAATTAAAGTAGAGAACAATATCCAGTTACAAAAGTTGACTCAAATATCCACTTTTTTCAGTGATAATTTTTATCATCCGAGTCACATAATATGTGAGATGGTGACCACAGTATGTATGTGTGTGTGTGGTAGGCAGGTGTGGTAGGCAGATGTGCGGTAGGCAGGTGTACATTAGGTAGGTGTGTGCGGTAGGCAGGTGTGGTAGGCAAGTGTGCATTAGGCAGTCCCTCCAGGAAGTTGCGATGTTGCAAAACAGTTGTAACTATTTCTGCAAATTCATTTGTTCTTGAAACGAAATAGACAAAAAATAAAGCCTCGAAACATCGCAACTTTCACCGCAACTTTTTGAAAAAGCTGCCGCAAAATCAAGCATTTTAAGCCGCAACAATCAAAAAAGACGCCCGCGAAATCCTGGAGGGACTGAATAGGGTAACAAGTGTTTCGGCATTGGAAGATAAGAAGATGAGATATGATTAAGAATTAGAAATTAATAAGTCATAAATAAGGGAATAGCTGTGCGTGTATACATGAACGGTGGGGGGTGGGGGGGGGACGATATAGTAATATTATGGTGATCCTGATTTCACAATTATTATAGTAAGAAGTAATATGGTTCCTTTGATCAGTGATTTTTGTACAGAGTTCACTGTAAAATATTTGCTATAATAGAGAAGCCCCATTATAATCTATTAACAAGAACATGAAATTCAGGACTAACTTTATGAAGGATCTGTATATCTATATATCCATTTAACCTCTTGTCCTGGTGTCTATGGTTCCTCAGGTTCCTAGGGTGGCCTAGAGCTTATTGCAGGATGTGAAGGAAATGAGGTTTGGGTATACCCTGTATAGGATGCCAGAATCCACTTATCTCACCTGGCAAATCTCCCTGTTTCTTAGTTTAGTAGATTTTGTACATGCTTTGCAGTAGGAAAAGAGAAGCACCCATGCACTCTGCTTCTGACACGTGATGCCCCACACTAACAAACTGCGATGTTTTATTGCATTATGGACAGCTGGTAATAAGGTAATACTACTGGCAGACAAATACAGTGTGTGCCCCGCAGGGGAAACAGTGCATTGTGGGAAAATTGCCGTATCAAAGAGCACCTCATTCGGCGTGGGAAAATAGATAAAAGTTTTACGGTGTCATGTTTGCTTTGGTGTGCTGCTTTACAGATTAACTTAAATGGTATAAAAAACTCGAGACGCTGATCCGGTTCCTAATATTTGCCCAGCAATACAATCCTGACTGTCCGCCTTAATTAAAATAAAATGCAAAAGATTTAGCCGTAAACGTGTTAAACAGGCAATGAAGATTAATGATAAGCGAAACTGTAAATGTGTATAAACCCTTTATAATGGATATACCATGTATTGTCAGTTATACTTAAAGACGTTGAATCATCCATTTAACAAATTCCAGTGCTTCAGTTTATTTCCACACGTTTTAAAGAAGTATCATAGCACTCAGCGGTAGAGGGTGGTTGTGACTATTTTTACTTTGTTCTTTAAAGTGCAGATACTCGTCTGATCCTTGTTCCTAACACTGTAGTAAATCTTCTAGTACTTTATGGTACCTGGGGACATTATTTCCTTTATACACATTATACGATGCCGTCATTGTCATCTGTCTTTTGTTAACTTGCCTTAAAAGATCAATAAAGCCCCTGCAATCTGTAAGATCTCATTACCCCGCTTTAGTTCCCTTTGTGATCAGTATGGGATAAATTTACTTTAAGTAAAGCATAAAATAAACGACCTCTGTCGGGATTTAAACACAAGTGCACGTGGAAGCTCACTTAGCTGTTTCTCTAACTGCTCACAAGTGTTAAAAGCCCCCCTCTCTGAGTTCTAGACTATAGTGAGAGCTCGGAATTCAATATAATGCCTGTAATCTACACTGAACTATCTATGTGAATGCCACAGAACTGCAGTCCCTCTGGAATGAAAGATGACATTAATGCAAAAGGGAGAGCCATGACCGAAAAACAGCTTTGGAGAAGTTTAAATGGACAGATCAGGGGTTAGGAAACCACTCACTGCGATTCACACCCCCCTAAGACAGTTAAGAAACGCGTATGTCTGCTTATAAAGGAATCACCCCATCTTTAATATCTCGTAAAGATGCAGATTCTCAAATTGGTTTGCACCCGAGTCGTTTTCAGTTTCTACCGCTATATGCGTGTATAATTTTGCGCATGGCTGCGGAGTCAGATCCACGCGATCACGTGGCCCTTTTGCTACTGTACATTCAGTACCTTCATGTTTATTGTAAGGCTTTGAATTTACGAAAAAAAAAAAATCAAGCGGAATCACAAGGTCAGCACTGAAAGCAAAAAAAGCGGGGGTGATTCCTCTATAAGCAGACATACGCCTGAACGGAATGCACATTGTGTAACAGTTAGAGATACTAAATATGTTTTATTATTTGTATATTCAGTTTAACACTTTATTATCAGTGGAGTAATAGCTGTGAATTATATACTTTTATTTGCTCAAACAATAAAATGCATTGTAATTTTGTTTCATTTATGATTAATTGTTCAAGAAATACGGCTGTATTACGCTGGAAACGAAGACGGGAGACACCTGCCCTCCCTCTAGGCGCGTTTGGCGATGTCGTGGATGTGGGCGATGCTGATCGTCCATTGGACATCGGCACTGGGGCAAACCCACTGGATTTCTGAATGGCGCCAGTTGAAGTCTGACAGATGAGCAGCGCTAGGGACAGAAACGCGGAGCTGCTGGTCAAGAGCTGTCGGCAAGTTCACAGGCGGGCGCAGGTCGGACATTTCGGCGAGTTCGCGCGACTTAACCCCGCTCTTGGAGACCTTCTCAAGAAGTATGTGCATGGCGATCAGATACAGCTGACGCTCTCTGGATACTATTTTTGGACATTTCAGCAAAAGAAGAGGAAGCGTTTCAAAGGTCCAGCATTCAGAGCCAAAGGAAATGGATGTGTCAAAGTGTATCTTTATTTTAACTTTGAACTACTACTTGTCCAATACCGTGAGTACTAACTTCCGTTTTGTATAGAACAAAACGTGACATTAATACGCTGAAAAAAATCCTTAGTTTCCTGCCGTAGGGATTGCTGATGAAAAAAGGAAGAAATATGTTGGATTAACGCGTTTTGTAGGCTGCTATAATGTACTGACACTGTTTTTCAAGAGTCTAAAATTATTCTAACTATTAAAGGCGGTTTAAAACGTAGCGGCGTGTATAGTCACACTACATATGTTTCTTTAAAATATTAATTAGAAACTTTTCCTTATTTTACTTTTATTCGTTTACACGCATAATCCGGCAGATTATATTAATGACCGGATATTTTGAGAGAATGTATTCATATTATAGTTAGTATAGTGTGCCGATGCTTTAAGTCATTTAGTCTATCGCTAATAATAAAAGTTGAATAAACAAGGAAATAAACCATAAAAACATACCAATCATCACATTTAAAATATGAATGCCATTGGGGGCTAGCTGCGTGTATATATAGTACTGTAAGAAAGAAACCTAGACGCAAGATGGGCGTTTAGTAAACGTAGGGTTATTCCGAGGTGTGCCCTTTACAATGTTTGTTGAAAGGGTTAGGAGACATGAGTCGTATATTAATGAACTGAAATAAACTTTTATATAACAATTGAACACTGCAGAAAACATGCGAGTTTTCCTCCATAGTTGACTAGCGTCGGTTGCATCGATCGTTGCCTGTGTTCATAATGTCATCCTTACTAACGCGACACATGCGTTTTACCTAATTCTGTATCATTGTCTTTGGAAAACTCAAAGAACGTTTTAAATCTACAGTTTGTAGAACGGTTTCATATAAATCTACTTCGTAAACGGGCTGTGTGTAAAGCAAAACTGATTACAGGCACGACCACCTGCGTAAATACTGAAGCAAGTATAGCAACAACGCGCATAACGGTCGCCGTAGCTAAGACAACAGCGGAACTTGTTACAGCAAAATAAGATATGATCAATGAAAGATATATTTTTTGTGACATAAACAGGAATTTACAGTTTCCACCACGAGAGCAGGCTGCATGTGACACAGGCACGCATTCATATCTGGGATGGCCTCATTGTACCTTATAAACCATTAACTATTTTAATGCAGATGTCTGCATGATTTCAGGCTATTAAAGTTCTTAATTCCATAGAAATTAAGAAATTAATAGAAAACACTGACTGGAATTGCCTTTGCTTGTAACATTTACCTGGTATATCAAAGTAGGCTACCTCCAATAGGCAAATAATGGAAAATGATTTATACTAACAAATAATTCATTACATTTTGTATAATAAAAATCTAGAGCCCCCGAAGGTACATATCCACGTGAGAAGGGAAATTCCCGTACAGAATATACATAATTTCGTAAATGCAGTTTTTTGATCTGCATTTACACAATGACAAAACCATCTCAGTATATAAATATTAACCCTTTTTTTTTTTTGCTTTAAAAATGCATAAAATTCTCGTCCTGCTAAAAGACAGGGCTTGATTTTGATTTCCAAATAATGTTTTGTCTTCGCTAACTCTGCCAGAAAATTGCATGTAGATCAGCGCTTCTGGAGCACAGACGGCATTTGGCAGCTTTTTATGTGGGCTGGTTGAACTGGTCATTTGAATAACAGACGATCGAGTTTCTTTGTGTCAGCGCTTGCAGTTTAGAAGGCCCAGCAGGCTGAGTCCCATTCTCAAACAAGTGTCATATTGTGGCAATATTAACAAGTTTGCAAGATCCAGAGGCATTCATATTTTCTACTCTGTTATCCAATCTATGGTAATTCATCTATCGACAAGGAATTACTTACAGTTCAGTAGTTTACTGTGCAGTCTGACAGAAGTGAGTAAAATTCAAATGTAGTTTAAGTTTAATATAGCTGATTATAGAAGCATTTTTCATATGCCCTAATGTTTTCAGTGGCATATAAGAACTGATAAATGAATGGATGGATGGATGAATGAATGTATTTTATTCAATCTGACTAGGCAATTCTTTTGTTACAGCAGCAAACATAAATAAGGCAGCAGCACCAGAGTACACATAGATTATTGTAGGAAAGGAAGAATTTAAGATAAAATAAAATTAAATTAAATGGAAAACAGGATGCCCACGTGAAATCAGTCACATTAGTAATCAGAGAGACAGGTAAGGGCATCGGAATAATCTACTATAACCAATAGTAATTGGGACAGCTGTAAGTGTCAAAGGTTGTGCAAGTATGGAACATTAAATGAACAATATTGAAAGTAAAGCAGGGCTGCCTAACCCTGCTCGAGGAGATCCATCACCCTGCAGAGCTTAGGTACAGCCCTAATTTAACACAGCTGATACAGATAATCAGGCTCTTCAATAGCATCTCAGTATTAGAGCCGACTTAGCTTTAACTTAGCTGAGTCTACTACTGAGGTGCTACTGCAGGGCCTGATTATCTGTATCAGGTGTGTTAAATTAAGTCTATACCTAAGCTCTGCAGGGTGATGGATCTCCAGGAGCAGGAATGAGCAGACATGGTGTATAAGATCCATGGAAGAAACCCTGGGGAGCATTTAGGAGGATCTTCGCTTGACTTTTAAACAGAGACCCTACCCTGACAGAAAATACGGAGACATGCAGGCAATTCTGGCCATTCTCCTCTCCATCCCATGACTGAGCTCACCCAATCATGCTGTCAGGCAGACGTACGATTAAAATAACATTCTGACATCAGGCTGCAAAGCGCCAGCAATGAGAATGAAAAGCATCAGGCAGATAAGGAAGTTGGGGTGACATCATGGATGAAGAAAAGGGGGGGGTCCTCCAGTGATTTGACACTCAATGGATCGGCTTATTGGTGAAACAGTAATCTGTGTGTGGAAAAACCTGACAGCCCAGCAGCAGCAATTAAGACGATCCAGGTCATTTATAGGCAGTGAATGTTTGTTTTTTCCCCATGCTTCTGGAGCTGTGGAACATGCCAGTGAATTCCAGGACACAGCTCTGCAGATGTGCCCACTTGTCGCTCGTCTTATGGGGAATCTCCCCCCTCTTTGACACTGAAGCCCACTGTGTGGTTCTGTTCACAGTGACATCTGTGTTTTCATACCACCTCTTGTGAGTAAATTTCATAGCCGTTGCCTTGTCATAAGATCCGGCTACTTGCATCGCATTATTTGTTGAGATATCGTGTAGCTCAGTGGGTTGGGGAATTTGTGCAAGATAGTGGATTCAAAGCAGGCAGCTAGTTTAGTAATCGTATAACTGGAAAACACTTGAGTGAGGCTCTGAACTCGAATTGCTCCAGGGGTGCTGGATGCTAACTGGACCTGCCTCGTGTCTGCAAGCTTTCCCCACTAGTTTGTTGCTATACATTTTTGGATTTCAGGAGGAGTATGAGTTAAGGAAATGTGGTACTAGTTTATCCTTTTGAATGTGTACACGTCTACAGGAATGATTCATCAGACACTTAAAAGAGCAAAGTAATTTTGTAAAAAAAATATTCAATGTATAAATAAATCAAGCTCCAATCAATTAACATAAATGGGTATCATATAGATTACAGTAAGGGCTTGGATCACTCCCAGAAACAGAGGACATTCACATTTCTTTGGACAAGTGTTGGCACTGCTTGTATAATATTTTATTTTTGGCCGATAGCTTGGGCTACATGATTCAGGATGAATTGTGTATATATAGCTGTTTTGCATATCGAACATGCTCTCCTATCCATCTGTCTTAAGTTGCTCCTCAAGCTGTTGTCTAAAATTCAGAATTTGCTTCTGGCTGAATGCTTATGCGACAAAGATATCATTTCACTGATGAGAATCTCCACGAAGCTACCCTTTTGTCCGGCTGCCATTTTGAAACCGAGTAAAAATTTACCTTGTTTGGTAAGAGAAGTCTATAATTGTAAAGAAAAGGCCGGGGATGACATAATCCATATCGTCACCAGAGAATAATAGCAGCGTGCGGCTCTCCTGGTGCGCGGCGGCCTCCAGGCTTCCGGTATTTCAGATAGAATGCTGCAATTCCGTGAGTCATCAGCCTTTGAAGGCACACTTTCTATACCTCTATCAAGTGGGCCCTGCCTGCTTGCGATTCTCTGCTCAAGGTCTTGAGTCTGAACCTTTGTGGTGGAGCTTTTAACGGCGGTGGACGCATCACTGCGGCATCCTGGCGGAGCAGCGCCGCAGGGCACACGGCCGAGCCTCCCGAGGATGCGGTCGGTGCAGGTCTGAGCGCGGCGTGCCGCCCCTGTACCGCTGCATCCGGAGCGCGTCCTCCATCTGTCAGTCGTTTCTCCCTCATATTTATCTTGCTGGAAAACAGGGAGGCCCAGTGATCATATTAAAAAGTGGTTTTGAATAATGAAACATCAATTATTCTTGTTCCGTTTTTGGAACGTTAATGTGGAGCACATTCATTGGTCACTTTCCAGCCCACCGCTCTTTTTTTATCGGGCTTCCATTGATTTACTGGGGCAGATGATCTATGAAACTGGCTCTCAAGAGCTTGCTTTTTATTGTTTTTCTTGACTTGAGCTGCGCTGTGTGATTCTAAGGCAGTGAAAGGTGACAGATATCTAACAGTGTACTGTACCCAGTATACATGCAATTCTTGTAATATGCATTCAGTATTCAGATAATTTTATTTATCCCAGAAGGGCAATTCAGTTACACAACCAACGCAGTCCACATAAATAACACTCAATACAGAACAACTATGTGCATGTTAGGATAATTATAAACAGACAAAATGAAGCATTACATGAAATGTTAATATTGCAAATGTTATTTCAAGGATAATCTAATTAATGATATTATAATCATAGTAGGAATTACAAAGCTATAGTTAAACATTACAACTATGTTTCGATTCAGTTTAATCAGCCTACGTCATGTTTTTTTGGCTGTAAGTTAAGAGGTAAGGTGACATGGTTCATGGAAAGCGCATATCATGTAAGACAACCAGCTGAGAACAGAAGACTGTTGCAGGTAGGTTGTTAGGCTTATCTATCGTGTTTGCCCATTGTGTTACCTGACTATGTCTCTTAATTATCAGTTATCCTGCCTTGATTGCCCTCCTGTGTTGACCCGGGTGTTACCCTTTACAGGTTAGGGCTTAGGCCCTGCCTGGTAAGTGGAGCATTTGTGGTGATTGGTTGCTGATGTTGTCCTTGCTGGCAGCAGTGTCCATGTCCTCCCTGTCCCCTCAACTGTCTTAATCTACCTTGGGTATTACGCAATAAACCACTAATACTCACATTTGCATCCTGCTCTCCTTGTGACATATGCATGGCAGAAAGTTGTTTTTTTTTTTTAACAAAATCAAGCTTTGAATCCTACTTTAGCTCTTTGGTGCAAGGCGATATATTCAGCTGAGACTGAACAGATGTACGAACTCTTTCCTTTTGGATGACTGTAAATCAGCATTTCCCGATCTGGTATTTGGGGACCCACAGACAGTCCACATTTTTGCTCCCAGAAGCTGGAAGGGAAATGAAATGTCGACTGTCTGGCAGGGAGCTCAGTGGGAGCAAAAACATGGACCAATTGTGGGTTCCCAAGGACCGCTTTGGGAAACACTGCACTAAACTACTGGGAGAATCTGGAGCTGGTTCTCTGTGAATCAAACGTTTTACCTAAATGTATACAGTTAAGCAGCACTTTCAAGAAGTGTAACTTTCACTGGGGGTCATCTGTGACCATGAGATTAGAACAAGGCATCGGGTCTTAAATGTCTCCGCTACGTCTCCACACCTTGCCAACTGTTGTCATCCCACATGTGTCGTCTTGTCTTGAGCTCAGAGCTGCATGAATGACTTTCATTTCATGGAACTCCATGGAAACAGCCTTCGCTGTCAGCGTCAAAGTTGCCAACTGTCCATTGAAATAGTGTCCTTGCATTCACGTCTATTAAATTGGACCAAAATAGTGATTCATGCTAAATCTTAGGAAATAATGGCAGCTGTTTGGTTGCCTTCAGAGATGTGCCCTATGGTCCTCGACTTCACCCCATGTGTTATTTTTCTCTGCCAGCTTTTGTTTTTTCAGTTCGGATGGCACAACAGGAAAATGTCCATCTTCAGATTTCAGGAATAGGCTGACGTATTGTTTGTGACAACTGCGATGACGAAGTTCGATTTCACACGCACTGTATCCGCATGGTCAGACGTCATATGGTTGTTACAAAAATCTCTCAGCTATGAAGATATCAAAGCCTAATTCATCTTTGTTTTCCATATTTCAAAGTAGACAGGAAACTTGGATGCTAAAGCCCTATCTTCAGAATTTACAAAGATTAATTTAACATAAGAGAATCACACAGAAATTGTGCATGATAACGTGCAATAGTCAGAATATTTCTGAATGACATGTCTGCTGATATTTGAGGATGAGAGATACATCACACATCACTGCTCATGGTGTTTCAAGGAAAACATGTAAATCTAAACAATAAGAAATAACTAAATCATTTATAAAAGCCAAGGCAAAGATTTTTGTTTTGTTTTTAAGATCTGTCACCTGCAAATCTCAAGTGTTTTTTTTTTTTATATAAATGAGTATGACCCTCTTTAATCTGAAGTACATAGTATACTGATTTTAAATGACAATTCCCCTTTGGAATACATTTGCATGTCTCAGTTAAGCATTGAATTTTTCTTGTCTGAAGTCAGAGGGCTGGTCACTGGTTTCCAGAAACATGCCTTAGGCATGTGAGTTTCCCTGTCACCATTCTGTTTTACTGTATATTCTTTAACCTATTTGTGATCTCCTGGGTGTGCTGCATAGCCAAAACCTATTACACCATTTTGAGGTACCTAGAGAGGAGCTGTTATCATTATGATGGATTTTGACTGTTACAATAATGTGAATGTAACACAAAATCATAGTATCCAAAAGTTTTTTATTGGCACGCTTCTTTAGCAGTGCACACAGTATATCAATGTTTGCAGGTTAAGTAGCCTATGTTGTTCCACACTGATGGAAAAGTGTGTTTATTCATTCTGAATTCATACATCTTTGCCTCAAGCGGAATAATTGGCAGATATCTTATTTTGGATTTATTGCAATAATGAAAAAAGTTTTTAGACTGGTTATTTGGCAGTGAAACTTTTTAACAAAGGATTGAGATCAGTGCTTCTGAGCCGTTAGGCTTCTCGGTAAATCGGTGGGTAGGCTGCTGTCAGAATAGTGCACGGTGATATGGACAGCAGGAATATCTTACTGCTTTGTATCTATTGTTTTCCTTAGTGTTAAAAATCTGACTCTATCTGATTTTTGTATATCTTTTTTCCCCCTTTTGGTAAATAGCAAAACGTTTTCATTTCCTTTCCTTCACATTCCCCATTAATAAACACCAGTTTGGATAAGATCATCTTGGCTTGTGGATTCCCTTTGGCTTCCTACACTAGTTTGAAAAGCCCTGTGGTGTTTAAAACTTGTGTTTTGGTCCATTATCCCTCCTGCCCCCTTAAATGTAACATTTGCGGTTTTACACACTACCTGATGTAACCTGAAGCCGTTTTTGCACCTTTGGATGCTCTTGTGTCCTTGAGACAAACGGGACATTTCATGATCCTTTTGCATTAGATCTCCCACTGACCGAAGGACATCGTCACAAGGCCCATGTGACAAAGATCTGATCTGATCTGATTCAGTCCCAAAAATTAACAAAAGTCTTTCTAAACAGTTACTTGCATAAGCATGTTTTTGGAATTCATCTGTGCCCAGAAGTGGTTGATTTACAATCAGCCGATAGGTGACCACATATGCGGGACAGGAAATCTCTCCAAGCACCCTGATTAGCCATGAGCATGTTGAACCACTTCAGCAGCCATGTGAGCTGCTATATATCTACTGATCTCCTGGTGATGGGCTTTTTCACTCCAAGGATAATAAGGCTTTGCCAGATGGATAACTGAACACTGCAGAGAGATTTCTGTGTTTATATGGACTCAGAGCTCAAATGGTAACCATTACAGGCGTGCTCTGTGGGGGCCGAATACAGCATACTGCACCTTTTTAATAATTGGCCACTTTGACGATTTGCGTACAGCTCAAGGCTTCATACTGGGCTTGTTTTCATCTTAAACATTTTTCATTGACAGTTTGAACTTACGACCTCTCTTTACATTTTGTATTGAAATACCTATGCATTTGAACCCTCTAACACACAATTAGGCTGCAGTAAACCTTTTTGGGGGAGGGAAACACTATCCCCCCCAGCTAGGATTAGAATCAAATAACCAGTCAAAGTAAATGGTGTTTGGAGGTGGAAGGAACAGCCTTTTAAATGCAGGATCAGACATGTCGGAGAGCACTAGGATGTTAGAAGATTCTAAAGGCTCCCAAGGCAGTGCTGAAGCCGAAATGCGCACTTCTTTTCTTGGTTAACGATTTTATTTCCTGGTCCACGGACATGAGGGCTTAGGCTCTCAGGATCCCTTTATCCTTTATCTGTCGTTGGTGAGTTTGTCCTGTTCTTCCACAGCCCTCTGGCTTTGCTTTTATCCTGGGGACGTTGTGTCGGTGGCTGTCAGGTTGCGTGTCAGTGCTTTTTTTTGAGGCACTTGGCCAGACCTGCTGCGGTTCGTCGTTCAAGTTTATGTGTAAGGCGGTAAAATGCAAACAACAACAAAAAAAGCACTGAAAGGCTTTAAGTAAATTAAATATTGGCACATCTGTGATTAACACGTGTGGCTCACACCTCCAGGGTTGTTCTCCCTGTGTGCTCAGATTTTTTTCCCAAAACTGAAGGACGAGCATTTAGGCCAGTTACTGTCTCTGAATTGCTTGTGCGTATGTGTGACTGTGTGTAAGAGTGTGTGCATGTATGTGCCCTATGGTGGACTTGTATCCCAGACTTCTGTGTGACTCTGTATAGAATAGATTATATATTATTATTATTATTATTATTAAATGGGTGGATGGAAATACTGGCAAATCTTTTCTTTAATATTATTTTTTTTTAAATGCATGAGTTTTACTGTGACCGTTGAAATCCGAAGTTGTCCTTTTTCATTAATCCAATGGAATATGGATGTTTTGTATTCAAATTCCTTTACCATAAAGAATGGTATATGAGGTACACAAAAGTAATTGAAATTTCATTAAAAAGGCACAATTAACCCTTGTTTTTTAAAAAAATATATCATATATGGATGAACAAATTAGAAATCTATCTGTTTTCAAATGCAGGGTGACAGTGCAAATTATGAATAACAAATTGTTTTTATTTTTTTAAAACAGGTGCAGTCTGTGCAGATGTGTGACGTCGTGATTGAAATTGAAAAAGAGAGAAACCGGTGCCTGGAAGAGTCAGAATCAGAGAACATCACCTCAGGTACACGTTGCTTGCTAAGGTTGCTTGCTGTCTACTGACCTTCTACATCTGAAGGTTTATGGTCTTCTAATGAGGACGAGTGCCGCTCAGAGTGTCTCCGGCAGATGATCTGGAAAATGACAGATGGGAATGTGAAAATGTTCCATTTATCTGTGGGTTACCTGACAAAGGGAGAGATGTCCACCTAGAACTGCTATGTATGCTCTCTCTCACTCACGCTTGGCACCAAGCCTACCATGAAATTAATCAGCAGATGAGAAGAAAACGGGGCTGAGGATGAAACTACTTGGGAACAATCTGTCCAAAATCCATGTAATTATAGACACACATTTGGCTATATTTAGGTTATTTACTGAGCAGCGGATCTCCTTTTCTTATAATTGTTCCCAGCTGATAACCCTTCGCCCCGTTGCTGCTTGATACTTTGTTATATTAGCCATAGTGCAGGTGGGATTAAATATGTATGGTGACAGGCTTTAAATCAACCGCAGCTTTCAGCCTAGTCTCTAAGCTCGTAAATTCACAATAGGGAGGGCTTACTCTCCATGGCCACTGGGAGCTGTAGGTTATGCAAAACCTCAGGGTTTGTATCGTAATGAATATTAAACCGGCAGTTGCTCGTTTGGCATGCTGTCGAGACAACCCTGAGATGGATATGGGGTTGGAAGACGGAAAGATGAATGGATGGATGGATGGATGGGAGCACAAACAAGCAAACAATGAGTGGCACTAATAAAAATTAACCAAGCACCACATGTTTGTCTGGTGAATTTAACCCACATCTCATTCCATTTGTTTCTTTCAACCCTCTGCTTTTAATGGACTATAAACACACACAGCATAAAGAACAAACAAACAGGCACCTTTCTACATTTAAACAGGAGGCACGACTTCAGGCACGTCGTTTGTAATCGCAAATCAGGTGATCTCTCTGACAAATGGGAACCAGGAATTCATACTCATTAATTTGACTGATAAACCTTGTGCTTATCTCTATAAAAATGCTGTATAATTAAAGAGCCTGTGTTCTCTTCGGGCCTCCGGATTAACTCTTTAGTGATTCCCTGAAATTCAATGCTTTTTACTGGCAATGTGGTTATAAATAAATGAAATGTATCGTTTCTGAAATACAAATTACCCTTTGATGTAGTACTTTGGCTGGTCCTATTAATGGAATGGGCAGATTATGCATTCGGACGCTGGGAACGTTTTCATTTTAAGGGCAAGGAGCGATTACAATAAATAAGTCTCCAAAGGAAACATAAGCATGTGATGACATGTGGAATTTATCAATTAGCATTAATCTTCCCCATAATGTTCCTTAAGAGGTATTTTAGGTCCACTTCAGACAGACAGCACCAGGTGAAGGTCCATCTAACTCAGATAGGTGTATTTCAGTAAACTTCTAAAACTAATTGCACATCTTGTTGAACTTATAAATTCATGAGCAGATTTCTCCAGATTCTGTATTATTTGATCTTTTAATTCTCTTAATGTCTGAGATAATGACATTCTGGTTTGTCTAGGTTTGGCATAGAAAGAAGTCCTAATTGCTTAACACAAATGAAATTATTTTAAAATATATACACCAAGGAAGTCTCTTAAAAACCATATAGATTCCATTGATCTTTGATACCCCCCCAACCACCCC
>JAODJU010000081.1:14535675-14556949 GCA_026776725.1 Gnathonemus echidnorhynchus
AAGTGTAAGTTAAATATTACCAAGCAATAAAAAGCTTAGCCCCACAAGGAATAAATAAGTAATAATATACTTAAAATGTGTGCGCCAGTTGGAATGGAGAGATAAAAAATGGATGCCTGATTCCTGAATTCAGCAGCTCATACATATATCATGCTGTGGACTTTTAAAATGCAAAAAAGTCCAATATATTAGAGAATCTCTATTTTTAAATTGCAAAACTGACTGCAGTGAAAACATTAATTAAAAATAACTTGCATTGAAAATGAAAGAATGATGTTTTAACCTTCAAGTAATTTGTGTGACAAAGTGAAGCGCGCTAAAAACATGCGTCGATGGATTTGTAAAGTATGGAAGCATTGCCAATTTCCGTACTCCACCCGACGATTACATTTTTAAACACCATGTTGTTTTCTTTGGCCACTTGAAGTTCACCTGGCCAGTGAGAAGTGTACTCGTTCTTCCCCCACCCGGAGTGTTTACGCACTGGGTCAGAGAGTATCGCCTGAACTGGAAGATTTTAGTCTTTTTTTAATTACATCCAATTGCAACCTGCCTTGGAAAAGAAGCAGAAGTAGTTACGGGGTAAATATTTGATGCAAGTAATCTCCTTGTTTAGTTTTCAAAAAGCTTACTTGATTTTAGCCGTGTTTTACCTTCCAGCGTTAATGATTAAGCACACCCCCCCTCTCCGGGTTTAACTGACCTTCCTGATGTTGTTTATTAAATCACCCAGTGGCAACCTGTTTTGTACGTCGGCCCATGTGCCACTTTGATCTGGGTTTGATTGGGTTGCAATAACGGGGCTGACATAGGAATTTCTGAACACATGTTTTATCAGAATCTTTCCATCAAGGTTATTTTATAAGCTAGTTTGAAATCAACTAAAAATAACATCTCCGTTATGAGGAATAATTTATATTTATAGGAAAATGTGTAAGTAATACAGAGATTTGAGTAAGATGTGCCATTACGTATACTGCAACTCAATTATATTTGCATTATTGTATTTACCTGCCTTACAGTAACCCTACAGCATAAACAAATTATGGTTATGAAGACACAGTATTGTACACAGTACCTCAGTTCATAATCACTTGCGTAACAAATGCAGCACTTTCTGCATCATATTTCTGTATAGGTCTCACTAAACAACAGTAACGTTGTGCATGTTAATACATATTAAAATGGATGGCAACATTTAAAATGGAATATCCATAAATGTTACATTTGAAATGAAATATCTATACATTCAGACTGAACATGATGTTTCATATTGATTTTCAATAACAAGAAAAGTCAGAATTTGAGTACAAAATGAATGTTTTAGTTCCAATAATGAAACTGAATGAAACAGATTTTTGGGCCTGTGGTTAAGGAACAAGACCTGTGAATAACAGGCGGGCAGGGCAGACCCCAAGGGACCACATGCTCATGATTATCGGCTTCCGAAAAAGTACTACCACCCAAAAGTATGAATTCTCAGCCCCCGCCGTCATCTTGTGAAGGTGGGATATATTTCTCAAAAGAAGTTTCAACTTAGGAAACTGTTTAGAGAGACATTACAGAATGTGCAGACTCAGTAAAGTAGATCAGTGGGTTACGCCACTGTGCTTATGAGCAAAAGGTCACTGGTTCAGACTCTGTGGTTGGCAGAGTGATCTCTCTTCTGGAGAGTGATGCCCTTCAGAAAAACCCTTAACCCCAGTGGCACCACATATTTGTTGACTCTACTTTCTCGATAAACATACCCTATATTGCCAAAAGTATTGGGACACCTGCCTTTACACACACATGAACTTTAATGACATCCCATTCTTAATACATAGGCTTTAATATGGAGCAGCTTCAATTCTTCTGGGAAGGCTGTCCACAGGGTTTAGGAGTGTATTTATGGGAATTTTTGACCATTCTTCCAGGAGAGCATTTGTGAGGTCAGGCACTGATGTTGGATGAGAAGGCCTGGCTTGCAATCTCCGCTCTGATAATTCATCCAAAAGGTGTTCTGTCGGGTTGAGGTCAGGGCTCTATGCAGGCCAGTCAAGTTCCTCCACACCAGACTTGCTCATCCATGTCCTTATGGACCTTGCTTTGTGCATTGGAACAGTCATGTTGGAACAGGAAGAGGCCATCCCCAAACTGTTCCCACAAAGTTGGGAGCATGAAATTGTCCAAAATGGCTTCGAAAGCTGCAGCATTAACAGTTCCTTTCACTGGAACTAAGGAGCCAACCACTGCATCCGATGCTTTGATGTAAGGCTTGAATGCAGCTGCTCGGCTATGGAAACCCATTCCATGAAGTTCTCTCCGCACTGTTCTTGAGCTAATCTGAAGGACACACTAAGTTTGGAGGTCTGTAGCTAATGACTCTGCAGACAGTTGGTGATTTCTGCACACTGTGCGCCTCAGCATGCATTGTCCCCGCTCTGTGATTTTACATGACCTACCACTTTGTGGCCAAGTTGCTGTTGTTCCCAATTGCTTCCACTTTGGTATAAAACCACTAACAGTTGACCGTGGAATATTTAATAGAAAGGAAATTTCACTAATAGACATATTGCACAGGTGGCATCCTATCACGGTACCATGCTTGAATTCACTGAGCTCTTGAATTCAATGATTTGGAGCAGTGTCCCAATACTTTTGGCAATATTGTGTATATATATTGTATAGGAATACACTGTAGTCTGGTTGGACTGTTGCGGTAGAAGGTTGAAAATGACTTAAACTCAGCGTCGTTACAGTCTTTCTGTGAGTATTGGTGAAAAATCACATAATCAAAGCTCAAACCTTACGTTCCCCCCACACCCACTGACGTTCCATAACGTTCCATGATGACAATTAAGGTGATGGTCTCTGACATGTTTGCTTTCAGTGTTCAAAAAGGCTTTGCAAAGTCCTCGGCCTTCCCTTCTGGATTCACTAAACCTAGTGTGCACCCGAACACATCCTAACACGCTTAGGACGTTATGTAGGAGCAACAGCTTCAAATAACCCAACAAGCATTCCGAATGCAACATTCCGCCAACCTGCCCTTGCCTAACAACAACTATTTACACTGCTGCTAATACTCATCCACATGACTGCTGCTAATAAAAAAAAAACTGCACTCTTTAATGCTGCTTAAAGAATATGTGATTGCTCACTGCACTTTGTCTCATTCAGCCTGATACCATCCGTATTGTATATATTATTATTGTGGCGCCCCACCCTGGGTTCTTCCCTGCTTTGCACCCGTAGTTTCTAGGAAAGGCTCTGGACTCCTATGACTCTAGACAAGACAAGTGGATATAGAAAATGGATGGATGGATTGTTTTGCATTTTATTTTCTTATTTTTTCTCATTTTTTATAAAACGTAGTATACAGAGTTTGATTGTAAATGTACAATGACAATAAAGATATTCTAATTCTGATTTATTGTGCCGACAGGCTGCGAGGGCATGTGGGACGTCGTCGCCTGCTGGCCCCCCGCCCTCGTTGGGGAGGTGGTTACCATACCCTGTCCGGATTACTTCAGCTTCTTCAGTAACGAACATAATGGTAAAACAGCTTTTGCTTCACACATTAAGCCCCTACAGTACATGTAATAACAGTATACACACCCTAATTCGGTTCATTTTTATATAGCGCCTTTTTCCAGCACAATTGGCTAAAACCACTTAAGATCCAGTGACAGTTTAGGGTAACAGTAGTATAAATATATTGTGAGTCAAAGCCAGAAGACAATGGAGGACATGAAACAAATCAAAAAATTAACCTCTGTGGGTCCAAGGTCAGTTGACTACACTCCCCCCCACCACCGCCCAGCAATACACAGACTGTAAAACTCCTTGTACTTGGATTAAGGACTAGACATGATTCCATTCATTCCATGATTGGGTTTAATGGTCTATACAATAACTGTGCAAAATGATACAGTGTGGAAGAGGATGGTGATGGTCTCACTGTAACTCAAGTTACTATTCACAAGAAAATGTTGTTATACTGGAGATTTGCAATAGGAGAAAAAAATCAGTTTTACCAGTGCTTCTCTGGGGTGGCACAGTAGTTGCTCTGTTGCCTCACAGTTCTCTGTTGCCTCACATCACCAAATGTTTTCTTGCATGTTCTCCCCATCTCGTTGTGGGTACTCCGGTCCCCCCCTTCCTCCCCGGTTCAAAAACATGCTGAGGTGAATTGGAGTTACCGAATTGTATGTGTGTGTGTGAAAACGGTTAATTGGAGTTACCAAATTCTGCATGTGTGCATGTGAATGATGTGTGAGTGCCTGCGATGGGTTGGCGCCCCGCCCTGGGTCGTCCCCTGCCTTGTTCCCACAAACTCTCTACTCCCTGTGACCCTGAATAGGACATGATTTACCAGTGCATGATGGGTGGTGATGTGAGGGTTAAGCAGCCATATACCTATGATCTGTGATTATTATGTAATAGGAAGAAACACTACAGCTATGTGGTGGGCAGGGAATGGCCACAAAGCACGACATGTAAACATAGCCTGTTTCTGCTGCCAAACAGCGCCCAGACATATAACATCCATCTTTTAATCTCCAGTCATTGTTTTAGTTACACATTTATAGGATTGGCAATTTATCATTTATTTTTAAGATATATTACTCTGCGGAGATAATGGCGTGAAAGTATTGCCAAAAATTTAATGCCAAACAGAGTCAGGATAATTCATGCTATAGCCAGTATCTTATCACTTTCCACATAGTAAGCCAAATGCTCCATTTAGCAAATTGAACCGGCATATTTTAAAGATGAAAAAAGCAGATGAAGCCATTCAGTATAGTAACATGAATATAATAGTTCTAAATTTAATTTAATTTTCACAACTATGTTATTTGTTTACACGCATCTAATATTTTTCATGCGGTTATGCATGCGTAAAATTTGAATAAAATCTTGATAAGAATCACATAGGGAACAAGCTGTGAAATCTCAACAATTCCTCTTGAGGTAAAGCGGCATAAGTAAAGCCTCACAGCCTATAAATGTAGGCCCAACGTGTGACAAGCAAATTGACTGTTGTAATGAAATTAGACTAGGCTGATGCAAGGTGTCTGTTACCGCTCCCCGGACACCTGCAGAAATGTGTAAATGAGAGCAGGTCATATTTGTTTGCACATTTATTCGATGTAGCATTTTTTTTCCTTCATGGGACCTGTATTGTCAGTGAACGGGAGTTTCAGTGCTTATTATTACAGATCTATGTTCCAGAACAAGAGAATGATTTTGCTTTGATTACAGGAAATTGCTGTTTTGTGCAGATAGCGAATATATTTGCGGATTGGAATCAAGCAGCATCTGTTTTCTCTCACTGAACTGCAGAACTGGGAAATTTTAATGCATTTAACGCAATTTTAACTTGCATTTTACTCTTCCCTTGTTTATGGGCAATAAACAGCAAAACAACAAAAATAATAATAACAAACTCAACCATATTACTACTACTACAACTAATAATAATAATAATGATAATAATAATATACATGTCTATGTATATAAATGCCAGGTATACCAATTAAACTAAAATGGGCCCAGGTTAATGACCCAGCTTGGGGTGTTTTTACCCCAGTATTTGTAGCTTGTCCCAAGGCAACTCCTCCTAGTACAGGGAGATTAATTAACAGGGTAATGATTAATGGCTGTGATGTCAAGGGCAGGTCATCGACCCAGGGGCGTGACTGATGGAGGGACCCGGCCCTTATTTTCCTGTTGATTATGGCCTGCCTGCCATGTACCCTGGTGTTTCTACGCTACTTATCGATGTTTATCGTTTATTTTATGCACATAAACTGGCTCACAGGGGATGTAAATGAACAACAAAAGGGAAACACACAGCCAAAGCCTTCAAGGACTAATTGTAAATTATAGCCACCTGCTTTCATACACATAGGTTTATATGCGGTGCCAGTGTTAAGTACAAATAAAAGCTGTGTTTTCACACAACCGTAGTGGGCAACCATTGCTGTGTCTGCTCGTTTCTGTAATTAGTCCATGCTGGGTATTAATTATTGATGGCAGTGTTAGCTGGACAGCAGAGTCCATTAAAAGCCCTGCAAACTGGCTGTAAAAAAATGGAATGAATCACTGTTCAAGTAAGGTCAGAAAGACTGGGAATGCGTGCCGTATGTCAGCATAACCTGGCTGAATTCACGCGATGCTGTTATGTAGGAATACGGAACATTAAATAAAGGCTAACACGACGCCCAGAGCGCCTACTATTGAGGTTGGCTTTGCTGTGGATTGGCGTTACTAACCTTTTTTTGCTTTGATTGCCTATTTGTATAAAAATCTTACCTCGTGAATACATCTGAATGCAGCCACCTTGAGGTAGCATGGCAGACTGTTATTTACATTTACGTAATGATATGGCACCACCGCTCAGTTTTACTGCCAGCAGACTATTCTGTATAATTAAGTTTACAGCTTACGGTGTTTGTTTCTCTGTTGCTACCAATCCTGCACTCATTTTATTTATTTATGGGCTATAGCCTGAGTGTTATTTAGATCTTTTCCATATTCCATATGGATGAATTGTCAGATTTACAAAGTTTTTTTTTTTTTTTTTTTAATGAAAATGCACATAGGCCTATTTGAATAAAACAGTTAGTTGTGGAGAAGCTAATAGGCACAGTATTGTAAGTGAAAAGAGATAAAGACGTTTCAGTGAATTTCAGTCATAGAGTTCCAGATCTTTGATCTGATCTATTTATTAAATAATTGTGGGGGGAAAAGATGCACAGGCAAGCTCGCCATCTCTGTGAATTTTATCTAATAAATGTTACACGATTATCAGTCAATATTTCAAATGTGCTGTGAGAATCATATAAAGGAGACTCTAAAGTTAATTTGCAACCAAAATAATTAAACAATTACCATCTTCATATGACTTGTTGTACCTTATTAACCCTCATGAAAGTTTCCAGTTGCAACAGCAAAAAGGAATTTGGGCTGGTTTGGTTTTGAAATGGCTGTCACTTATTTTTATTATGCTGTTTCTAGGAAGAATGTTGTTTTTGTTTTTTCAGTGATCTGCTTTGCACTCTTCTGATTTTCTAGATTAATAGTGAAAGTACTTTCTAGACTAAGAGTTTAGAAAACTTCTCTCCATCCCACTTTCCACATTGTTGCAGATGTGTGTGCATACAAAGGAACCAGAACACAAACACGCCACAGTATCGACATCCTTGTGTCGGCGACCCTGTAATTTAAAATGTCAATAAAAATGGCAGCCAGTTACATTCATGCTTGTATTATCGATTCAGGGGGGGAAAAAGCTGGAGGTTATTTTCTGTGACATGAAACATCTTGAAAACATTGTTTTGATTGCTTTATGGCTGACACGTCACGCTCCTGCTCAGAAGTGGGATTAAGGAGGAGGCAGTGAAGAGCCAGAATGATACATTTGCCATGAGGTGAACAACAGAGAACGTCTGTGATGGTTCCCAGATGCCATGTCTGCGCTCTTTTGTGGCTTTTGGGGCTTTGATGTGAGATAAATCTCCGGTTCAATATATTTTACTGGCAGAGTTATGGGAGATCCTGTCGATTGTTTTATTTTTTTATTTTGTTGTATCTCTATTTTTTTTGGGGGGGGGAGTCATAACCAGAAAAGAGAGAGACAGAACAGGGAGACAAATGTGAAATGTGATGCGTAAATGAATATATAAGTACTAAACAAATAGCTTTTTTGTTTTGTTATTTTTGTGACATTTTAGATTTTCTGACAGAGCCTTAACAATTGCGATTACCCCGATTTTAAAAATGACTATGTAAAGATGCGTAATCGCAGTATCACCTCCTCCTCTGTCCCAGGATAATTGTATAATACCGGACACAACCTAAGCACCATGTGCCATTTTCTGCCCATTTATAATGTCCCTCAGGATTACGGGTCATCAGAAAGAGACACTGTTTCAGAAACGTCACCTTAGAATATTTATTCTGTTTTACTGTCCATATAAAGCTAAAGTTCTGAGTTAAAATCGAGTTTATTTGTGGCTGTGATATTACTTTTGTGCACAAATGTGTGCCTGGTCATAACTGTGACATAAAATCTTTAGAAAGCTGCAAGCAGGCCAGTAAAATGGTTGCAAAGTACTGTTTTCGGTGACATATTCCCCTGTGGCGTGACCTGCACATGACCCGGATAGTGCATCTTCTAAGCTGATAAATCTCGAGGCCTTTTAGTGAAAGCAGCTAAGAGCTGTCACATCGTAAATTATACAGGAACTGAGCCACCAGGAGTCCCAGCACATGGATGTTAAGGCTAGAGGGGGGCTTTTAATTAATTGCTTTGTCTCCTCCCTCATTTGCTTCCTTTCTGTTTGTTGGATGAAAGTGGGGTATGCTTTCAGATTTCCTGAAAATGCTTCAGGTGCCTTTTGGAAAAATTTGAACAATTAGCTGGCGGTCAGCTAGCGTTTAGCGCCTGATGATGATTTGTCATTTTGAGAAATACTAGAAATACTAAGAGGAAGACTGCTGTCCAGGTGGATACCCCCCCATGCCCCCCGAGCGATGCAGACAGACTGTTTTAGATTGGGACATAATATGTATTCCGCATTTTCATTTAATGTCCCAATGTCCTGTTTACACTCCTCTCTTTTGGAATCTGGCCTCTCAACAAAATGAACAGGCTCCGTGATGCGCGTTTACCCTTACATTCTGGATGTTCCATCATATGTTCCAGTGAGGAAAGACGTTCCCTAAGCCAGATTTAGAAGTGTTTTTAATGTCTTTGGTAATGACATTGTTTTTATGATCATTAATTTCACACAGTGGTTTTAAATATGGGTGAAACGTCCTTTGAGATTTTATTGGTTTGGTTTTGTTCGTACTGATTAGCGTTGGTGCATTTAGTTATCCAGAGCACAACATATATTTTTCTGTATCAGTGCTTTTTAATTGCAGTTTTGGTTAACTGTTTCACATCTGTCGATATTTTGCCAACTTAATACTTGAAAACGACATTTTTGATATTACTAGCATTTGTTCTCACTATCAGGCCTACATTTCCTGTTTTATTTCTCTCTATCACTTTCTCAGATTGTTTTTTTATATTTTTCGTTAGTTCTCTTTCAATCCAGTATGTTAGTCAGAAAAGAGGTTCGTCGAATCAATTGCGAGATATCACTCTGAAGCATTTTCCCACTGCTAGTATGACCCTGCAGTGTTTTTATACAAGCAGAATATGCACATAAGTACTTTCAAAAATACCTTTTTGTATTTCTGGGAACAGACTTTGACTCCCAGACATGGAGCAGTTGATCTAATGCCACGTTTGGTGACCCAAGTAAACAGTCACTCTCGAATTCCATTGCAGTAGTGCTGTTGACTCATCATTTTGGAGTTGATTATTTTCTCGTTAGCTTCCTTCCAGCCTCTTGCCTTTCGAAGGGTCTGTTGCTTTGAAGAGGCTCGGTGCTCAGTGGTTCACTTTAATGTGATGGTTTGAAAAAATGGCGGGGCACATGCTGAAGGGGATTGATCACGAGCATGCATGGTAAGAAAAACGATTTATTGTGTTAATAGGACTAAAACCGGACTTTTAAAGTACATGTAAACAGTTTTGTCCGACTGAAATCGCACTAAGCTGAATGTATCTTAGTCGGACTAAGACACACGTGTAATGCGATTGGGAGTCAATTTACTGCTGCATGTATACATTCAATCGGACTCAAACTGACCGAGGCACTCTGCGCATACTCCACAGTCGTTGTCGTCCCCCCCCCCCCCCCGGGCTTTTACCCGGAAGTAACAGAAGGTTACCAAAATGTATGTATCCAATTCACCGCTCAACTAAAGGGCGCTTTTCCACTGCACCAGGTACCATACTTTTGGTACTTCAAGAAGGTACAAAAGTACGGTACTTCATGGTTTTGGTTTCCACTGGTGTAAAAACTAGCGCCAAATGACATTACAATGCAAGGCGGGTATTTTGTTCTGAATTTGAAAAATGACTGTAATATATATATATATATAGGGCTGGATGATGTGTGATATTAATACCAACATCACATGTTATGCACATACAATTCTTACATCGCTAGTCAGCTAGACTAAAATCAGGCTTTTAAAATCAGGGAGTTTAAGTCTCACTAAAATATTTTTACTTTGTCAAAGGAAAAAAACCTAGGAAGTTTTGCAATTATTTGCAATTATTATTCATTTTCAAGATTATCTAGTATATGTTTAAAAATCAGTTTAAAGTTTACCTCCCCTGCTTTTGAATGAACGCTGCATGCTTTCTCCGAGACAATCATAATCATTTTCATCCTTGCTGTTTAAATAACTTCTAGATGGGTTTGTAAGAAATGTATGTTGAATTCCTTTTTGTTTCATAAATACCCCAATATTTATTACGACAAAATCACATTGCAATATTTGAAATTTTTCCAATATCCTGCTGTCATAGTATATTATGCAAAATACTTTATTTCTTGTTATGCTATTCAGATCTTGTTATATCTGTTCTTCTGTCCAGATCACAGTTAAAGCTTGTCACTTAATTTGTCAATGCATCCATTATAATTTATTATTTTTTATGTCTGTGGTGTAAGGGGTCAACCAGAAAAAGCCCAATACTAACAAGCTGAAAGGAGCCATATCGCCACCTATCATAGCGGAGTTAGACATACTTCCGTCAATAAATCTATTCCCCTCCCATGCATGTACACTGGGACAAGGACAGCAGTCCCATTAAATGGTTGAGTTATAAGCGTAGCTCAACTTAGCTGCGCATGTAAACGTACTGAATTTTATCAGAGCTTTTCCTGGTGTCATTTGGCTTGGAAACACATGCAGCCGTTAGCAAAAACTACATTTCAGTTTGAGAAATGAGTGAAATCTGGGTAACGCTTTACATTAACTGCATCTTCATAATGTTTTTAAAACTCGTTTGTAGAAAATTAATGTGTACCATAACATCCTAACATACTTTATAATGGCAAAAGTATTAGGACATCTGGCCATTACAGCCACAGGAACTCTGATAACATTCTATATCCATTGGCATCAACATGGAGTTGGAGCCCCCTTTGTGTGTCTGTGGGAATTTTTGCCCATTCATTCAGCAGAAATTTTGTCAGACACTGATGTAGATTGTGAAGACCTAGCTCGCAGTCTCCATTCTAGTTCATCCCATATTCAGTGGAGTTGAGGTCAGGCCTCTGTGCGGGCCAATCAAGTTTTTCCACACCAAATTCACCCAATCATGCCTTTATGAACCTTGCATGGAAACATAGAATTGCATAAGATTCTGTAGAAGATATCGCTGGGCTGCTCATGCTTGTATCTTCTGTGCAGTGATACGATTGGTGCGTGGAGTTTGGGAGCAGAAAATAGTTCCTACATTAAACTGCTCACTACAAAGTCTGTGAATTATCTTGAGTAACCAGGTCATAATTTCTGGTAAGAGACACTGCTGTGGAATTTTTCTAATGTATTTTTTGGTGCTTCAATCACCACAGAAACAATGCCATTCATTCCCATTATGTTCGAGAGAAGATGGACATTTCTGCAGGTGATATCTCCAAAACTAGGCAGCTCCCAGCAGAACAGCCTAGATGGATAGATAGTACTAAAGCCCCTCTAAAATCTTAGATCTTAAGTCTAAAATCAGTTTGGGGTGAACTGCCTGTTTAACAGCTCTATAGAGTTTAAGTCAGGGGATTGTGGGGTCCAAGTTACCTGTCACAGCACCCCGTCTCTTTCCTAGTTCCCAAGACAATACTTACTACATCAGGGCTCTAGACTGCGACCATTTAGTCGCATTTTGCAAACATTTTTGCAGGCAGTGCCACCAGATCTTATAACTAGGTGCACTGGTGCAACTTGCTACTTGTTTTTTTTTTTTTTTTAAACCATCATCGTACAGTATATCACTTGAAGCACCAGACTGTATCTTGCCGGATTTCAAAATAGCAGAAAATCACTGCTTTTAAAAATACAGTTGAAATACCATATGTCTGGATGTTATCAAAAACGAGATATACATCCATTACTCCTATTAAATATGTTGGCTACATATAACCCAAACCACCATATTTAATTAGTTATATACAACCCGAGCCGTCATATTTAATTTGTTACTGTAAAGGTCCTTTCATGCTTAACTTTTCTGAATGTGCTTTCAGTTGCGGACAAGGGGATGTGACATAAATATCATTACCAGGGGCTGGCTGTGGTCGGTGAGCATGCAGCACAGATTTTTATGTGAACCATGCATCCACTGCATAATGTGCATGATAATTGACAAGGTATATCCATCTGGTGGCATGTATGTGAACTTTGTCCTTTCAATTCGTTCAGCTCAAATCAATAAATATCAATAGCTCTGGAAACCTCTTCTGATCTATATTTGTTGAAGATTAGTTATATATTACTACGAAGCCCCTAAGAGGTCAGGATGAGAAATTTTTTTTTTAAATAGTTTTCCGTTACTAACAATAACTGTAGCTACTGTGTCCGTTTACAGTACAACTAATCCACCAATAAGTATTAATTTAAATGATACAGGTATGTCCAGGGGGGCGGCATGGTGGTGCAGTGGTTAGCCCTGTTGCCTCACACCTCTGGGACCCGGGTTCGAGTCTCCGCCTGGTCACATGTGTGTGGAGTTTGCGTGTTCTCCCCGTGTCGTCGTGGGGTTTCCTCCGGGTACTCCGGTTTCCCCCCATAGTCCAAAGACATGCTGAGGCTGATTGGAGTTCCTAAAAATTGCCCATAGGTATGCATGTGTGAATGGCTGGTGTGTGAGTGTGCCCTGCGATGGGCTGGCCCCCTGTCCAGGGTTGTTCCCTGCCTCATGTCTGTTGTTTCTGGGATAGGCTCCGGACCCCCCGTGACCCAGTAGGATAAGCAGGTTGGAAAATGGATAGATGGATGAGGAATGTCCAGTTAGGTGTGTTTTAAGCATTACACTATGGGGGACCATGTATATATGTGTTTTTATACATATTTATTAGTGAAGGAACTGTGTCAATTTACCACCAGTAACTGTAAACAAGACATCAGGGCTATTGAACGCGATGTGCACACACAAACATTATTTAGGTTTATCCTTGCCGTCACGTTGCAGCAAATAGCAAGTGGGCAAGTGAAGTGGGTCTGCAAAACTATTGTGAGGAGCTTTCCCCAATTTGACCTTGTCAGGGCTTAGTTTATTCCACCTGTGTGATGATCTATTGATTCTATCTGAAGTCCACATCCATTTTATGAAAGCCCTATTTCTTCCTCTCTGGTCCTGTTTGCCATCCCACCTGTAGGAAATCTACCACTTCACTTCCCTGTGCCCCTGGTGTGTAAGCAAAATGTTAATGAAGAACATGAAAAGTCTTCTATGACTTTGGAATGGAACTTTCTGGTTGTTCTTAATTTCCTGCTCAATGCATTATAGTGAATTTTCCTGCTCAAACAGAAGTTCATGTGGCATAATTCTGAGACAGGCAACCAACAGGCATTTTAACTCAAAGCACAAGATTTATTTTTGCCACAGATCAAACTCTGACCTTTGTTTGAACTTGAGGAAAAAAGATGAAGGTCAGTTAGGGTATGAGGTACACAGACAAAAAAATACATAAATCAAAAGATTTCTGGTGCTACTGAGGTCTTTAATCTTAAACATTTGTGGATGATTTTCTAACCTACAGTCTGAAATGCTCTGTATCCTATTAGAACCTGTTCCAGGAATGTTCTGGAACAGGTTTCCCTAATTCAGTCTTTGGGGACCCTCAGACAGCATACCTGAGCTATCAAGCAATCCAGATCACAGAATTTCTGGTGCAGGTGTTCCGGGAGCTGGGAAGGAGCAATATTGTGGACTGTCTGGGGGTCCCCCAGGACTAGTTTGAGAAACAACAGGTACCAAGGTCATTAATTTGAGCAATTGATGTCTTTATAGTAAAATCCTTGCTCTCTTGTTTTGCCTGATGATGAAAGACCTCCTTCAATCATCCTGTATTGATTGCCGGTGCTAGTTACAACACAGCAGTAGGTTCTCTATCTTCAGAATCCCTGTTCAATATGGCAGACGCAGATGACATTTGAAATCCTGTGTCTGACTCTGTAAATCGTGTTAGACTCTTACCAGACAATAGTAATTAGATTCTTAAAACTGCCACATTTCATAATCCTCAAATTGTGTTGTAGATTGGTAATCAAACATTTTGAATAAGTATGATTTCATTTTCTGAGAACATTGTGCCATTTTGGATACACAAATCAAAGGGTTCACCTGTAGACATGTCCAGAGGACAAGACTTGAGCTTGAATTTTAAATGACAGTGTCCAGAGATACTGAATATATTTGACATTATTCTCTGAGTATCCCTGTTTGTTTATAGGTCTTCCTGCACTGTAATGCTGCCTCTATAAGGAGATGTTCCACACGGGCACACCGTGTGTAAATCTGTGTAAATGTGTCACTGCACTGGCCTTTCTGGGGCAAATTCATAACTGAGAAATCTTTGATTTATGCTATTACCCTATAATAAGAAACAAAGCAATAAAATGTCTCCACATCAGTCTTGCTTGACATTTTTCATCCTATCTGATGTCAACAGCATGGTATTTCTTCTTTGTTTTTTTTTTAACTCTTTATTTGAAGCTGTCATCTATAATGCACTGTACAGTAGGTACCTTCTTAATGCATTATAATGGTTGGTATAACAATAAATTACAACATCTTCTATTGACAGTGATAAAACATGATTTGATTATAATGCTTCATAAGCACCATTGAAGCTCTCCTGTATAAAACACTGTAGATACTTCAATAATGCATTATATTGGCCAACATAAGAATTAACGATGCATTATGAATGTATCTACAGTGCATTATAGATATAATGCATAATTCTGCATTATAGAGAGCTTTATAAAGCATTCATAATGCATAATAAATACGGGTATAATGTGTTATGCCTTTTTATAAATATTTAGAGCCATGTTTATAATGCTTTATGAATACATTATAATGTATTGTGAATGGGTTCATAGATTCTTATAGACATGGCATTCATAGAAAGTGTTACTGTTTTTGATCCATTATCAAACACTTTGTAACTGAATTGCATTTGGGAACAAATTTACCAAATATCGATATCAGCCATTCTTTTTTTAACTTTATAAATTAATTCTAGTAATGTTTTACTATATACATTATATCAATAAATAAAGTAGACGTTAAGATTTAGAAGTACTTTATTCTGGCACTTGGTCCATACTGAGACACTTCAGGATAAAATGTGCACCCTGTTCCCCCACTGTGTTCCAAAAACGATAAACCACATGTCCTATGGGAAAACATACATTTCTTTTTAGTGACCATATAATTTCCGCCATGTGCATTCGCTCTCTTTTACCCTTGACTCCCCCCCCCCCAGCCAGGCGCAGCGGCTTGTAAACACATGATGCTCCATGAGTTTGTCTTCGAGTATTAAATCCTGACTGAGGTGGCCACCAGTACTGTGAGGAACGCACTTCTGCGGGGGGGGATTAATTATAGGCAGGCCTGGGGATCCAGCGTATCAGCAGCGATCGGTGGAAACAGGAAGATCAACCACTGTGACCAAATAGGTGAGAAAACTGAACTACAGGATGCTACAGGCGACCTCAAGGCTAAAAAGAGTTAGCCCAAATTCTATTTCATCTCATGATGTGTGGAGTAAATGGGTAATTGTGCCATCGTTATTATTAATTGTGACGACACCATTTAGCAGAATCATCAGATGGTGTTTATTTACTTACATTTGTCCCAGATGTCACTCATTTAATTTGGAGCAGTTAGGATAGAAGCTAGAAGCCATTTAACAGCAACTGAGCCTCCATTATCCTAATTTTTCCTATTAAGCTGTAACCGCAGTTATTGGCTGCAGTGTTTACATACATCAAGCTGCTGTACTGAAATTACCTTTGACCCTCAAAATGGGAACAGCACACGAGATACCTAAGTATACCTTACGAGAGTGTTTCTCCATGTTAAAGGGAGACTCCCTTGTTTCAAAAGTAAGCAGATGTTCTTGTTTTGATACTGTAGTGGAGAATGAATGCATGCTTCTCCAGCGTGGCTCCCCCTGGCCGTGCCTCAGCCTCTGTCCTCCAAGCAGCTTTGGCTCTGGGGCCTTAGGCCATAATGCACGCTGCCTGAATGTCGTATGGAGTGAGCTCATATCGAAGCTGCTGTTTGCTTTTCATCAAATCCTGCCCTGTGCCTCAGAGCCCAGAAGTACTTGGTTTAAGTTGGGAGGTTCAAGTATCTTCACTTCAGTGCGTGGGCGACAGTGTCGGCTCCTAAATTACCTTCGGACCCACAGGCCACCCCAAATCAGACAACTCTGGGCCTTACAGCTGCTGTTAAATGGTCTGATAAACTGTGTGTACTCCCCAAGCATCAGTATAGTAAACAAGGTGTTATGTAAAACATGCATCCAAAGGAGCCCTGCAGCCGAACAGCAGTTGGCTGACCAGTGTCCTTCGTTTTTTTTTGTTGTTGACCTTCTTATTTTTATGCATTACTCATTGACTTTGGTAGAGAGACGCCCCCTCCACGAGCCAGCCCATGTGTAGGAAAACCTTGCATAAACCACGAAATGAAATGTATTACTGACAGCAACAATTGTGCCTGTAGCTTCTGGGATAGGCTGCAACCCTTAATAGGATAGGTGGTTTCAGAAAATGGGTGGATGTTTTGACATACAGAATCTGTCAGAAATGTCATTTCTCTTATGCACCTTTTTGTCTTATAACAAAGTTATTCTTCTTCTTAAAGTATATATTTTAACAAGGGGGTGTTAAATTATATCGCTAAAATTCATGGTCCAACCATCACTAGCATTTTGCATGAAAATAATGTCCTGTCTGAAATCTATTCATTACTGTACTTCTGCAATTTCAGTTTGCCAGATATTTCAGCATGTTCTATCACGAGCCTAGTAAGTGAAATGAATCCAATTTTCCTTGTAAACCTTCACTGCCAGCATATTAATTTTGAATCAGGGCATGTTTCTGCAATAGTGCAGTGAGAAGCCTTTGCCGCAATGTGGAAGAATTATGCACAAAATTAGGGTCTAATCTTTCCTTACAGAGCTGGCCCTTCAGTGTAATTTACCTCAATACCCTTAATGAAAGCCCTAAATTATGTATGATTTCAGTAAATTAAAATGAAATAGTAGTATTACTAGATGTGAAATTGTGAAAGCCTGTTTTGTGTTGTAGCTTTAAGTAATAATTTTTTCTTTTATGTTCTTGTCCTGTGTCTCTGTGTGACCGTTTGTAGTAACATGAGCAATTTCCTCCGGGATTAATAAAGTTTTTCTGATTCTGATTCTGATTCTGATTCTGATAATAGGTTTGGCCTCTGTCTCTGGAATAGGTTTTGTACAGTATATAACATTAAATTTCTCCATAATGATAGATTTTTAAAAAACGTACCACACATAAAATACACATTAAAAGTTGTTAGCCTCTTGTGTGAAAGCACGTAGTGTGAAAACACAAAGTAACAACTGTTTTTATTCATCTGATGTGTCGGGTCAGGAGGTGTGAAGCTTGCATAAAACTGCCTGGCTGGGTGATTTCATGACTTTTGGGTGAGATGAATGTTGAAGAAGGAACACGTGTTATAAAGTAACCTTTGCAACTCCTTGCAATTTCTTTTGGGATAGAATTTTCACTTTTCTGGCGAACACAACTACTAAGAGTTATAACCTAGTTAATATATGTGAACGTTATCAACTTGTGTGCCGTGATGAATGATGCCAGATTAGCTTTGGGCCAAATTATTTTCAGCTTAAAATGTTTTCTATGAAAATGGAGAGACGATGCTATCAGAGATGATAAAAGACAGCTGTATAGTAGGAACCTTAGAAAAGTTGTTTCCCTGAGCATTGGCTCATGGTAGTAAATGTGGACATTTACCGTGGTACGAATATAAACACAGAAAATGAGCCTGTGCCAACACACACAGCGTGCACAAGTGTGACAAGAATCACTATCAACAGACATAAACAAGAGGGTTTGAGCAAACACTGGGATTCTCAAGTGGAACAAATTCTGGAATAGTCTGTGATTGCTACCATTTTGATACAACTCATTGTTGTGGATTATTACTGTGTTTCAGTGCATTAACCTGTTTATACCATTTCACATATTTCATACTGCTTTACATATTTCTGTTAAGTATCTTATTTACATGGTTTTTATCTGTTTGTAACATTTTATAAATATTTACGCACTTTTCTGGTTGTTCAGTCTCTTTTAATATCCATTTATTCTCGCCATCAATATAGCCGTAGTTGCACTCATGTCATTAAAAGTCAACATAACTAACTGACATAATGTTATATTGTTATATGTTATCCGATCTTATATTTATTGTAATGATTAAAATAGTGTTTATCATTAATTTTACATAATTACAGCTCGTTCTTGAAAAGAATACAATCTCATCAATAAAATCATAAAAAAAAAACAGCACCATACAGGTTCATTGGTCATAATATCAGTAAAAATTTCAAATTTGAGGATAGCTTTCTGTGTTTCACTTTGACATTTTCATTTATAACCTTCAGTATGAACATTCATTTATCCAGGCAGACCGTCCTTTTCCCCATATGACCTAAAAAGGCCTGTTGACATCAGCTTTCTGTAAAAACCTGAGAAATATATTTGAAGTGCAATTTCTGTTCTGTTTTCTATGTGTTGTTTCTGTGATTGAATATTTTTGATGTATTTTTACCTCATTGGAGGGATCGGTTCTGCGGTCATTTAGCATAACTTTGAATGGTAAACAAGCTTCTGTTCTGTCATTATTGCATCTTGTTTTGGTTTGTTGGTTTGTTGACATGCCAGTGTATCCATCATGGAGCCTGGAGCTGTTTTTGGTCTTAGAGAAATGGTGTGAATGACATATTTAGCTGGGAAAACACTTGGAACTGAATGCAATCCTGTCAAATCATTTGGCCATAGTTTAATTATTCTGGATCAGTCAGAAAGTACAGTGTATCTGGGCAGAGTCTTTGACTCCTCACAGACTCTCTGAGGACTGAGAGTCTTTGACTCCCACACTGCATGAGCATGCACAGTGTACATTATGAGGGATGCATTACACGAAATGTGCACATGTTTGTTCAGTGACATGCGATGGATGCTGGTCTCCCCGGTGCAACTACTGAGTGCCAGAGAGCTGACTGAGGAATTATGGGTAATGCCAGGGATACAAATTTCTTCTCTGTTCAGGGCACGAAGCAGATTACAATTCAATTTATTTTATAATAAAATGTGCATTCATAAAGGTGTGTGTGACTGTGTGCACAGGAGAACATAAAAATTGCATTTATACAGATTGAGGAAGTGTATTAGTGCCACTGTCTGCCTGGTCACCATGTGGGTTTGAATTGAAGATTGAAATTTCCAGTGGTTTCCATGTTCCTGTGGGCCTTTTTTCCTCTGCAAGCCCACCCTTGATGGGCATACTTGCCCACATTGATCCCCCAAAGTTCTACCAAAATGGCATCTTTTTTTTTTTTTTGTTTAAAGCCTGTTCAGTCTTTGCTATTTTGCATAGTCCCCCCCCCATTCGTGGTAACATGCTTCTCAGTGGGGTCACTGCCTTTCTGTCTTCCCCTTGAAAATTCTTTCCCTGCCAACCCCTGACCTCCACATTAAAGCCTCGTAGAGGGGATTAGGTGAACATCTCACAGTCACACCCCCCAGGAACCGTAGCTCTGTAATTAGAGAGGGGTGCCTTTCAGTGATCCTCTTACCATCGCCTGTCAGCCAACCCATAATGCAAACTCCCACGACTGCAGAAATTTACATTTACTTTATTCAGCATATGCTTTTGTCCTGGTGAGGCAATTAGCACATTATGAACATACTGTACAACAGTCAATGGGTTCAATAGGCACAAATGCAGCTAGGCTGAGCTTCCCATGAATCCCCAGTAGAAGTCTAGCAGGACATGACATTGCCTACCCCAGTTCCAATCCATCTTTGAATACAACAATATGACATGTAATTTATAGGTAGATAATGTGGGGATTTTATAATTGTACAACAGTGAAAAATGCTAACCACTTAAGCTAGTTAAAAATGACACTGATGCCATATTGTTTTCTATGAATCCCCTGATCAGATTTATAAATGGAACGTGAGTGCATGTGGCTGTTGAATATATTGTGTCCAAAATGGATTGGTATACAAACCATGTGAGGTTCGCAGGAGACGTCTCAGTTGGCATGAGCCATATCGACGGACTCTCAATTAACACTAAGTGAGGAAAAAAAAGAAGAAAAAAATCAATTTTGTAATTTCGCTTAATCTCCCTTGTGCAAATTCAATTTACCTCCGAATGGTGAGCACAACGAGAGAGAGAGAGAGAGAGAGAGAGAGAGAGCGAGAGAAGACAATTTAGTTTACAGAAGCGAGTTGGCACAACTCCAGATGGCAGGGGGAGCAGGATCGCCCTGGAGGCTCTCACACGCAGTGTTCTGTCCAGCCCATTGCATTTCTCCAGCAAGGACCTCGCATTCATAAGCTTCACTGCTCCCACTGTCCCACCGGAGCTTTCAATTTGGCTCTTTGTAATGCTTTAGGTATTAGACATTGACTTCCTGTGACTGAGAAACAGGAAGTTCAGTTTATGTTAGTACTAGTGCTGTCAAACGATTCAATTTTTTTATCAGATTAATCACAGGGTTGCTGTGGATTAATTTCGATTAATTATGATTAAATATACTTCATTTTTAATCTATATTAATCACATTTAATTTTGCATAAGCAGACTCAAGTAAAAAGGGAATATATATGCACTTAACATGTTTATTGAACACGAGTTGGATGCATTCCATCTGCCACAGAAGTGCGATACCATGGACCCATATCAAAAAGCAAGATTTTTTGCTTAGCTGGACAACTTGTCGGATTTCAGGTACTTCATCTTTTTTATCTTCGTTCACTTACAATTAGCCCGGACTACAGTAAATCTGACAAATAATTCGACTAATCATGAAATCCAATTCTAGCCCAGTTAATTGCCATTGTTAGCAATATCAGTCGATAACACATTACGCGCGGTGTTTTATGTATAAAACTCCGTAGCAACATGTCCACAGATAAGTTGGACGGTATAGTGTGTGTGACCGATTTAATGAGCCACAAATGAGAAGTAGTGCTATACAGTATAAAACTATAACTTTCCCTTCTGTTGATAAAGGGCGCAGCCATCTTGGATTCTGAACTCGGGATCCTCTGTGCTGCTCCGAGATAT
>JAODJU010000081.1:14557049-14582627 GCA_026776725.1 Gnathonemus echidnorhynchus
CGTTAAAAATTTTAATCAGATTAATCATGATGATGGATTAATCCGCGTTAACCCGTTAATTTTGACAGCCCTAGTTAGTACTATATAGAGGTTTGTGATATTCTATGATTTATTAAAAGCTTTTCATTATGGTTCTGCACAGTCTGAAGCAAACTAAACAAGTCCAGGGTTGATTCTGTTGTACTGGTGCGATGTTTACTGTAAATCACCCTGCATGCCCATTTTCTCTTTTGCTAACACCTTGATGTTAATTTCGGCTTTTCTCACCACTCTGATCATCATCAGTCACCCATTGTCTCTCAGTAGATGCTTGGCGGTATATCCTCTGTGTTCCCAGGTCCCAGTGACAGCCGAACCCCATGTAGCTTCATCGTTTGTGAAATTGGCTAGTTAAATCAGTGCTTGTCCAGAAGATGGCGCCCTAGGTGGCCGTCTATGTCACCCAATAGGGTTGGCCGTCACTGCTTGGTCCCCTTTGCTCAGCCATCTCCTTGAAGGCTTCCACATATTTCCTGCCATCTGCCCATTGTGACTTTGAAAAGAGTTGGTTTAACTAGAAAAATTGGGGCACCCCTGGTTTAGCTTCATTAGGACACCTCCTCAGGAAGACGCCCACCCAGGAACCTTCCCTAGGAAGACATACAAATGATTTCCGTTCCCCAAACGTGCCCCTGTGCCTCAAGTAAAATTGGCTTACTGAATCACGTTTCTTTTTTCCTCCATTAATATGGACACGACTAATTATCACGCGACAAGAAAGGGTCAGGGAGACGCTGGATGAAGCAGCAGTTGCAGTCTGGCCAGGAGAGCAGATTGGGCGTCAGTAATAATGATTTCCATTTGCTTAATTGAGGGCTGGAACATCGGGGTCATTAGTTTGTAATGAGATATGTCATGCAGATTCTGAGTGTAAAATAACTCGCTGGAGATATTAAGTTTACTCAGAAATTTCTATTTACACATTTTTAGTAGAACACCGGTGTGTTTTAAGAACATTGTTATGCAATTCATATTTGTACTACTGTTTAATAAGACGTGGCATCTTTGAGACATCCAGTCTTAGTAATGTTCATTTCTGTCATTGTAGACTTAATTGGTATTTGTTTTGCAAACTGATTATAGAAAATTATGACATCATAGAAAGAGCTTAGAATCTCATTTGTCAGCAGAATTTTATTTGCATTAACTATATGAAAAGCAAATAATCAGACATCAGTTGACTGAACATACTAATGTCTCAACAGAATGATACAGCTGGACTCATTAAATGGTTCTGATACCATGCACAGGCATCAGATAATTGAGTCTCCATGATGTGTGTCCCAGACTCCACTGTGTCTTTTGAGAACTGATGTCTCCTACAGGCAATCTCTCGAAAACATGCACAGCGGACGGCTGGACAGAGATGCACCCAATGACGTATGCTGTGAATTGTGGATACAACCTGAACGGCTCCGTAGAAGACGGTGCGGTAAGTATGGCATGCTGCAGATTTATGGTGCGGGAACCACTTACCATCAGAGCGATGAAAATGATCATGTGACATGGGGATGGGACAGAAAATAGGGTGTTTGTTGGGGGGCAGGAGCATGGGAAGAGATTTAAAACCTTTCAGGGACAAAAAAACATGGAAAAGGGCAGGTTTAACAGATTAGGTTGGGATGGTTGATGTAGATTTAAAAATTCATATTGGAAAACTATCCGGATTGTAGTTTTTCATGCCCTGTACACTACACAGTCAGTATTTACCATACCAAAGTAAAGGTAACTCCTAGTGTGGACTAGAACCAATCTATTTTCTACACAATATTGTCCCCATAGGAAGCATGTATCCTTCTCTCACCTCGGTGATCCTGGCAGCCGGATGGTGTTTTGAAAGAAGGCTGTGTTTTTATCAAGAAATACCTGTTTTAAATTCATATTCAGTGGCTGTAATGATTGAAGGTGTGCCATGTTGAGTGATGGAGATTTTTAACAGTGTGAGACACTTAAAAACCATGTGGGCCTGGCCTGAAGCGAAAGGAAAAAACTGGAGAATAAAACCTGCAGATAGATGAACTGCTGTCTTTTAATTGCTCATGCGTGTGTGTGTGTGGTTATGGATTATATTTATATTACATGGTGGGGACCAAATGTGCTTGGTGTTCCCCTGTCTTGACCCCTTGGCTGCCTGCGATAGAGTTACAGTATGTACTGATAGATGTAAGAACATGTATGGTGATCAGGGGTCAGACAAATGTTCCGTTAACAAAGGTCAGCAGAAGAAGGTCATTATAACTGACATTGCCAATGAGCATGAAAGGATTTTGAACTTTGCTCATATGCATTTAGGTATGAGTAGGAGTGACTGCTACCGGACTCTATGGCCATGTGTCTGATTCTAGTCCTCAGATGCACTAACAGGCAAAAGATCTTACACAAAGAATTTACTCATTCTGGAAGAATACAAGGCGATGACCTTGATGAATTTGTGATACATCTCAACAGCCATTGTCACTTCTTAATGCATTTCACTGGCAGATAAAGAAGTGACATTATCGTTCCAGTCACAAGTTTTTCTCAAGTTTCTCTCCATTTCATAACACTTTTTATTCTAGTCTTCTCATGGAAACAGCATTGAGCTGTGGGCTCCATCTGAATAAGCTGGCTTCAGTTTCCACATAGCATGTTGCTATGCTTAGCCCCAGGGCTTTTGGTTCTGGAATAACGATTTGCATCCAAATATTTGTCCAACTCAGGCCAGTATCAAACACTGTTGTTGTCTATTGTACGGAGACATGTAACGTCTGACATGATTGTTTTTGTGTCTCCCACAGGGGAATTTCTTTTGGTCAGTGAAGATTGGCTACACCATTGGCCACAGCGTCTCTCTCATCTCACTGACGGCAGCCCTCATCATACTGTGCATCTTCCGGTGAGTGAGTGATAGAGGCAGAGGGCAGTTTTGCTGTCCTGCTCAAAATTTAAGAAACCACACTTGCTATTTTTCATGCTTTTGTACTGTGAATGGTTTTCTTTGGGTTGTTTTTTTTTTTCAGTTTTCTTAGACGTTCTCTTTTCTGTGTTCTCAAAATTGCAGCAGAAACCCAGCGACCCAAAGTAACATAATGTGTTTACATTTTCATTTGACAGTAAAATTAAAATTACTGTTATCAGGGGTAACAGTGGGTGACTTGGCCTAAGTAGTCAGTCTGAAGTCAAGTGGCCCCATGTTTGTGGCTTTTAAAGTGTCCTGCACTCGGTTTTTATGTAAGCGCATGGTATGATTATCAAAGTCTAATAGTCAGATTAAAACATGGTCATGTGCAGCCTACTGGTCTGCTGACCCTTGAGGCAGATTGGTCACAACATCCAAAGGAGACAGGCTGCTTTGACTGCTATCTTTTGCTCACTTAAGGAGAGGCCCATATTTATCAAGGAGTCTATCTATCTATCTATCTATCTATCTATCTATCTATCTATCTATCTGTCTGTCTGTCTGTCTGTCTGTCTGTCTGTCTGTCTGTCCTGCCATCTAATCCTACAGTCCTTTCTTTAAAGCAGTGGCTCTCAACTGGTATAGCCTCAGAAGTCTGGACCCACATTATTCCTGTAATTAATCCTGTCATCTTCTAAATACTGTTGCACTTTATGTCAGTGTCTCCTTGTTCAACTGCCCTGTGTGCCTTTAATTGCCCCTCGGAGACAAATAAAGTTACTGTATTTTGAATTGAATTTGAATTGAATTTAATTGAGTTAAGTCATGACTGTGTGTTTTTTGTTTGTATTTATTTATCTCTTTTTGTCACCAAAAATTGGGAGGAGACATTGTGCATCATTCACAACCACAAAAGTCCACGATTGCAAAAAAAAGTTTCTCATTTTTTTTTTTTAACCACACAACCAGTGACACAATGAAAATGTAACAGAACCCACTTTTTGTTCTCCAGCCACCTGTTGAGAACTACTGCTTAAAGTCACCAATGAGTTATAAGCTCTTGCTGTTTTTGCATTTCTTATTTCTTAAAGTGCTGCACTTCTGGGGCGTTTAAAATGTGAATGAGGACAGTATTTAGCAATGTTGCCCCAGTCAGTAAACAGCAATAAGTTGGATTTTACTCACCAGCTAGGTGATCATGTGGCCGATGAAGCTGAGAAAATGGGTGCTGGATAAATAGCAAATGAGTCCTGTTTTTGGTTGGCTGCTTAGATTGAGTCTGGCTGATGTACCCTCTCCGTTTATTGATGCAGCTAAAACAATTCTAAAAAACTACAAAGGTTTTTCTTTTATGACTTAACATACACTGTCCCTGCATGCAAAATGAGCTGGATTCACATTGCTCCTGTTTGTGGTCCAAGTGGTTTGCTTTAATATAATTTTCACAGAGGGTAGTGTATACTGTCTTCATACCTCATGACTTTTCATGGTGTTTTAAAGGAGAGGATGTTATTATATTCAGGAGATATTTATTTAAAATTGATATTCACCAGCTGTGTTGACTGGAGGTACAGTCGTCCCTCGCCGCTTCGTGCTTCGACTTTCACAGCTTCACTCTATCGCGTTTTTTTTGTATATTCAGTAAAAAGTCAATCAGGACAGCGAAAATGATACATCGCTACGCATCGGAAGCATCTTTGCTCTTTGTAATTAAATGTATAATAATAATATGGTACTTGTGACATCTAATATGTCTTGTGTTCTCTTATTGTGTCTAATATATTGAATAATATGAGTGTAATTGTCATGACCTGCCTGTACGATCCTCTTGTGTGCCACGCCCTCTCATTAACCACATGTGCAACCCCGATTGTGACCAGCTGTTTTCTGTCAGTTTGATTCGTCCGGTGTATTTAAGTTCACGTAAGTGTCTATAACCCCAGGTCTGTCATTGACGTTTTGATGTTACATGTTCCTGTGTCCTGCATTTGGAGTGATTCCAAATAAACCCTTCAATCCTGATTCCGTGTCCAGCAATCATAACAATAATGGTGACTAAAGGGTCTAGAAGGGTCTAATAATTTGTTTACAGTTATTTTTTTAAAATTTTACTGAGGATTTTAATTTTATTAGACTTAGAATTAGGATTTTTTTCTCTTTGCCTGTTGAGACTGATGTTAGATTAGCCGGCCTAGCATAGTTCAAGGTGGGCATATGATTTAGGAATAATAGACACTCTTTGTGGCCTATGCTGCCTGGGTTAGGCTCCAGGCCCCCCTGCTCAGAATGTTTGACTAGGTGATGGATAAATTTGTTCATTGTTTGCTTAGGACCTCGCGATCTGTTAAAAATGTATTCTGGGTTAGTGACAAGCTTAAAACAGGTCAGCCTCAGGTCTTTGTTTCAAGGGCAGAAGATGGACGCATCGTTGGACTTAACCTTATAGCCAGATGTTCAAAGCCCGCTTTCCCGATGTGTTTACAGAAAGCTGCACTGCACAAGGAACTACATCCACATGCACCTGTTCGTGTCCTTCATCCTGAAGGCCGTCGCCGTCTTCATCAAAGACGTGGTTCTCTACGATGTTGGGGAGACGGAGAACTGTTACTCTATATCCGTGAGTTGCGTCATAACCCAGTCATTTTGTTTTCCTACATGAAGATGAGTTTAGGGATAATTACTTTTAGGTTTCTCAACTGGTTGGTGATTATGTTATGATGTTGAAGGAGCGAAGGACCTAGGTTCAAGCCTGGGGCTGGCCAAGTCAGTTCTTTAAGGTAAAGTGTGGCTCTGGGCCTGTGACCAGAAGGCTGATTTCACCATTGGACCCTGAGCGAGGTCCTTACATTCATTCTGTACTTTTGTCAGAAAATTTTACATAATGTGTTTTAAAATATTTTAATATATTAACTTAAGCATAATATCCCAATATTATGTATTTTTATGCGGCATATGTTTTGAAAAAAAGCGCAGCCTTTCTTGCATACCAAAATATGTTTGTCTATTAATCTAGAAATTGTTTACTTATCTAGAGAGTACACACTCTGTTGGCAGTACAGATCAGGTTTTGTTTGCATGCTGTGATATCCTACTTTTCATCTTTAACCAGTAAGACCTTGTTCTACAATGGAATTAAATGCTTTTTCTGATCGGAAATCCTTCCGCCATCAAGCTGTGTCGGCCTTGTGTTCTTTGCTTACCTTTAAATTGACGAATGTTTGGCCTTGTCGTTTGCGCAGAGTAATTTGAAGGTGTGGTTTTATTTGCAGAGCTCTTAGCAGAGAGACTGTTACAGGTGAAAATTAACAGCTGGCTATTGAAACGTGCTTTATGTCTGTCAAACGTTCAGTGCATCAAATGAAAGGCCAGCAAGTAGACAGATTTATTTTGAAGTTCCTAGTCTGAATCCAAGTTTCTAACCCAAAATGTATTTCATTTTAAAGTTTTCATTTTAGATTCATTATTATTAGATGGAAATAACTGTTGCTTGACATAAGTGTCTCAGATCTAATTTAACTTCCAAATTAAAAATTATGTTTGTGTCCCCTATGCATTCTGGGATAGGCTCCCGGCTCTCCATCACCCTGCACTGAATATGCAGTGCTGGGAAAATAAAACAGATTTGCACAAATACCTTTTAAATTATTTAAATTGTGGATGATCGTTTTTTTATAGTGTACTTTTCCAAGGTTAGAGAACTAAGAACTGCCAAATGGAAGAGCTGAGCAATCATATGGTTAAAATTGCTTACTGGTGAATAATAATTGCGGTACGGCCAGGGAGTGAAAGATGTTTCAGGGCCGTTTTATTGCTTTTTTTTTGTTAGTAATAGTGTAAGCACAATACATTCCCCCATTCCCTAAGATCTGCTGTCCAAACAGTATATTAGAGGACCTCCCCTGCAGCTGGGACAAGCAAATGGTGTTTAGAGAGGTTTGTGAGTCAATGATTAGGCCACGTGGGTCCACAGGAACCCCAGAGGTTTCTGGGTAAATGCTCACCCTCCTCCGTCTCCTGCTAGAGAAGCGGTCATTGCAGGCCAGCCGGCCGCATTTACAGATCCACCAGCCACAAGGGAGAATCCAGCCATTTGTCAGAGAAACATCTGCCATGCTTCGGCCTGCCAAGCGTTACCAAGCTTAGCTTGAGAGTCTGCCAGCCAGCAGGAAATTAGGTCTTTTAGCACAGGACAGAACTACATCAAACCTCCTGTTTCGCTTACCTTTGGGTGAAGGGACATCTGCTTTTCTTTGATTGTTCAGTCATTTCTGTTACCTGCTACTTCACTAGATTACATCTTGGCATCGTAATTAATTTGTTTATCCAACTGTGGTTAACACGACCATAAATTACATGTCATTAATTGCCTAATTATTTAGTATGGAATAGTGCAAAAGTACCTTGAAAAGAAACATTTCAAATCTTATGAATACTTTTGTTGGGGTTTTATTGAACTTTAAAAGCACACAAATGTGTTTTTGTTTTCCCCCCGTATTACACAACAGTACAGAAACGGGTCTCTTAAAAGGAAATCATTCGAGGGTCATTATTCCTCCTGATGTGACGGCTCGGCTCCGAAGGTAGGTCCGTAATGGTGGAACACAAAAGCGCCGTGGTTCAGCACATAATGTGCCCGGAATGGTAGCGGTGGACTCCCAGGGGCTGTGATTCACCTAAGCGCCCGCCCCCCCCCCAATCTGCCCTTTATGACAATACATCATCCATGCTGGTGATGAATCGTCACACATTCAATGTAAAATAAAGCACTGTAAAAGCTTGGGCTTGTCACTCCACCGGCGTTGCTGTAGTGAGGCCCCCCCCACCCAGCCACTCTCAGAATGCTTCTCGTGGGGGGGCCTCATGCCTCACGAGCCACAGAGAGGATGTTCCGGAAGCCTCTCAGAGCAATATGGGACAATTTGGATGCATTAAGCGCCGTGGTCTGCTCTAATCAGGCCTATTTTGGCTTGATTTGTCGCCGTCAGAGTGGCGATGAATCCATCTCTGAAATCTGGAGCACAGAATATCGAGAAGATTATTATTATAGTGCTTCGAGGTGCATGCAGGTCTTTGAAATTGACATGCAGAGTGTAGCTAAAGTATTTCTGAATTTTAAGGTGTTCAGCACTGGCCCAGTGCAGACAGTGATGTTTAAGAAAACTCGTTGATAATGAATAAACAGCTTAATGTGTCAGATAAACAAACAAACAAGAAAAAAAATCCCATGCAATTAATTTACAATTATTAAGGATCTGGGGATAAATTCCAAGGCAAACTTAAATATAAAATTGCTTAAGCAGGTACGGGGGCTGGGTTCAGACTTACCTACATACATTCAGGTCATGCATATTAATTACAGTCACATACATTAAGTGCTTCTGAACTAATTTTTTTTGAGATTATATTCTGAGCTCAGTAGATAGAGGTAATGTTAGAAAAACAATAATTTTTCTGGCATGCTGCTTTTAAAAGCAACGTTTCTTATTTGTGCAAAAATGTTAAAGTCTTGCGTTTGTTTTTCTATACAGAAGGCAGCTTGCCTGTGCTTTTTAATTTGTTCTTTATATATTTCTTACTCTGCGTGGAGTGCTGTTCTCAATTCAAGATTGATTCCTTTCTGCTTGTATTACCTCAGCCTTGATTGCCCCCCCCTACAGAAAGTGCATCTTCTCTTTGGCTGGCCCTTCATCTGGGGTTGCACATTGAGCCTACCTCCGCCTCCTCTTCCTCTCTCTCTCATGTGGCACAGAAAGTGGCATTTAGGCTGATTGCCGTTGCTTGGAATTCCTTTCTCTTCGTGGATTGCAAAAAAGAAAAAAAAAAAAACAGTTTCCTTAATGACTTTTCGGGTTTCCTGGTGTCCTTGAGATGTCCCTGCGCTGACATATCCTGAGCCAGACTACGAGCTGCCATTTTACTGAACCCCTAGAGGCACCTCACAGGGGAGTCCACGCTGTGAATACACAAGCCGAGATGGGCGTCCATAATACTAGGAGTGGGGAGTCTTGGGCAGTATATTAAAGTAGCTTAAAACAAGAGGGGCTATCAAATATGACAGATAGATCGATTGTGCTTCATTGAAGAAATTAAAAAAGCGAAATGTACCAGACATGTTGAGATTTTTAAGGGAGTCGAGGTTTTATCTGTTCATGTTTACCGTGATGCCAGCATCACAGTGAAGGGGCTGTAGGCCCACCTTCTTCCTCATGTTGCCTGCGATTGGCTCTAGTCTCCTCCCCCCACAATCCTGTCCAGGATCAGGAGTCAGAGGATGGAGTTTCTTTGTGTAGGGAATTTAATGAAGGTAAAATGATCATATTGCGTGTTATTTTAAAAGCCATAATATGGAGCTTCAGTAATTATGAGTTTGTTTTGTTGCACTCCTCTGAGGGCGTTTCATATGTACAAATCAATTTCTGCAATGCAAGGCCTGTTTTTGGAGCATCAGAACACAGCTGCTGCTGGGAATTATGTGTCTACTAACTTCAGAGAATAATTTGTTTGGTAATATTTGTTGCATGTTCCCCTCCCATGGGGTGAGCTGATGGGTATTTCATCTTTACTCTGTTACACCACATCATAAAATTAAATGGATATAATCAGATTCTTCCGAAGTAAGTTGTGGTTATTCAAGCCTTGCAAAACCATAGGAAAATGATGTTCATGGCGTTTATTACACGTACCTAATGAGCTGAAGGAGGAGAATTTAGAAGTGTAGTCTACTGCAAGTGTTGCTCAGCCTTCTGCATGAAGAAGAGTGCCTTTCACTTGATTTAATATTTTTATTTGTTCATTTTAATTTTTAGAAGTCTGCCAAATCACCATCTTCCATCAGCAGATTCATAAATAGCTGATCTGTCCTCTGAACAGTTACTGCATGTAAATGTAGTTTGACATGCTGTTCTATACAGTCAGTATGACTGTTGAAGTGCTGAGTATTGTATGACGGACATTGTTCATGGTAGGCTGGCCGCTTCCTGTCTGCCCTGTAGGGTGAAGCTCAATTCATGGCGCGCGTCTTTATATCCGCTCTCCTAGGTGGGCTGCAAAGCCGTGATGGTCTTCTTCCAGTACGGCATAATGGCCAGTTTCTTCTGGCTCTTGGTCGAAGGCCTTTATCTCCATGCTCTTCTGGCAGTGTCTTTTTTCTCGGAGAGGAAGTACTTCTGGGCATACATTCTGATTGGCTGGGGTGAGTATTAGCATGTACTTTATTTATTGGCCTGCGGAGATATTGTTTATCACTTCTGCATCCCGCCATCTTCTAGCGAGAATAACAGCGTTCTGGTGTCTTTGTAGGAGGCCCGACACTTTTTATCACAGCTTGGAGTGTCACGAAGGCTTATTTTAATGATGTTGGGTAAGTTTGCATGACAAGTCTTTATGGTTGAGAGCCATTTCAAATTGATGTTAAATGTTGACTGAAAATTATTTGATAGTTGACTTTATGTGGGTATTTTAATTACTTCTGCAAGCACTAAACCTCTGGTGTTAATAGGTAGCATAGTGTTGATAATTAAGTATACACGCAGAATGTGTATTATGATGAAAACGGGTATTTGTGATTTTACAAACATAGACATCGGACATTCTTTTACTGTTAACTGAAGCCTGAATACTGCAATGGGTTGGTGCCATGCACCCATAGCTTCCAGAATAGGCTCCGCACCCCCTGCAACCCAGAATTGAACAAGTGGGTTCAGAAAATGGATGGATGGATGGATGGATGGATGGATGAAGCTTAATCGTGTGTAAAACTCACTTAATTTGAGAAATTGCCTTGGCAAAAAAATTTAAGATGGTCATTTATTAACATCAGATGACAATTAGTACCTTTATGTGAAGAGATTTTAGTATTCTGTGATAGGAATCATGCAAATTCAGTGGATCCCTAAAATAATTCTGGTAGGATGTCTGTTGCATCGCCCAGCCTTCCTCACTGCACTGCATCGTGTCTGATGTTTGATGAGTTTTCCCACATGCACAGCTCTCAGGTCTGGGCATGGCTATTCCGATATCCTGATTGCTTCTTCTTTAGTCAATACAGTCTATTGCAATATGTCACAGACTTGCTTGCCTGGATTATTACTGTATGACCCACTTCTGATTTTCCTAAAGTGTGTTCCGGACTGAATGGTGTATTTCCTGATGCCCAGGTGACATGCTCAGGCCACAATCATGTTCTGTAGAGGTGTAGGGGGACAGCTGCTCACGGCCAGATGGCCAATCCCAGCTTACAGGGAATGTCCACAGAATGTTAACGTTCTGGATACATCTTCCCAGAGTTGGCAGAGAACATTTTTACATTAATGAAATGTTAATTTCACCTTTTACATTTCAGTAAAGGGGGGCATCATGGTGGTGCAGTGGTTAGCATTGTTGCTTCACATCTCTGGGACCCAGGTTCAAGTCTCCACCTGGGTTACGTGTGAGTGGAGTTTGCATGTTCTCCCCATGTCATCATGGGGTTTCCTCCAGCTACTCCAGTTTTCCCCCACAGTCCAAAGACATGCTCTGGCTAATTGGAGTTACTAAATTGCCCATAGGTGTGAATGGTGTGTGAGTGTGCCCTGTGATGGGCTGCCCCCCCCCCCCCCATCCTGGGTTGTTCCCCACCTCATGCCCATAGATTCTGGGATAGGCTCCAGACCCCCTGCAACCCAGAAGAATAAGTGGGCTGGAAAATGGATGGATGGACATTTCAATAAAGGTTCTGTCAATGTTAACATCATAACATTATTAGCTGAACTTCTGTTTAACATAATTGATATTGAAAAATATTGTTTTACAATGAAAGCATTCTTTTATAGGATTGTTCTGTATGTACACTATGAATGCACCATTCAGCCATGAACCCGTGACCTCAGAGATCTAAAGCTGCTCTACCAGGCCCTTTGTCTGGCTGCACGTTATTATTTTTAGGTGTAGCAGTATAGTTGTGGTGGTGGGATAAAATTCTGGGAAAGTCAGAAGCACTGGACACTTCGAACATTTCCATACCGTAATCATCACAATCAGTAAACATTCTTAGAACGAAGAATTGTTGGCTGGGATAGTCTTGAATGCAGCCCATTTATAGATTATTTTTCTAACTCATGGGGGGGCTGATAGCTTGCATTCTCTGGAAATTGGTAATCCAGTTTTCTTTTGATCTGGAATTGGTGTGTTAGCACAAAGCTTTGGGACCTGGTTTTTACGGTCACACCAATGACCTCCCGGCTGAAAAAATCTACAGTCTATGGTGTGTCTGAATCTATCTCTCCTAATTATTTTTACACAAGGTTTTGTTGCAGAATCTCTAGAAACAGTGTTATTGTCAAATGAGGATTGTTCATTACTTAATGTAAACTAGAAACTATATTGACTAAGTTTATGATTTCTGAAACTAGCAAGAGATTCCATCAGTCATCCTATCATTATACACCAGACTGATTTAAAGAGGATGTGAAAATAGATTTTTTTAGATGAGATACAGGCGAAGCATCATTTTACGTAGAAGACTATCAGTGGAGCGTTTCCTAAAAACCATTCGTTGGTCAAGATAACTTGCATGTATTGAATATCTGTATGCATTTGCAGTTGTACTTTTATGGTGTTATACACAAGGAGACATTGCAGTTTGCATTAATGTACTTTTTATATTCATGATTTGATATATAATCTTTTGTTGCTGCAATATTGTGATTACATTTGTCAATTTTGTTTATGTTTCTAGGTGCTGGGATATCATTGAATCTACTGACCATTTCTGGTTGATAATTAAAACGCCAATTTTGGCTTCAATTCTGGTAAGTGTCGATGAGATTCTCCTTACTACTTCTATCTACTGTGGATCGAAACCCATTGGCCAGAGAGTACGAACAACGGTTCTTTTTCATCTGGGGAATGAATGGCCAGATGCCTGCACGTCTGTGTGTTCAACCTGCACAATGTCAAAGCAGGTGGCTGAGCTGCATCATGCTATAGGTTTTGGCAATGTTCTCGTTTTCTCCTCGTGGTCTAAAAGTATCTTGAGCCAAGTGAAACTATTTCTTGACAGCTAGCTGTCTTTCACCGCCCCTTTGCTTGTGTAAAGATTTCTCTCCCCTCTGTCCCAGTCTGTCAACATTTCTTTATTAAAGATTCATTCAACTGGTATAAGGCCAGAGGCAGAGGTGATCTTCTTTGTGTTCAACCCTATACAGTCTTCATAAAATATGACCAGGCGAACTTCCGACACAATGGTCCTCCCTCTCTACCTTGACTTCTTGGACTTTTCAACACTGTAGAAATGCTGTGTCTCTCCCTCACTGGCATCATCTCAAGAATATTATGAGGACCAGTTCTTCTTACACTATTTGCTGATTTATGTGGAGGTTCTTCTGGGTGGTTGGTGCCATAGCAATGTTTGTAAGACAGTGGAGCACATGGTTATCTAGAAATGCCACGTTGTCCTGAGAGATTCCTTGAGGCATCTCGTTGTAGATGTCATTATAAAAGATATTGCATTATGAGATGACCTCTTACTCTTTAGGACATCATTGGTTCGTTTGGGACAGAGGGCATGTTTTAGATATATCATAGCTGTCAGTGTGCAGTATATGAATACTTTTCTTCTCTACTGGGAAAAGTAATTTTTTGGTTTGGCAATTTTTGCCTGTAAATCCTTCAGCAGTTGGAGAAGTGACCCCAGGAAAGCAATCATTCAAAAGATTAAATGCTTTCCTAGGTGAAGGTACCTATTTGAACAAGCTGCAGCCTGTAGGTAAGAATATGACTATAGAATTTTATGTGTATTAAATATCTGCCTGGTTAGAATCCCTTCATCATTGGAGAGAAAACACCTTCCAACCTTTGTTCAGCAGGATGAGGGAGACATCTGGTAACTGGCAGAGGTGGATAGTTCAGGTCAAGAAAGTGAAAATCCAGACCAGGATTTTGTTTTAACCAACCAATTCAATATAAAGCAGGGGTTTCAAACTCCAGTCCTGGAGGGCCAGAGCCCTGCACAGTTTTTGGTTTACCCTCGTTTAACACAGCTGATTCAACTCCTTGTGATAATTACAGCACAGCTCTTGAGCTGAGTCATTTGTGGTGGAACAGCGAAAGAACTAAGCTACACAGGGCTCCGGCCCTCCAGGACTGGAGTTTGACACCCCTGGTATAAAGAATGACAGAGTATTCAACTGGTCAATTGAAACAAAATCTTGGTCTGGATTTTTACTTTCTAGACCTGAAATTATCCACCTCTGTTAACTGAGGATAAATAGGAAGAATAACAGGGTCAACCCGATTGGTGTGAAGAGCATTGTAACACTCCAGAAGTTGTTGCACAGTGGACTTCACTGCAAGGGCAGAGAGCATCTCGTGATATGTGAAAACAGGACCTTATTCAAGGAGATATGGAAATATGGCCTAACATTATTTTAGGTAGTTCTACACCAGAAGGGGGAGGATAGGAATCCTGCATTTTTCTTTTTTTGTGCATTTTTTCTTGTCAAAGATAATAATTGTCCTGCAGATATGTGCAAAGGCATCTGTTCATGCTGATTCATCCACTTGAATTAGAGTAGGCGTGAAATTGAAACTCTTGGAGATCAGCTACCGTCAGACCGAGTGCTTGTCACCCGTAAGAGATGGGGAGGTCTGTCTTTTGTGGCATTTACCTTTGATTGAACTGCGATGCTTTTCTTGGGAGCTCCAGTAAACAGTTTGAATGTGAAATGAAGAGCAGTGACAGGTTTTGGGCAAAGACTATCTGCTTCCAAATATCTGAGCTGCTTTCCTCATTGACTCATGGGTGCAGGGATCATCAGTCTTTGGTAAGGACGCAAAAATCCCAGGACCCTTCTCTCCAAGGTCATCACGGGGTTTATGGCTGGGTGGAACCTTCTCACTGATCTTCTGAGTCTCAGGTTACTTGGCATTTCTCAGAATTACTTTCTTGTTGGCTTTCCCAGTATCTTAGATTTAAGCTTTCCAAATCTCATTTATTTCTGTCCTTCTTCTGCAGATGTTTACCTCCTGACTTAGGTCTTTTTTTAATCGTTTTGCGTGTAACAACGGTTCTGTTGATGCTCCTTATGAGAGTTTTGTCTGCTGACGAATGTAATAACTGATCCTGTGTTTCGTCTTTCATCAGATGAACTTCATTCTGTTCATTTGCATCATCCGCATCCTTCGGCAGAAGATAAACTGTCCAGATATAGGGCGAAATGAATCCAACCAGTATTCGTAAGTCTGTCATTTCATTTCATAACTGAAACCCTCTGCAGAGTGATCATTTATCTATCAGTTATGTCATCGTTACATTTTTTGAGTTATCCCTGTAAATAGAGTTCTCTGTTGACATTTTTGTTATTAAACAAATAATTCAAATTACATATTATCACAATTAAAAATACATATCTGTTATTGCAGCCAACCCTAATTACCCCTTTGATAGCTTAGTTGTACAGTGTAGGACTGTAGAGGCAAAGCTGACAGGCAGGGGCGTAGTTAGAGTTGAATGGATAGGGGGGCTGAGTCTTTACTAGGGGGGGCTGATGGCAAACTTATATATAATATGTAAAGCTATTCATGACTTAAGCTAATAAATACACTGCATGTTCCCACGTTTATTTGGGGGAGGGGTAAAAAACATTTAAGTCCCCCTAAAATAGGCCTACCGATGCCCCCGCTGACAACATTATGTTGCTGGTTAAAATCCAGCTTGAAGGAGCGTGATTCATTTGAAGGTGACTTGCACATCACTTTGACAAAATTATCTACTAAATAAAAACAAATGTAAAATATTAACTGTTCATATTATTTTATTTTGTTTTTATTTGCAGGAGGTTAGCAAAATCAACGTTGCTGCTGATACCTCTGTTCGGAATTAACTACATAGTCTTTGCCTTCATCCCTGAGCACTTGAATACAGACATAAGGATGGTGTTTGATCTGATTCTCGGATCATTTCAGGTATGTAACGTGAACTAAGTCCCCTGGAGAAAAGCACTTGTGGAATTAATTTTTTTACAGGCAGTGATCTTTCAGTGAAAGTATAGCTGTCTGGTCCATGTTCTCCAAACAGCTTATTAGTGAGACTGCTCATATTTGTTCTGGGAACTTTCCAGAACCGGGGGGCTCATACTGTTGTCACCATATTAGGAGGAAAGGCAGGTTCTGGAAAAAAGGGGGTGAAAGGTGTCAGGGTGCCATAAAGATTGAGCTTTTCATAAGCAGCACAGTCTGATTTGATTATTAGATTGTCTTGTGGAGATTATAATTTACTAGCGCATTGAGAGGGAACAGAGGGAGTCTTCCTTTCAGTATGTTTGTTTTGGGGTGGCACTGGGTTGTGGGTTTAAATCCCGCTTCCTCTGTTAAGTCATGCAGTTTAATTGTCTCTAAATTTCCTGTAGTGTGTGTGAACCCTGCTCAGGGTGCACCATTAAGAGGCTGGGATATGCTTCTTGCCTCCCACTCCAGCACATGTGGTTGGATGATGGATGACTTAGTTATTGCTGTTCAGCATCCAATCAGATAGTTTCGTTGTATCAAGTTTCAGGTCTATCAAAGTATTAAGGAGCTTCCAAACGCAGACTCACCTCCGTATTCACCACCATTCTTCAGATTTCTGGCTCCGTTCTCCATTCTCCAGGTGACATTGGACTTTTCTGTAATTCCATTATGCTGGCAGAAATTCAAACTGAGATGCACTTTTTCATAGGCTCGTAAAGGCAAGGATCCACTCAGTTATTTAAAGTAATTTAATATCCCTGAAACTGATTTGAGTTATATACGGTCTGTGAGGTTTGAATTAAATTAGCATTCTTCCTAAATACACATGAACAACTAAAAAATTGGGCCACTTACAAATGAAAATTATTTATTTTCTTCACTGTAACAGAACAGGCATACAAATATTATACAAAAAATTCAAAATACATCCAATACATCCAAGTATTCATCCAACTTCCAGGTGTTTATCCAGTACATGGATCTATAGAGAAAATACATCATTATTAGCTTTAAATTTCACCTATCAACTTTTTCTTTTTAAATGTTGTTTTTCTCGAAAAGACTCAGATACATTTCCACTCTGCACTGTTCGGCTCTGAATCCATATTTCTGTGGAAAATGAAATCCAGTATTAATGATTTACTGATTTCAGGTTTTGAATCCTTTTCATAAGTTTGGTCTTGGTTGAGCGTTGCTGTTTTATGGGAAAATGAGCAGTGCTTTCAGAATTTTAAGTATTCAGACATATAAATCTGTCCGATCGTAGTCCTGTAATTTATTATTAAAAGGTTATGGGGAGGTCCGTCATTCCAGGACCGCACTTAAAACCTCACAAATCTGAATAAAAAAAATAAAAATTCCAAAGACATTGCCATCATAATGATTTTCTAAAAAACCACATGAGCGTTTCAGCTAACCGCAGCTTATTGATCAGTCTTCAAGTACATTAGCAGCCACCTCCTGTGACAGTGATCCGCATAATCTCCTGTTCTTATGCCATTTCAGTGTACCATGAATTGTGGGACAGCCCTTCATGGTGAGATCAGTCCTGATCTATTCCCATTTAAAACTGGAGTTTCCCTTGGGAAATTCTCTTCTTCATTTCAGCGATCGGTTGAAAAATCAGCCGTATTAGCAGGCAGAGTGAATTCTTACTCAAAATGTAGTGAGTCATTTTTTCCATGTCCATAAATCCCAGAATTCCCAGATGTTTGTCATGGATATATTGTTTTTTTTTCTCATGGAACATTATATGTGTCCCAGCTACATTTTGCAGTGTTGAATTTGTACATTTGTTCTTACATACTGCATATCGCTCTCCCTATCAAATAGGTAAACAATCGCTAATCCTGTATTGGATGAGCAGCTGGCAAACAGGAGCGCTGCAGTAAATAGTGCCAATACTCAGTCAATTTAAATAATTTCCTTATTCAAAATGTCTTGACCTATTAAGAAAACATGTGAAATCAGTTACATGAAGATGAGCACAGATCTTCACTTTAAACTTTATACTTGCCATGCGCTGAAGTCTCATAACTACTTTCTCTTTTTCAGGGGTTTGGAGTTGCTGTCCTATATTGTTTCCTCAATGGAGAGGTAAAATTTTATATATTCCATACATAGTTTTATTATATAGACACTCCTTGGGTTACGATGGTCCGTGTTATGATATTTCGACTTTACAATACATAAATGTTTTTCACTTTCAGTATATTATTCAATAAATTACATGAGATAGTCACACTTTTTTATAAATTAGGCTTTGTGTTAATGATTTTGCCCAGTTGTAGGATAAAGTAAGTCTTCTAAGCACGTTTACGGCAGGCTGTAGGGTAGGCTATGATGTTTCTTAGGTTAGGTATGCTGCATTAAAAAACATTTTCACCTTACAATATTTTTGTTTTACAATAGGTTTGTCAGAGCGTAACTCTGTCGTAACCCGGGGAGAGACTGTACATATTTAAAGGAGGAGTTAGAGAATTTATTGTTTCCTTAACTCTTTAACATCATTAATCGGCAGGGATAACTACTGTTATGTGAGATGGTCTGCATCTCTTATCCTTATTTTAAGTAAAATGACTTGATTTGACTTATCCTAGTTAGTTTTCGGCTAACTTAACCAAACGGAGGCTTCCATGTCATTACATAAGCCAGGTCAGTAGAGTTATACCAAATGTTAGACTTGAGAAAATGTTGTGCATTAAGATAAAACTCCAGAATGACAGCTAAGCAAGCTGAGATCATTGCTAATCCAATGTGCATAACTGGGTAATGTAGGTAAATGTAAAGTAAAGTAAATCTGTTTTATATCGCTTCTGAGGTATAACAAACAATTTCTTTACTTTAATGCAAGGCCTTTGCTTACCTCTTCAATACAGAACCATAGAATGCCTAGATTTTATGATCTAGTTTCTCTCCCAGAGATGCGTTATGTCCTTACAGTAGGACCTGAACGGGTGACAGAGCTGCAGAGCTACAAAGGCAAAATACAGAGGGACAGAGGTGGGTAATTCAGGTCCAGAGAATAAAAGTCCAGACCAAGATTATGTTTCAACAAACCAGTTGAGCATAAAGAGTCACAGTCACAGAGTACTCAACTGGTTGGTTGAAACAAAATCTTGGTCTAGATTTTTATTCTCTGGACCTGAACCACCCACCTCTGCAGAGGGATCATATTCAGTTTCAGCTGAGGGTCTGAAGGCTGCAAGAAGGTATTCTGAGGTCTCACCTTGAACAGTTAGGTGATCCACCTACTCAGCCTTGCTGTGTTTTTTTGTAATTTATTTACTTTATTTCCACAAAGCTTTTCATGTGTTGTACCATTTACAATATAATGAATGTCTCTGGACAGACCATAAACCAAAGCAGCTTTTCTGGTACTTTGAGCTCTGTACGTGATCCACTGCACCTTGCTGATCCATTGAGTAACTAGCACTCGTCTTGCCTGTCTCCGTTCTCTGGCCGCTCAGGTGCAGGCAGAGATCAAGCGAAAGTGGGGAAGATGGCATCTGGAACGGTTCTTAGACTCCGACATGAAATACCAGCAGCCGTCAATGGGCAGCAACGGCAACAACTTCAGCACACAGATCACCATGCTCACAAAGTGCAGCCCCACCACGCGACGGGCATCTGCGTATCGCGATGAATCTTCCACGATCTAATCCCGACATCCCCCCTCTCAGCCTAGCTCTGTAAACTTCTCCCTATGGGTCATCACCACCCTAGCTAGGATAATTCATGCTTTGTTCAGGAAAGCCAATGGGTAAGGAGTGTGACCTTCTGGGAGATCGTTTGTTATTAGTCAAAAGAAAAACCACACAGTGCTTTGTGGTTGATGACAGAGGTCGAAGGTCAAAGGTCAGTGTTGATCACGGTTGTCACAAGTTTGGTAGGTGTACAGTACACATAGGCTGTTCCAGTCACAGTGATTCTGCACCACAAATATGCATGCATCCGTCCATCCATCCATCCATCCATACATCATCAGACCATTTCACCTGGTGAGGGTCATGGTAGTTTTGTTGTTGTTCATTTAAAAAAGAGGACGCCCAAAAAAAATAGGGGTCAACACTTTTTTAGCATGAAAAGCTTCTTCCTAAGGAAAATTTGGCAACTATCATCTGGTAGGTAAAAGCAACAAGTTGGTCACTAGGAATTTTGGTCTTTGTATGTTTGATGCAAGTCTTACCTTTCGTAATATTCTTTTATAAGGAAAATAATCTCATTATATCTCATTATAAATGGTGGACAAGTTATTTCAAAAAGAATTTTATATTTTTCCAAAACAAACATTTCACTTAAATGTTTTTGTACGCTTACTTGGTAGCTTTGAATATTATATTCAGAGGTGTGTGAACTTTGAAAGGTTCCAGCCTTCTAGTTTACAGTATAGACTGACAGTGGTTCCAGTGAAGAAATGCATCATTTGGCTGTCAACTTTTGTCTTCGGTCATAGTGCCCGTGGTACGCCATGCATTTGTCAACACTGTTGTTTCCCTTCTGTTCATTATTCACTCTGCTGCAACCAAAAATGTTTCATCAATATTCTCATGCTAAAAAACAAATCTTAGGGCTCCTCTCAGCTTCTCTTTACAGAGTAATAAGCATGAAATTCTAAAAGCATATTTGGTCAGTTTTATTACAAGGCATTTAAGAGAGAATTCAAGTGTTATGATGCCATATCAACACATGAAGCAATATCTGCAGACGATAAATCATACAGAAGGAAAACCTCTCGTGTGTTGATGCCAAAAAATTAAAGTGAGGACCACAGTAGGGGGTAATGTTGTGATAATGTTATGGACCAGTTCAGACTTTACCCATTCCATAAATAATGCGTTTGCACTGAAACACGATAAAGTGCAACATAAAGAAAAAATATCAAATTAGCTGGCCAGTTTATCCATTACTGCTAGTTGCTTATATTGATGTCTCTCCCTCCTGATACTTTGTAATATATCTTGGTAAACTTGGAATCTACACAATATAATATATGTGTTTTCATAATGTGTTGAATGTATGGCATTGCAGCTCAGAATAAAATACCCAACACAAAGTGATGACTAAAGACAATTTTCAGTTTCTTTGGCTGAATGGAATGGTGACATATGGTCTCAGTAGTCATTCAATGAGTCATACTGGAGTAACTCAATATTGGTTGTCCTGTGCCTTGGTTATTGGCCAGGATATTTCATCAGACCTTGTGTGATGTATAGTACACATTATGTTTGTGACTTTGGGTCATATCTTATGCATGATGTCAACCAAGTTGTGTTTTTGGTGTACTTCGATGTTGTTCTTGAGTAATCGATGTATATGATTAACGTGAATGCAACAATAGGTATTTGAGTCCACCATCTTGTACAGAGGAAACGGTCATTCTGTACGCATCACTTGTCGCGTATTTTGAATACAGCAATATTGTGTTGACGTGTAATTGAAACATAGCAGTAGCAATGCAATTATACAGCATGCTTAAAACGCAATGCCCTTTGCTGCACTATATGCTCAGAAACGAAGTTGGACACTTCCTGTAGTTTTTCAAGTGTCACACCTTAGACAGTCAAGGTGCCACTGACAATGGATTCCTTAAGTGTAAGGCTTCTGCAGGCAGGTATAGCACCCATCTGTAATGTGTAGCAATAACATACAGTGTTTATACAGAGGTGAGGTGGAAAATCTCTGTTCAGAGGGATCAAAGGGGTCACTCCAGGTTCATTACTGTCTATCACTGAACCTGCCCTAACATTGTTGTTTCCCAGCTTTCTTGCTGACTGCAATCAAACATTATAGATAAAATCAAAATAGAAACAACTAACTAAAATTAACCATTATTCTTGCTACATGGAATTAAACTTACGTGTTTTTGTAACATATTAATTTCATTCCACAGATACTACAGTAGACCTAAAGTATCACTGTTATTACCTATTTTATCAAAAATATATTTACTATAAAACAAATACACAAAACATGCTTCAATATTGTTGATGAAATTTTAATTCCCATTGAAGCCTCTGCCTTTTCTAATTTTATATTTTAATGTTAATGGAAATACCCTTTCATGACCTTATTACTGTAAATACAATTGAAAAGTACCTCTGTGTCATTTGTCATAAAGAATGTATGCTTTACATGCTCAAATATTATATTAGGCTGTAGAATTTCACATTGTTTTCCATAAATATATTTAATGTGTCTTTTGTATTATATGTTAATAATGTATAGTATGATACTGTGTAGGATACATATGTATGATATCTAAAAGATTTTTTCTGACGTTCTTGCATAGTATGTTTTGTTTAGTATCACTTGTTAGGTCCTTTTTGAAGGTTTAACAGGAATTGATACAGAACTGGATGTTTTATTTCAATTCACCATGTTGACATGGTAATTTAATTACCATATGTCATTCTGTACAGCTTTTTAGATAAATTATTCACCACTGATTTCCAGTCTATTACCCCCTCCCCCTTTTGTAAATATGTTTTGTAAATATTTTGAAATCTCTGAATGCGATGTGCATTTTCCATTCCTGTAAATACTTGCAATGTTTACCACTGAATCTGGTGCAGTCGAAACATTTGTACAGTCAAATTTACGGTAGGCTGTCGGATCCTATACTAGTCAATTGAAATAAATGTTCTCAATATGTAGACGTTCTTGTGAGTCATTCGTCAATGAGAAGCCTCAGTGGAAACATGCTTTTGTTACAAATGTGGGATGAATTTCTCTTTGGAAGGTTGATCACAGCAGGGATGTTATGATTACTAATGTCTATGATTACTAATGTCTATGATTACTAATGTCTGCTCATTTATCTGTTTTTTTTTCTTCTTGTAACTACGGAAATTTCTTTTTCCCCTCATGACAGCGTGTATAATAAACCGACAGGGTTCTTTTGCTATTCTTTTTATAATTTCATTTAGGTCGATTATGGAATTAAAACCCCTGGAATACAAATGTAATTCTGTTAATCCCCCGTACACTGAGACAAACTGTTTCATTCTTGATTTATTTCACTTTTGTACTGAGGAATATGTGAGGCAATTTTCTGTTTTCAGTTGGCGTTTATGTTTATATAATGTGTTTTTTCTTTTTTTCTGGAAAAATATCAAATGAAAAAATATAGCAATATTTTCCAAAGCGGTTTGAATAATTATACAGTAATGACTTTGTTTTCTTATTAGAAAAAAAAAAAGAATAATGCAGGAGTTGTCACCCACCTGAGCGAACACAGGCGTAGTCCCCTAACCATAATTTTATTTGTGAAATACAGAAAACTCAAAGAGTGCTAAAGGATGGTGCTTGCTTATATTTTGGAAGATGCTGTCATCCTGCCAACTTTATCTGCAAAATGAATCATTTTACTCTCATGATTAATCACTCCTTGGGATGAATAATGACGCATCTACTGACTTTTCTACATTCAGCATTAGCTAGTACCACCACTGTGTTACCACTAACTTATCATCTGGGAAAAAAGACATTTCTTTTTAATTATTTAACTTATGGATAGATATTTTGCAATAAAATCCTGTTGTATATGTGAAGTGTCCATATTTTGTCATTGGCGCTATATGTCGGGTACCTGTTTCTGGCCTCCACACCCGGGGCTTTAGGAAATGAGAGGACAAGGGTACCCCGAGTACCTTGCCAATGTTTAATTTGCCTTTATTTGACACCCCCCCTCCCAAAAAGAAATAGACCTCTACATTTAAATTGTTCAGTTGTGTCCCCCCAATATCAAAATCAATGCCGTTGATCGCACACAATAAAAAAAAAGCTTCGAAGTGATCTTTCCTTTCTATTTTCCTTCAAACCAAATATTTGTCTTCAATTGTGTTTCCCTGTTCCATCGACAGTCCATTTGCAGGGAGCACAGGCACTTTATCCACGACAAAGACGTATCATCCTGTGTTGGTGCTATTAGGGCCGGACAGGGAGCATTCTGGAGCCCCTCCCAATTTCACGCCTGCCGTTCCGTTTCTGAGTGCTGTGTGCAAGCACAGCTGGTTTTTTTCTATGGGGTTTAACAGACCAGCAGAGAGGCATTACTGCAAAACCAGGTGATTGTTTGTTCCAGGAAGAATAAGCCCTGAACCTTGAAGAGTGGAACCTTCCGGACACGCAGAGCCACTCGTCAACAGATGGCATCCAGAATGACCAGTGGAGAGCAGGGAGACCTCATTTTACAGCCAGTGTTACACTATATTTAAAATTTTCGTTTAGATGATATGTGGGGAGAAAATTACAACATTAATAAAATTATGAATTAGTGAATTAAGTATTGTGTGATTTTTAAATTTGTATATTTGTATATTATCTTTGTATATTGATGACATTTTGAAATTCAGTATAGTTTGCAGAACTTTTTATATAATGTACTATATGTGGAAATTAATGTCTTGATTTTTTGGGACAGTTTTAGTTTTCAGGTATATAATTTTTATCATTTTACTGTCATCAGCAAAGTATTGAAAACTGAAGCCAAACCATTATTCTAATGTTATGCCAATATATTTTAAGTTAAAAAAACATCTATGCTGACTTTGCTTAGAAATACGTATGTATGTAATGAATATGGAAATCAGTTAGGTACTGCTTAATTTGCTTCTCTATTTTCACTCTAAGTTGTTATCACATTATGTTTAAAGAAATACACAATGTGTGATAGGATGTGTAGAAACTGTAGATTTTTCACAGTAAATTAACAACTAAACTATTCACTTTTTCATAATATTTAATCCTGTTGTGAATGGAAAAACTAACAGACTTGAAGGCCGGTGTAAGGAGAACAAAAAGGACATTATTAAATTAAAACTAAACAGGTACTAGAAAACAAGCAGGACCACGGGGGAACAAAATTGGGAGGACTGGTACAGGTAAGGGCACAGACAACAAGGAGGTAGACAGTAATGACCAGACTGGGGCTGATGAGACAAACAGGAACTTAAATACAAAGACTAATGAGTGACAACAAGCAACAAGCATGGCTCATCAGAGAGGAGGATTGGGCAGACATGACGGGCAAGACGTTACAAGGCCAACCAAAGCACCTATGTCTTAGTTATGACAGATCATATTAGAACTTGTTTGGTGGATCATTAATTGAGGTTTGGAGTGTTCTTATAAGTAAAAGGTTAAGTTCCCTCAGATCCTGGTTTAACTGGACACTGCAACAAAGGAATCACACCTGATTGAGGTTCAGGTAATAAGATTGTGTGTCCTATGGATGTACTGTAGGGTTAAGGAGATGATCAGGACTGGCTGAGGTGAGTTCTTAATACTAGTTTGGAAGTAGTATGGCATCTGGAACGGTTCTTAGACTCCGACATGAAATACCAGCAGCCGTCAATGGGCAGCAACGGCAACAACTTCAGCACACAGATCACCATGCTCACAAAGTGATACTTAATACTAGTTTGGCAGTAAAACCTTACATAGTTACTTCACGTCAAGTGAATCATTACATAAATTACGTGGGGTCACCTACATTGAATTGGTCAGCTCTTGTAGCTAAAAATTAGCAACCTGAATATTATGGGTTCCAATCCCAATGAGCATGTATTAAAAATTGTAATTTTTAATCTTTCACCGCTTTATGCATTGCTAAGAAGACTGTCCTCATGAACTGGAAAAATAAAAATAATCTTAATATCAACCAATATAGAGAC
>JAODJU010000081.1:14592494-14605724 GCA_026776725.1 Gnathonemus echidnorhynchus
GTTTTCCCCCCTCAACAAATACAAATACAGATACAAATACCGGCTGCTTTGCACATCCCTAATATATATATATATATGTATATGTGTGTGTGTGTCTATGAAAAGTGGCTATTCGTTATGTATTTTTCAATACATTTTGCATTATATTTTGCAGGATATTGGAACAGACACTTTTGACAAAAAATATATTACAATGTCCATATATCCACATATTTCAATATATTTTTGTTTTGCAAGGGGTTGCTTCACGCCTCCAACCTTATACATTTGATGTCTGCCTCATATGGACTTTTCCGCCCACAGTTCAGAAATATGAATTGGAATATTCTCTGCTGTGTGTGTGTGGATTATATTTATATTACATTGTTGGGACTAAATGTTCCCCACAATGTAATAAAAACCTGTTATTTTGACGTTGTGGGGACCATTTTTCAGGTCCCCACAAAGATCTGTGAATGCAATCAAAAAACTAAAAAATGCCAGAATTCTCATATTTTATTATGTTACTTATGGTTAAGGTTAGGGCTGGGTAGGGGTTAAGGTCATCATGCACAGAAATGAATGGAGAGTCCCCACAAAGATATAATTACAAACCTGTGTGTATGTGTGTGTGTTTGTGTCTGTGTGTGTTCATGTTCTCGGTGATTGACAGGCAATACATCCAGGGTGTTTCTTAAAGCCCTGGGTTTCCTGGGATACGCTCCCAGCTCACCACAACCTGATACTGGACTCATAATATGGAATTTGCATGTGTAAAGCTAGATATTTAAGAATGAAATAGAAGTACTGTGATAAGGGAACGAGAGCTCCGCCCTCCTGGCTGCCAGAAGCCTCTGTGGTTCCAAGTCATTATCTGTGGCCACAGACTTATGTGGCATATTGAATTGTGCAAACAAAACACCATCATGCCAGGGCAGGAATAGTTCTGTCAAGCTGTAATTGACACACAGAGATTAGTCATTGTTTTTCATGGGCTTAGCAATGCAGCATGGTAGGTGATTAATGGGTATTCGGTGTCTATGATTATGCACTGACTGGTGTGAGTAATCCATTTTGTGCTGGATGAACTGCTTCCTTCTCAGAGTATCCATCTTCCCATTTGGATCTTTCTTGGTTTTCTTGACCTCTTCCCAGCGGTTGTGTTCATTTTAGTGGCTTGTAGGTAATCTCCTAAGCATCCTTAGTCCTAGATGTTTTCCCCACACTCTGACCCTATCGAGAGGATTGAGTGCCCAGAGATAGCAGGCCTTCCTGACAGCACGCTATACATTTTCTTTATTAGTTAATAAATGGATGGAGTGCAAATGAACTGATTAAATATGGTGACATTTTGATCACATGACATCGCAGACATCATAAATCCACGTTATTTTCTTACAATGCAAGACCAAAGCAAGGGGACTCAGAAGAAGAACCACCTGTCTTTCTTTTGACCTCATTTTAAGCCAGGAACCCCTGACCCTGAAACTTCAGACGACTCTGTGTTTGATGTCCTCCTGATTAACCAGTAGCAATATTATTATTAACAATATTAAATTATTAACAATGACCTAAATATATGAATATTGGTGTATTATTAACACGGTGGCCGATATATGTCAACATGCTGAAAACAGCTCACAGCACAATGGAATTCAGCCACAAAACAGAATTTTCCAGGGGACAATGAAACGAGACGACTATTTGGGTTGGGTTATATAATGAATGTCCTTGGTATATCGATATATTTTCAAAACAAGATATAGGATGACAATACCATTTATATTGTTATACTTTTATAGACCGATAGACATTCTTCCTAGTTGTAAGCGACGCGAGAGCTGCAGTTGTGAAGTTGCACACAATAGTATTCACAGCTAAAATCAAACTATTCAGTTAGTGTCTCAGGGAATTTGATGGATGTAGTTAAGCTCCGTTTTCATGTGTAGTTCAGTTTATGTGTTGTTAGTATTATTGATTTCTCTGTTGTTTAATTTCCTTAATTATCTCATTGGGTTAATTCATTTTATTTTAGTCCCACCTGTGTCTTGGTATTCTGTGCGTACTTAAACCTGCTCTGAGTTTGTCTCAGTGCAAGATAGTTAGTCTATTACTACTTCTGAGCATGCCTTTGAGTTGGTGCCTTTTGGGCTCTCCTGGCTGTGTGATGAGCTGTGTACCAACCTGCTGTTCTGTCTGCATACTGCTGCTTTGAGCCCAGCCTCCTTTGGATTGATGAAGCTGCTAATTGCTGGATGCTGGAGCCTGCATTTTCCTCAACATTGATTTTCCTACCTCCTTTGTATCTGTGTTTGCCCCTCCAGGAGGCATTGTCAGTAAAAGCTAGCAAAGATCACAGTGTATAGGTCTCAGTCCTGTGCTCTGACAGATAAACCATTAAGCTGATATTAAAATTTATGTCATTCTCATGAACTTACATAATGAAATACAGTGTATGGAGATGGGCTCTATGCTTATGCACCAAACACCAGTTCAGAGTATCTGGCCACTTTGGGGCATCATCCAGCACTCCATTAAAAGCCTCCATCTGGAGACTCCATTGGTCTGCTGGGGGACTTTAATACTCATGTGGGTGACAACAGTGAAACCTGGAAGTGTGTGATTGGGAGGAATGGCCTTCCCAATCAGATCCTGTGCAGTGCTCTGTTACTGGACTTCTGTGCTAACCACAGTTTGTCCATAATGACCAACATAGTTGAACATAAGGGTGTAAGTGCACCTGGCACCAGGGCACCCAAAGCCGCAGTTAGATGATTGTTTTTGTAATTGTATCATCTAATTTGTGTCCACATGTTTTGGACACTCAGGTGAAGAGAGGAGCTGAGCTGTTAACTGATCACCGCCTGGATCCAATAGTGGGAGAAGGTGCCAGGTAGACCTGGTAGATCCAAACGCATAATGAGGGTTTGCTGGAAACACATGGCGGAGGCCCCTGTTCGAAAGATCTTCAATTCACACCTCTGTCAGAACTTCACTTGCATCCCGAGGGAGTCAGCGGACATTGAGTCTGAGTGGACCATGTTCCAGGAAGGCAGAGCTGTGGCTGTAAGGTTGTTGGTGCGTGTCGCGGTTGCAATCCCCGAACCTGGTGGAAGACACCAGTGGTGAACGGAGCTGTCAGGCTGAAGCTGTCAGGTACGCAAACTGAGATTCACCCAGTATAACTGCACTTGGACATTTCACATCAGCTGTATCATTCTGCTTTACAGGTGTATCTAAACCGTAACAATGTCTCCTTTCCAGCAACATGGAGTCAGTGCTGGGCTGGTTCTTGCTTGGTGCATTTTGAGAACTTGCCCATGTAATGTAGGCGGAAGTGAGATTAAAGTAAAGGTGCAAATGTATTCAGTTTTGTTGGATTTATTTTGATCTGTTTCGGATTTTAAGTTTTTAATTTAAAGCTGCCGATCTGAAAAACAGTTTCCTGAGTTATATTATTTTCTCTTCGCCACTTGAGCGCCAAAATATTTTATTTAAGACTCTTTCTGTACACTCCTGCCTGTGCATTAAGATCATCTGATGCAAACTTACTCACTGTACCTAAGCACAGGTTGTCAACTATGGGTGGCAGAGCATTTAGTGTAACAGCTCCTAAACTTTGGAATGCTCTTCCTCTTAGTCTCCGTAAGGAATATCTGTTATCCATTTTAATCTCATGTTAAAAACACATCTATTCAATGAATATTATTCATCTTGTATGTAACTTGCCTGCCTTGTTAAATGTGTTTTTGTAAAGTGTTTGTAAAGGGGCAGCGTGTGGCTCAGTGGGTTGTGCCTATAATCAGAAGGTCGTCGGTTCAAACCCAGCCTCAGCATGTCTTTGGGTCCTTGAGCAAGGCCCTTAACCCCCAGCTCCCTGGGTGCCGCTATGGGTGGCTGCCCTTCACAGACAACTTACTCTACAAAGAGCAAGTTGAGGGAGGCATAAAGACAATTTCCCCACGGGGATTAATAAAGTATCAATTATATAAATAAAACTTTATTATTAGACCTGTGCCATGGTTTTAATTTATTTGTAAATCTGGCCAGCAAATCTATCTTTCGTTTTCAGCAAAAAAAAAAAAAAACAAGGCAAAGTTATTCCGTTAATGAGCTGTCTAGTAGTTTATTGCCAGCATCGGCGATATTATACAAAACAATATCAGTTATAGACTAAATTTGCCGGGTATGCGTAACGTTTGGACACCATAGCCTGTTACTGGAACAATTTTTTTTTTGCCCATAAATGTTTAATCAAATAAGCAAAATGTGCTGTATCTTATTACTGTTACCTTATAAATGCTACTTGATGAACTGTTGTATAAAAATAATAACATACTTGAAGTCGTGGGGTTGTACTCCAATGTATCACGGCTGTGCTTATCTTCACTCGGCCTGTGGCCTCGTGCTTACGACCGAATCACAGCCGTACAACTGCACTCCTCCTCGCATGTTATTGCTTAATTTTAATGACTTGTGCATGCTGTGAAGTATATTTATTTATACAAAATTACAATTGAAGCAATCACAGAAATAGTAACAATGCAAGCATGTAATGTTCTCGTATAATTACGAAATAGTAGATATTCTCTTACTTCAGAAATGACTACAAACAGATGCGTGAAGGTAACTGAGCTGTGTAGACACACAAGCAGCCAACTCTGCTCTGATTGACACCTTTCTCACACTCTAGGCAACAAATCCAATCTGCAAGAACACAGAGAATGGGATACCGTAAAGCAGCACGATGTATGCAAATAGGTCGTGATTGCATATTGCGTTACATCATGATGCAGTCTAGTGACTTTTGGTCAGAACCATGTAGAGAGAGCGTGTTTCTCAATACGCATGCTTGGCTGTTCTTGTGTTCTTGCATACCCATTTAACGTCGTCTTCATTTGCCGAAGACCAGTTCCAATGCTCAAGAACAGAAGTACAGAGGATGGTAAAAATATCCATCAAATATCTGTCATTCATGCCCCTCCACAAATGCAAAGGATGCATTAGTTGCATCCTCACTAACAAGACCAATCCCATGATTCTTTGTTCATTCTTGGGAGGCAAGTTAGCAAGACCTCTCCTGCTAAGAATGCTAGTATGATCTTGGTTGTGTTCTTGGCATTGAGGAACATGAGCTTAAACAGAAGTTCAAAATGCTTGTTCGTCATGTGGTTCTTGCAGACTTCAGAGAGTTCCAAGAAGTGCTTGGCAGGCAATTTGAATGCATTAAATACAGGGACAAACTATTGCATTTGTTGGTAATTAATAGTCAATAAATGTATTGATTTACAGTTTTTATATAGCGCACTGACGCGTACGTAGTTACATCAATATGTTTATTAAAAAGTAAAATTCGGTACTATTAACAGCAAGGGTGACCTGCCTTGTTGACATATTTTAGGCTTACATTGGTTAAATGTTGCTGGTGTTTTAATTATTATGTTCTTAAACTTGTATGACAGTCAAGAGCAACCATATCCTGATGTTTACTGATATATTTAGAGGGATGGAAAGGGAAGGAATGTTTCAAAATTCAGATCAATGTTCTAACATGTCCTTAATCCATGCTAATTTTGATATTCCCGTGGTAACTGAGGGCCTAAGTAATTGTAATGACTTCATCATTAATAAACTCAGAAACAGAAATAGCATGATTCTGCTTTGGTTTGTTGTGCTGCATGAGGATGCTCCCACCCCTCAGAAAGGAGTAATGAATGTACAGTTTCCCCAGTGACATGGAGAGGAGAAAAATGGTAACACTTTACTTGAGGGGACACAAATAATGTACTAGTACATGCTTACTTAATGCATTAATTAACCAGTAACTGTTTATGGTTAATAATTAACTACATTAGTTAATTATTGACTAATTAGTTAATTAAATAAATTAGTTAATAATTAACTAATGTAGTTTCTGCATGAAAAACATGAACTGTCATGACTGATTAATGATGAACGAACATGGGATCAATATGTAGCTAACACTTAGTTACCGGTTAATTAATTAACACATCAAGTAAGTACATTATTTGTGTCCAGGGGTGTGGTTAGCGATGAATGGATAGGTGGGCTGAGTCTTTACTGGCAAACTATTCATTACTTAAGCAAATAAATGCACAATTATTTGGGAGGGCTAAGAAAATAGGCCTAACGATGCCCCCGTTTGTGTCCCCTCAACTAAAGTGTGACTGAAAAAATGGTTGGCTGAAGTCAGCAGGGGAAATCTCACTATAACTAAAGATTACAACTAAAAAAACAATGTGAGGTAATCATATTCAAACACTGCATTTACACTTCACAATGACCACACCACTGGGAAGCTTAATGTTTGGTTTATTAAAAATAAGGGACAGGCAAAGGCTTGCAAGTCACAGGTAGTTAAGACTCAATGTGCAGGATGAGAGTGAACATTGGACAAAATAGCATTAAGTGAACAGAATTTACAGTTAATAGGCTGTTTGTGGTTAATGTTACATGTTGATAACTTTATTCAGTATCCTAGCGTAATTTATTACTTTAATCTTCCCTAAACTTATTCATTTACTGTGGGATAATCTACTAGCATGCTTTAATGCACACGTCAGTTTGATACTGATGTGCTGATAATATACAATCTAATTTTTGAAATATTACCCTTTAAAAATGTATCGCAAATGGTCTATTCTGCTGCAGCTTTGCTGCGCTGCTAGTATTTGCTGCTTGCTTCCTGGATCTATGGAGATGCTCCACGATTCACCGTTGTTGTAAACAAATGGTCCACCACTGTGTGTGTGGAGTTTGCTTGTTCTGTGATGTTGGTGCTTTGTGTTCCTTCCATAATCTAGGGGAAAAAATTGTTAAGTTGAATAGGTGTCTCTAAAGTGCCCACATTATGTGTACGTGTAGGTCATGTATATATTACATTGCGGGGACCAAACGTCCTCACAATGTGATAAAAACCTGTTATATTTTTGGTCCTTACAAAGAGAAACTCAATTTTATAAAAAATCTGTGACTGCAATCAACAAACTAAAAATATGAAAAGTCTTGTATTTTGTTTGGTTACTTATGGGTAAAGGTTAGGGCTATGTAAGGGTTAATTTAGTCATTGTTGGGAATAGGGTTTTGCCCATAGGAGAGGAGGAATGGAGAGTCCCCACAAAGATATGAACACAAACGTGAGTGTGTGTCTGTGTGTGTGTGTGTGTGTGTGTGTGTGTGTGTGTGTGTGTGTGTGTGTGTGTGTGTGTGTGTGTGTGTGTGTGTGTGCAATGAACCCCACACATGTCTTATGCCCCATGATTCCTAGGATAGACTCAACACAACTCTATACTAGATAAGCAGTTATGAAAGATGAACGAATGAAAAAGACAATGTTTGCGAAATGTTGTCTTAAGACGTAACGTGAACATCCGAAGCAAATAGAGCTTGTTTTGAACACATAGTGGGTATTTTTACACGGATTCCAATGAATCCCATCAACAATTTTCTTTGCACTGGAAAATTGAATGAGTTTCTCAAACTGACCTTTGCCAAGGATGTCCTTTCTGCTTTCTCTTATTTCTTCTTCAAAAATGAATTGTATACAGATACTCATAAATTTAGTCAAGAATAGGTCACAGAAAATAGATCTGCGCAATAAGCAATTCAGGGTTAGGTGCACATCACATGTCAAGCATGATGGTGAGATGTATACACCATTGTATCGCTCATTTGCGGGTTTGCCGTTTGTAAGGATCATGCTTTTCACGAGTCATGAAACACGTGTGAGCACCAGCGATTAGTGTTGCACGAAATAAATATCAACCAGATATGTTTTAACACATTAAAGAGCTTTTTTAGAATTGATAAATCTTATAATTATTTTAGGAAATGAATGCCTAAGAGCTTTGACGTTTTTATTTGAAAAACTGTCGGGAAAGTAAAAAACAAGTGGCCTGTCTGGCCCCAGGTGAGCATCTGCCTCATAGCCAGTGAATTTTCTTGGTAGATAAATCTAATGCTGAAGCTTGGTTTGCAAACCACATTTAACTGGAGTAGCATCTACTATTTCCCCTTAGATCAGGGGTGGGCAATCTTATCCAGAAAGGGCCGCTGTGTGCGGGTTTTTGCTGCAACTCCCTAATTACATTACTAATTAGAGGACTGATTGGCTGATGAGTCCTCACACCTGGGTTTGAACAGCTGACTTAAAAGTTATCCCAAAAACACAAAAGCCCTTTGAGAATTAGATTGCCCACCCCTGCCTTAGACCTATATTAGGAATTGTTTTTGGGGGGTGCAGGCTGTAGGCACCCTAAGGCAGCATGAAGCCCATTCATTTAGCTCCTCTTATTCTTCTTCCAAGTCATTATATAAATTGAGTTTTCTGTTCTCTGGCCGCCGGTAAAAACGTCCAAACCCATTGTCCCTTTTCCTTTGCTTCTGCTCTTATTCCAAAACAGTCGTCTTCCTGTTGTTCCCTTCTTACATCTGCTCTACCTTCCCTTAAACAGAAGCATGTGAGTGTGTTCACAGTCCTACATAATTTTTTTAAATAAATAATGCAGATTAGCAAGTATGAGCAACACACTGGTACAGCTAACAGTTTACGTTAAGTGATGCTGGGTGACAGTCTTGACTAAGGTGTTCAAGACTCTCAACTCTTAATGGTATTAATTGTATAACAATGCATGTATTACTTCATGTCAAACTCACAGGGCAGATCGGCCTTTAGAATAAGACCACTAGCTATGGTAATATTGTCACAGATTCATCTTGTGATATAGATATATAAGATCAAAAGGCAGAGGTCAATGCTTGTCTCATAGCTCGGTGGTGCTCAGTACCTAACCTAGACATTATTGACTGTGTGACAAAGAATAATTTGTGTGGAACACGTTCTAACATTTGACAAAAGAAAAAATTTGAAGATTCTCTTATAGACCCTCTAGCTCCTATAGATCTATATCTGGGGTTAAATTTGATTATATACTGGATTCCAATTTAATAAGAGACTGGATCAAAAAGATGAATATGGATGGATAGATGCAATTGAATATGGACTGACCAATTATAAATGTCAGCTTCCTATAGAGCATAGAGGATGTAGGTTATGGGTGGGTTATTAGGAGTATTTGAGTAATGTAGCGTCATATTCAGGGCAGCAGGGTATTTAAGAAAACAGTCTTGTCATTTAGATGCCAGTGGGTCAACTCCTAGGGGGTTGGCCGGCCAGCAGGCTGGATGGATGGATGGTTGCGTGGTGGCCAAGCAAACCCATTTTAGTGAAGCCATTCAGCTGTGCGAAGGTCACCAGTCACTTTGGACAAAGAAATTACCTTAGTGATTAAAAAATGAGAGGATAATCACTGAGCTAATCTCACAGTACTTACAGAGTCTCCATATGAGTTGCCCATTTGGAACCAACCAGTCTCACTCCATGGGCTAAAGAAAGCACTCCACGAGGCGTTGATTATGAAGATGGATGACTGTTACAAGCTCTCCTGGCAGCCGTGATATATTTATAAGGATCATGACGGGGAAGGCCTATGTTATCATGCCCAGCAGATGTTATATAGGCATCAGGCAGGAGCAATCCTTCAGAGGAACTCTACTATAAATAGACCGTGGCACCCAGCTCAAAAGAGATTTTCTTGGTGACTTTGGTGGCCAAAGTCCCTTCACATTCATATTTATACTACAGGTTCCCATCCAATATGAGATCATTTCAGGAAGCGACCTTTAAGAAAAGAATGCTCACCTCTCCTACCTATCTGTCATGTTGGTGGCATAACAGTGGCAACAGGACAGGCAGGGCAGATAATGGCCTGGGGCCCCGAGCTGGGAGGGGGCCCCCAAGGGGGCCAATTACATAGTACATTGCAACGACATATCCGCTTTATTTGGGTATTCTGTTTCTCACTAAGGTTAAAATAAAGGCCTTGTGTTTATGAAATTCTGTTTGTTAATATTATTCATTTATACTTCACAGTACACTAAAGGCAATACATTTTACTATGCCGGGGGAGGGGGAATTGGAGGCCCCCAGTGAGGTTTTTTCCCTAGGTCCCCCAGAGTCCCTAGAATTGCTTCTGCATACTAGTCAAGGTCTTGAAGCTCTATTACCTGGATTAAACTGACAGCTGCCTGTTTTTGTCCCAGGATGGAGTAAAGGGTTTCTGCATAAGACAGCTAATTGGGCTGGTTACCTTTGCTTTAAGGAAGCCTTTCTCTTTCTGTTGGACCTTGAAATCGTGACTGCTGTGGTACCTGAGTACTTGCGAGGTTCTTCTCCTTTCTGGTTTCACTGAAGCACTGCTGCCAGGTAGCAGCAGTCTGCGACGGCACAGCAACTCCCATTGATATGCCACCTCCATGATGTCACACACCTTAAGCTGACACTCAGCCGCCTCCTGTAGAAAATATAGGGACAGGCCAGGTGGAGTACAGTTAAATTCCCAGCTACAGCCTCCTCTGGAAAAAAAAGCAGGCGCTTTTATGACTGGCTGTGAATAAATCTGCAGGATCTGTGTAGTAGCATGAGCAGAAACTGATGGAGAAGAAAACCACTGACTGAGATAGTTGAGAAATACTCTGTCCATTCATTTCCTCTTCTGCTGACCAAAGCTGTTTGCTGTCATTCTCCCCCTTGGGGTTAAATGTTAAATTAGACAATTAAATAACAAAATAAACAGCAAAATTATATCCAGAAACATCGAGCAGATCTAGAAAGATCTCCAGAAGTAGTTTCCACTCAGGTCTATAAACTTGGATTTCCGAAATCTCAGACATACCATGGAATTACCACATTGCTCTGCGATGACCTATTGATCTTGGTCTATGTGTCATATGCTACAATGACAGCCTGCAGGTGACAAACCTATATCAACACTCGCAATTTGCTCCATCAGCACAGAGGACAATCTCGGGATGCTTGAATCGTGGATACCTCAAATCAATGTGCATGGCCTGTTTTTTTCCTACTTACCTACTAAATTCAAAGAGCATTGAACTTCCCTTAAAGTCCACTTAGAGGGTCAGTTAAGCACATGATGCCGTTGGTGACGTGAACGCAGGCTTCTGAATGCGTCTGAGATGACCTCAGTCGCCATTCAACACATCCTGCGAATGGCAGAGAAGGAAAAAAAATCGATCTTATTGCCCATGCCGTTTTGCATTTCCACCAATGCTTGCACATGTCAATTCCGGTCACTCAAAAGGGCAGCACTGTGGTATCTCCACCTGAACCTTTACATATGTGTATATATATATATGTGTGTGTGTGTGTGTGTAAATAATCTACATCACACCTGGCAAAGTGCTAATTTTACCCTGGAATATATGGGCGACCACGTGCACATTCAAAGTCGTTTACTGCAAAACAAAATTGAGTTTTTCTCACAGCTGCCAACTACCCTGAAGTCTGTTTTGTGTTGCTCCTGTTGAATACATATAGACAGAGGAGCATGATTGTGCCGTATATGTTGCAGATCTGTTTGTATTCAGAGATCAAATGAGGCCAGCAGTGGAATCAATATAGGCGTGACCACACCGTAAAGCTTCACACCAGCATCGACACATAAATTAAAAATAAGTAGGCAGTTTATACGATTCCCAGACACCCTGGTAGGGAAATGAGAGTTTAATGCGACATGGTGTGTGTGCTTGGACTCCTGACCTGACAGTTCTGTGGACACGATTGAATGATATCAGAAAAGTGACACGACTTTCCTGCTCTGTCTGCCCGGAGCATTACAGTGCCTGAAGTCAGATTCTGGAGAGGGATGCTTTTAATACTGATGCACTCATTTCCCTCCTTCTTACATCGACCACTCTGCCCTCAGCGACGTCTTGTATGTTTCCACCCTGGTCACTTAGCTAATGTGTATTTAAGGGGACAATTTCGACTGAAACCTATAAAAAAATCGCTATAAACATTTACCAATCTAACAAGATATCCAACAACAGACACTTTAGTCAAAACGGTAGGGGTAAACATACTGGAATATTCTGTAGTCCTGCCCCTGATTAATCAACATAAAATCTGTTTTTAAAAAATAGTTAATGCCAGTTTTCAAAATAAATAATGTTGAAACGACAACAACGAAGAGATGTAATGTTTTAAAGGCTGGAACTATGATATGATATAATGATAACTCTGTAATCTAAGATGTAATATAACGATGATTCAGTGTATCCTCCCTCAGGAGGATAGTAAATTAGAGTGATAGGTGAACCTGTGCTAAAACAGTTCATTCTTTTTTTAAGACTGTCAACGTGTGACATATGACTGTCAAATAGGTGACATCAGCTGTATAAAAATAAGGGAAGGGATTACAAAGCGTGCAAGAAACGAACTTGGCGGGGCAGCGGGATGTCGGCAGGTGTCGGGCTCACCGTAGTGCATGTTTCTGCGTGGGTGGTGGAAGGGAGGAGCGATGGAGACGGGGTGTGTAAGGTACTGAGCCTCCTCTCCTCCGGAAACAATATCTGTGGGTTTCAGCCCGCGATTACAACTAGAAGATGAAAATCGATTTCTTATTCATGAGATGACCTTTCGGTTTGGGTGTTTATCAGATAATATTAGATCAGAGGTACCTGACGCTGATTACTGGCAACAAGTAAAATATTCAGTTTATGTTTTATGGACAATGTGTGATAATTATAAAAACCATAAAAATAAAACGATCTCTTTTATTTTCCTCTATTATAAATATTCGAATATGCAACTAAATCGAAGACCGCAACTAAAAGGTATTTTAAAGCACGTTATAATATGGTCTTATTAAAAATATATAGGTTTCCACATGAGGTTGAGTAATCAAAGGGTCTCAGTGGTGTTTTGGCGACCTCTGGCGGTGCAAAGAACGCACCACAACTACAAACACGTAAAAATCCAATGTCAATGATGTAAGCTTTCAGTTTCCTGTAGGGAAGAGTTTCATAATATCACTGATAAGAAACATATTCACCATTACGTTAAACTCACTCTGATCACACGCAACAAATTTCTGCATAAATTTGTATAATCTTCTCTACACCGTCGCAAACACTTGGGTCAATTAGTCACTGGGGGGGGGGATCTACAAGCATGGGCGTAAATTACAGGGGGAATGGGTGTAGGGTGACCACCTAATCCATGTTAGGAGGGACACTATGAGCGACTTCAGGTTTTACAAACTGCTTTGAAACCGAAAGGCTCCTGTGTTTGGCTAATAGTTCAGTACTTCTTGTGCTTTTACTGGTTTGTTTCCTTGATTCAAAGACTCATCCAGCTGTTTCACATTAACA
>JAODJU010000081.1:14605824-14616310 GCA_026776725.1 Gnathonemus echidnorhynchus
ATGATTGAAATGGTAGTTTACAAACCCTGTTGTAGCTCATGGTGTCCCTCCTGACATGGATTAGGTGGTCACCCTAAATGGGTGGGATTGTAACCCCCCCCCCCCCACAATAAATCAAAACCGGCCAATACAATACCCCCAGTAATAATTTTTCCCCCTAAATGAGTGGAGACCTCAACACCCCTCCTCAAACCAAAGTTATACCAAGGGGAGTTTCTAGCTAATGACAAGACCAGGTTCTAAGTCAAGTTTACCTGGGGCTTGAAATTCTTTTTTTTTTTTTTTTTGAAGGAAGTTTGGCATCGGGGCTAAAATACTCGGCATCAGGGCTAAAATACTTGGCATCGGGGCTAGGCTAAAAATACTTAAGGCTATAGCCCCGAGTAATCGTACCTAATGACACCCATGGTTACACCCTTGCCTACAGTGTCACCCAGCATGATGTTCGCTAAAGCAGCGATCCTCTATTCATGGGTTGCGACCCAAATTTGGGTCACGACCAGTTCTGAAAGGCTCACGAGGCAGAGTCAGAAATGTAAGCATTGTACTTATGCTGATCCACGGTCATATTTCCCAGCCCCAATCCTAGAATTAACCTATATACTGTAAAGGGTATATAGGTCTGCAAATGCTTAGCACTAAGCTAATGAACACTCAACCAGTCAAAGAAGTCCAACCACAGATGCTTAATTTAAAATTCACTGGCACATCCAATGAAATTTCTACGATAGGCATTGATTGGCGTATATTGGAGAGTGCACTGTGTGCTTGATCACAGCATTAATATAAACCTACTTGATATAGGGTTGCGACTGAGCTGGCAAGGTAAAAATTGGGTCGCGGTGCAAAAAAAGTTGAGAACCACTGTACTAAAGGAACTGCCTACTGCCCCCTTGTGGAGTTGATTTTTTAGTGTCCCCCAGGCTGTCCACAGTCCTCCAGGAGGCCTCAGGCAGAACACAGGTTGGCATGTGCATGGTGATGGCACTCACTGCCTGTCCCAACCCAGCTCCTTCACAGTGGGTGATGTGAGGTAGAGATGAAGCTGACTGATAAACAAATGCCCACAGATTTATTCTCAGACACAGATGAACAGGGCTAATGATATTAACCTGGCCAGACCCATTGTGGCCTCCAATGCAATGTACATTTCGGAGAGGATCAGTTGGGACAGTAATTACAATGATATGCAACTTCTGTGATAATGTTTTTACTCACAGGGAGAGACCTGTGGGATGTGATGCACAGCATTTTACTCCACATATTACTAACATACCACACAAAAATTACTGGGCAGCAATCTCTGACTAATGTAATGACTGCTTTGGAACCCTAGTGATCGAAGAGCAACAATCAGATTGACTGATATTTTCATATTAAAGTCAATGGCGGAACAACCCTGGGGTAAAAAATGGAGCCTGCCCCCCCTTCCAAATTCACACGTAGGGCCTGCCTATGGCAGTTGCAGCAGTTGCAGATGATGAAATGTATGCAGCCTCCAAATATCATACCCATCATGCACTGCAGTAGTTATAAAATTCCATAAACATGTTTTTTTTTAATACACGCCTGACAGTTTGACTACAAAACATTACAAACTATTACATTTCAAAATTGTTTTAAGTATTGTACCTAATATTTTTTGTGTTATGACTCCCACCATAATGGGACTGGATAAATAAAAACGAGAGATATAAAGGTAGTGTGTTACAGATTTGTATCTGCATGATATGAGTCCCTTGATCTTTAGAAATGTCTATATGTGAGTTTTGTAGGGGGTGCTGGAGGGGTTGTTCACCTTTGATGAGGTTGTGTTATATTGAAATATGCTGCCCTTATATACTGTGCTTTCAGCAACAAAAGAAAGTCTGAAAATAAAGACATGAATCCTTATCCAAGCAAAACTGGTGGTAATAACCACAAACTGCAAAGATGAAATTTAAAATTATCATAATAATAATGACGTAAAATAACTAGGATGTGAAGTTTTAGTGTTTTTTTTTTTTATTATTTGCTACAGGTTGGAGAGGCTTAGATGTGTTCTAAGGACATATGGGGTGTGCTTAAGAGGCGTCGGAGTGCAATAAAATATACCCAAACAACAGCTGGTCCTGAGTTTGTCCCCTGAAAATGACAAGCGGGACACCCCTGTTGTGAAGGACTACGCCAGATGATGACTCAAATTATCATAAGAATGAAATGACAAGCACACATTGGGTTATGAGTACTGTACTTTTAAGAACAAAACTATCTTTATCCTGACAAAGCAATTAGTAAGTTCATGCCCATAATGTTTTCGAGTGATTCTCCAGGAAAGGCTGCCGTGTTTTTTTTCCCCTGCAGAGCTGGTCTCTCCACTGTGAAGGGTAATTATTAAGCATAAACAAAGCAAAAACCTTAATGGTGAAATTACGTTTTGTAATGCTTTGTCACAAATAACTCTCCTGTATGCTAATTTTGTAAAAATGCTAAAATTTCAAAATGGATTGGATGCTTTTTGACTTAATTTGCTTCCCCGTTGAGTATGACATTATTCTTAATATAACTATGATGATCTTAATTGTTTTTAGTTGTTTCCTATTACAATCCTGGCAAATCACTTTACTGTATTTTATTTCTTTTTAGATCCAAAATAATTTGATTGAACTGGTTAAGTGATTAAATAAATAGCATGATTAAAGTTGCATAATTCTGACCATTACCAAAGGTGCAACTGTGTCTTGATGAAAACTATTACCCTGTGGGGGGCATGGTGACTAATCCCACCTTCTTTCTGTGTGTGGAGTTTGTGTGTCCTCTCTGTCACACAGGCATCCTTGCATGATTAGGCTAACTGGTATCTCTCATCTGTGATGCACTGGAGGGCTGTCCAGGCTGCACCCCAGTCTCCTACTACATGCTACCTGGGGAAATCCTGTCCTGGATTGAAGTGCTTATGAATAAATGAATGTTCATAAGTACTGAACAACAAAACTGATTGATCAGGTGCTTAATTACACAAAATTATGATCTATACTTATTTAGTTTTAAATTTGACCTTTAATTAAATAAAGCTACTACTGTTTCACTACTACTATTTTAATCCATCTGCTGACCACTTAACCCAGTCATAGGGGGTGTGTTTTAGATAATTATTGATTAAAATTATTAATTGCTTCCTTTTAGAAGAAAATTTAAAGGCATTTTTCCTGAGCTTTAATTATTCTATCACCTGACGTTTGCAGTCATGTGCATGTGGGAAATTAGTCTTTTCTACCTTGCTACAGATTGGTTTAAAAAGCCTTGATCAATCAAACAAAATGTTGCCTTCACTTGTATAATACTGCTGTCATTTCTAAGAGTATATATGCATTCATACTATCTCTATATTCTTAAACAGAAATTTGGATCTTATAGAGCTTTGAAAAGTTGAACAAATAAGCGTCAGACAATTTTAAAATAATAAAATGTGTAACAGATGTGCAAAATGTCATAAGAAAGCAGTTGTAGTGCATATGAGCGCAATAAGAAAATGATCCACTAGGGGGAGCGTTCAGCATGTTTTGGAAGTACAGGCATCATTGGATTTTGTGCCTCTGGGTCAAATGATGGTTAAAACAATACCGCAAGGTCCCATTTAAACATTATCATTCAAGTTGACTGTAATAATGATCTTTTTTGGGGCTCTTTTGCTCACTAAAAGACATTTTCCATGAACCCTTGTTATTATTATTATTATTATTATTATTATTATTATCCTGTAATGGGTTGGTGCCCCATCCTATCTTGCACCTGTAGCCCCTCCAGGATAGGCTCCAGACCCCCCGCAACCCTGAACAGGACAAGCAGTTTCACATAATATTATTATTGATAACAACAATGACAACCAATCAATTGTTTTTTTGTGGCTATGTTTTATTGGTGCATTCAGAATCTCAATTACATGAAGATAATAATTAAAAGAATCAATGACTGCAATATTATGCAAATCTGTCAAATACAGATTGTTGTGAAACATTACCCTCATTCAGTATGGATTACCCCCCCCCCCCCCACCCAATGAAATAAAAAAGAACAACATTTAAATAAACCAACTGAAGAGACCTCAGTTCTACGTCTCTTTGCATGCCCAATTTACCATTGACACTGACACTAAGAGTGAATGTAGAAAATATTACAAGAAGACACTAATGTTAGCTTGGCGCTGGAGAGGCGTGCCTGGGCCTACAGTGTAAACTGAGGCTGCTTGGATTACATTTTATTGACAATAACATTTTCTGAAGACAAATCGCCAGCAGTCTGATCCTAGGTTGATCCCTGCCATGTGCTTGCAGCCTCACAGTTTGGCTCTTGACCCCCCGCGACCCTGAATCTGACAAGCAGGTATAGAAGATGGATGGATGAAAATTCCCAGCAATCATTTAGCATATAATGAGCTTAAATTCTGAGTTTGATGCATGTGTAATGTTAATGTTAAATTATTTAAATGCCTGATTTAACACACCCCTGTAAAGCGCCTTGGGGGTAAGGTACTACACAGAAATAAATTGAACTGAATTTAAGACATCAAAAAAGCCACTTCCTTAACTAAACATTCACTAAGGTCCACATAATTTGGTTGAGATGTCTATAAAATAGTGAATCCTTATATTTTAATTTAATTGTATTATCTTCCATATAATAAGGGTTGTGTTGTAATTCATTCATTTTCGGTTACACATATCTACCATGTGGAATTTTATCTGTTCCTATCAACAGCTAATTTGTGTAGTTGCTTCAAATTATGTCAAATATATACAGTAAATCCCGGGTAAGAACGGAACAGACATATTCAAGAAGAATGTTTAACAATGGCACAATACATTTGCAGTCTTTTTATTCAATTAGTGCTGACAATGGAAACCAAATTCAATTAGCCCATCCTTAGACTTTCTCATTGAGCACTTTTTTCATTGGCAGCTATGTCAAACCAAAAGAACAGCAGTCATAGACTTTGTTCCCGCTGTTACATAAAAGTCATGGGAGATTCTCTGTGCATTGTCCCGTCTGTTATCTATGATGGCAGCTCGCCATTAGAGTCCAATGCATTATATAACCCGACTGTGGCTCCAGCCTCCCTCAAACATTTGGGAAAAACTGACCTACAAATTAAGTGGTGTGTGTTTTAGGAACACAGACCCAAGGACTTTACATACAATGCCGTTTAATTCTGTTAACTGCACTAAAAATAACACAAGAGATTAATCCACGGGTGGAAAAATAACTACTAAAACACATTGAAGAGAGACTTCAGGTAAAACACAGCAAAAGTCAAAAGCAAGGCAGTAAAACAAAATAGTGAAGTTAGCATCTAAAAATAAAGATTATGAAAACAGAGGTATATGCATTGGGGCCACATACAGCAATCCAGTTATCCCTGCATCCATCTTCCAAGTGCTCAGCCAGTACAAAAGCAGAGAGTTTGGAGTCTATCCCAGGCAGGATGCAGCACACGACAAACGACACGGCAGGGAGACACCCAGGGTGGGATGGCTGTCCAGTGCTGGACAAACACACACACGTTCATATTCATATCTTTGTAGGGACTCTCCATTCAATTCTATGGGAAAAACCCTAATCCCAACATGACGACCTTAACCCCTACCCAGCCATAACCTTAACCACAGGTAACCAAACAAAACGCTTTTGGCATTTTTAGTTTTTGTATTTTGATTTCAGTCACAGAATTTTTTAAAAATGCCCCCCCACCCCCACACACACACACAGGGGCGGATTAACGCACAGGCTAGATATGGCTTAAGCTTAGGGGCCCCACGTGTGCCAGCCTGCAAGGGGGCCCCCATTGGCCAGTAAAAAATATAGGGGGGCGGGGTTGGGGGGCCCACAGACTACTGTAGCCTAGGGGCCTCTGTACACCTTAATCTGCCCCTGATCACACACTTTGGGCAATTTTGTGTTTTCAGCACAGGGGTAGAGTGAGCCAGTGATCCTGATGCAGACATCCAGCATGATGTGGTATTATAAGGGAACACATGTCACCTAGGACAAAAAAACAAAAAACATTTCTTCTCTTTTCCAAGGGTTTTTAATTCTTTGATTAGGGACCTGCGATGATCTAACAGTCATTCTCACTTAATTTTGCTGGCTTGATCCTACTAAATGTGAGTTGCGAAGATTATTCGACGTACTGCGTCTTTCACGGGGCAGGGAAGCAAGAGGTTAATTTTCTAACTTTGTAGGAAGTGCACAGGACAGTTACCTGCCAATATAGAGGGTCTGATCCATCCGTCTTTCATCCATGACTGCTTGGCTAGCCTGGAGCATATCCTGGAAAGCACAGGGCACGCTGCTTGCGAACTCTCACTCAAAAAAACAAGCAGACAATACAAAGTACTTGCATTGAATGTTTTCCGGTGTAACATAAAATATAACTGGCTAAAAGCTTCTATATGTGTATTTTACATATTATGAGGTATATGGAAAGCGGGCCTGCTGAAAAGCGCCGCATTCAGTGCTACTGTTACAATGGATCTAATCAAGCGAGAGGGGCTGATATTAGAGCTGGCCATGTAACCCGATCCTCCATTGACTCGGGAGCAGTGAAGACGCTCCTCTGGCCACAGGCCGCTCTCCCCGAGCCGTACTGCAGGGAAGAGAGACAGAGCGGCTGTCGTGGACCGAGGTCATGTTGAACTTTTTGTTTTGGGTACAGCTGGGGACGATCGCTACGGTATTAATTTGTCTTAAACCAGATAGGCATAGCAGAGCGGATGCGTCGCCGCCAGCTATATCCGTCGCTGATCAGCCCCCCCGATGAAGTCCGTAGGGTTTTCTCTGGTTGTCGAGTTCAGCGATTCAGTTTAAGCATGACTTTAAACGAGCCACTTACATCTGATCCCCTCAATTTAGACGTTCTTATAAATAAATGCAATACGTGCTTTGTTTCTATTAAGTTATATCCCATTGGCTCTTACTAAGCGTTAAATGTACAGCATGTATAATTACATTCTCAGGAAATGATGCTTCTCTTCAAAGCACTTTAGTATTAAAAATAAATTATGCCGAAAACACGCCAGATTCTTTCGCCACACGTAGACATTTGGCCTGGAATTTGTTAAAACAGCAAATATATACAGTATTTAACAACTTAAGAAGTCCCCTGTCTTCCGTCTAATAAACCGTGTAACACGGGAACTATGAAGAGATGTATTTGAATCCATTTAATTAAACGGACCAATATTCTTTTTCTGGGTTAATGCGTATGAAGTTGTAATAAAGAGAATAATGTATGAGTTTCTAATGACTATCCCAAACGCTTTTTTTCTACGGCAAGGGGGGAAATAAAAGAATTGAATTATTAATAATTATGCAAGCTAATTTAATTTTTAGCAATGGTTTGGCAATATTTACATAAACTGCTGTTGTGCTGATTATTTAAAGTCTATTCTCTTTGCACCGTTCATGTTTTAGCTGAAGCCCAGCGACTTAGACCATTTGTCTTTTTACACGATTATATATAGCTAGTCTACACACCTCAGGCAAGATTTAAATTCCCTTCTTCGTTTTTATTCCAGGCTATATTAAGGTCCGCAGGTGGTGTAGTGGTTAAGGTACAGATTAACAGTGTCTCTCCAAAGGGATGCCGTGATTATTTTACGCTTGGGCAAAGGCCCCATATCACTGAACGCGGAACGACACGGATCGCGCCATTGAAACCCCAGCTCAATAAATACGTTAATTATAAAGTCGTGCTGTATAGGGTAAGCTGGACGAAAACACAAGGTAATGAACTAAATATCACAGAAATTGACTGGTCACAATGTTTTATGCTAGTGAACAGCAGGGAAGACAATTATACAGCGTCCCTTATTTAAAACACACGGGCATTTAACCACGGTGCCGAACGCTGTTACCGTGTGGGTCGGACGCATGAAAGCATTAAACCCGTTAATCATGGTCAGTTGTTTATGATCAGCCAGCAGGGAATTTATAGATAGTACATTAATGTGTTGCCACTATTAAGTAAAGTAAGCCAAAGGCTATTAGGATTTGAACAGTAAAAAAGCCCTAATATCTGAATATGGAAGGCTAAGAAAGTTTTTCAAACCCTGCTCGGGGTTTAATTGCAGTACACTCATCAAGCTATAATCTTAATACTGAATACTAAAATGTTCGTGAGGTTCAATGTAACCTGGGACAATTACAAATATGTTATTGGGAAAATACAATCAACAATGACGCCCTGTTTGCAAGTAAAGACTGTTCAAATTAACACAGCATAATTAGCTGTTCTTTTTCCTGGCGCTGTAAGATGCGTGCAATGATGCAACATGGAAAATACAACTTTAGCAATTTAACATGTTCTAAGCTGTGTTTTGAAATACTATCCGGCTGAAGGTACGATATTTTCAAGGGCATTTAATCAGCATATGCAACACATCCGACGGAGTAAAAGCGACCGGATTGTTAGATGCTGTTCAGATTATTTTTTTCCTTGATCACAACGTGTTCATCTAGGTGCTTTACGATCGCACGACAAGAAAACTAATGTAATGTCAATTATTTGTCATAAAATGTAAGATACAATGAAATGCGCTCCACCGATTTAGAGGCTCGTAAACTATAGCGTCCCTGTCCCTTTAAAGACTCAGACAAAACGCCCATATGATCCCAGAGCTCCAATCACCAGTTTCTTCTGCAAAGGCAGTCTCTGCATTTTTGTCTTTTTCTAAACGCTAACATGGCGAAAAAAGGACTGATGTGAAGAATAAAAGAGACGTAAGAAATGTGAAAATACAGCATTAAGCATTTTAATGGAGAGGAGAAGTCCGATACAGAAGAAGGGGAATAGGGACTCCTTCGCAAGAGAAAACCTTGGATCAAAATGGTAGAGCGCTGCATTTTTTTGCCTGTTTATTTTCTTTTACCTTTTGATCTTTGCAAATTTGGGCTAGTTAGGCCTTTGAAACTTACCTGAAATGATCTTCGGGATGTTATTGCATGCATCAGCGTTGCGTGACAGCGGACGTTTCAGTTTTCGCGATGCATATGCGGTTAAACCATGAAGTTCACAACTTGCATTGAGCGAAGACGTAGATACTAACGTGTGATTGATGACTAGGATGTGAGATCAGGTCTGTCGGCGTTGTTGCAAAGAGTTAAATTCCTTCATGATGGGATGCTCAAGCTAAGGTCGTGACCTGTGCATTTTTGTGCGGATCGGTCAAACTTAGCTAATGTTTTTTTTTCCTCGATCTTTGCCGTTATATTTTTGTCTACGTTGTGTTCTTTCCTAATACTTTAAATTATTACAAAGAATTAAAACTTGAGCAGATTTTTTCCTTCACCGTGACTTGTTGAAAGACACTTGGGCGCAGAGATGCACATATACGTGTATATACGTTTGTGAAATGTAACTTGGAGGAGGTCATTGTTAAATATACACCTGGTACTACTGCTGCCTGTCATCGGAGTTCATTTAAAGGGCCACGGTGACGCGGCGGCTCCTGGCATTTGCTGCGTCTGAGCGGCGCTCCATCGCAACAATGTGTCAGATTACGGAGCGCCGCCGGCTGGAGCAGGGCGGACACGTCTCCGCGCTCCCGTGAGCCAATTTAAAGGTGTCACCGCTGCCTTCTTTATATAAATTCCCTAAATATTAAAATAATGTACTTGACGCGTGTGGCTTTCGTCTTTTAATGCAATAAATAAGTATTTTTTCCCACGCTTTACTGAAAATTAATCTTTATTGTGTAAAGCCACACTAATATCAGAAGTCTAAATGGCTAAATTAATTGTTGAAAATACTTATTCTAGTGGGTTTTTAATCTGTCTCACGTTCATTTTTACCCCTACATCCAGTAGTTGGGCTTCTTACTTTATAGTGGAAAATATAGTCTGTTACTTTTGGAGTTTTGTCATGATCGTTAATCGTTATTAACCTTTCCTGCCTTTAAATGTCAATTCAGTTTAAGTCTAACACAATTGCATTGTATTTGTCTGAATTATCCCCTGTGACTTATCTGTGGTTGGATTTATTGTCTGGAACCTTAGCTGCTTGTAAGCTGCCATTTACAGCCGTAGGCCGGCTTTGGTGGTGCCGAAGGGCCGCTTTCTGCGTGCACTGCAGCATAGTGGCTAACCGCATACTGGCCGGCAGCTTTTTCGCCGCTTAGGCTGCGCTCGCAGTAGCTGAGGTGTGAAAATGTGCTATTATGTTGGTGTAGCAGTTTGCATTGGCTTCGCTGTAGATAAAGTATGAGTCAGATTTCATGTCTAAGTTAACAGCTGTTTCTCTGATAACGCACAAAATCGTTATATTTAGTCGTTCAAGATTAATCTCGTATTGACCTTTTGGCACGAACCATGATGTGGCTGATAACCACGGGAAAACCCAAAACAAGTATGTAACTAGTTTACGGAGCTAACACACCTGTGGCCTATACTACGAAGCGGGGTAACTGGCTTATCGGGGTAACTTTGCGAGTAACTTGATGACGTGTGGTGT
>JAODJU010000081.1:14616410-14633813 GCA_026776725.1 Gnathonemus echidnorhynchus
TGTCAACCTCGCGTTCGCAAATTACCTCGGGGTTAAGTCTGATTTGGTTTAACCCCCTTCGTAGTATAGGCCACAGGATTACCTGTTTAAGCTCGGAACTTGGATCAGACTTAAGTCCACCACTTAATGGGAACTGTTTAATGTTATGCTGTGTCAGCCAGCCATTTAATCCTTCTGTTTTTGAATACTTGCTGAACGGTAAATAGTTATGGTGCCTTGCCAGCAATATAAAAGCTAAATCTTCTTGTCAGACTCGTCTTTCGGTCGGACAAGGTTTGATTTCAAGTTCTTTTACTTTTTGTGTGTGTTAGGCTTCAGGATAAGGTTAAAGGGTTGGGACCCTATTAACATAGACTAGTTTCACCTGATCTCTGGGATTAGGAAGGGGTTTGCTTCATAGACGTGATGCTTGTAGAATAGAGTTATGGTTTCCCATTTGCTACAACAGTAGCCCTAAGCAAAGTGATTCAATCGTCCCCATTTGGAATGCTAATCAGGTGACACTTTGCCAAAACCAATTTATAGCATGAGAATGGCAGGGCACATCAAAGAGAGCACTGTTCTGTGTGCGCGCGCCTCGAGAAATGACAGAGAATCAGGTTGCTCTTTTATCTTTCATTATTGATCCTTTCATAATAGAGCTGGGAATCCTCGTTGAGGTAGATGTGCCCATTCAGAAATGGGATAATTTAGTAATATGTTTTAACGAGGTTCATTTTTAAATCCCGCTGCCTCGCAGAGAAGGAAGCTGGACGAGTGAGGTCATCCCGGGACGGCTCAATGCGAAGAATTTTGCAGCTGGGTGGCGTAACAGAATTATCCGGAATCCCATTCACATCTGGAGCCTCAAGTTAATATGTGGGTCATTTGTGAGCTAGAGAAAGCTTGGCAATCGCCATTATTTTTTAGGAGCTGATCCATGCGGATATTGTGTCTCCTGACACTGTAGACCAGAAAGAGTCCTTTTCATTTTTTAAATAACCAATCAGCTGTTCCATAGCTTATCTAGTCCTCCATGCAGTCAGTTAAGGTGAACTTTGTATTGGTCTGTTTCAGTCTAATGCAACTGCAAGTGTGTTTGCAGTGAAGTTTAAGCATCTTTTGAGAAAATCGTAGTATTTCCTCTCATGTGATAAAGTGTTGAATGCTGTGGTTTCTCTTTTATGAAAACAGATGTTTTTCTTTCAATCTGAATGCAGTCTTTTTTTTTTTTTTTGGTGTTTTGAAATGATCTACAGCGACTGAGCTTTTAAGGAACTGGTTTGAGACTCTTACTGTAAATTTGTTCCTGAAAGGAGCCCCTTACTTATGGCAAAAGGCAATGAAAATGTGTTCCAGTTTGAGATTTCTTCCTATCTAGCCACCAGTTGCTGGCTCCTTTCCAGGCACTTATTGTCAGTTTATTCCATAGATGTTATGTCAGTAGTTAATTCAGATCAAGGGTGTCCAACTCCTTGTTCCTTTTTTTTTAACTTTTCTGAAGTTCGATCTATAATGAAAAATAACAGATGTTTTTTTCAGTGTTATAGCAGCCTTTTTTACTGAGATAGCAGCCTTTTATAGAAGCAGTTCAGAATTCGTCATCAGTTAACTGTACAAATGAAGGGTCCATCTTGGAACTTCAACCAGCTGACCTGTTATCAACGGACCTTTGACTGGCTTCCAGTTTCTTATGAGGGCTGTGGCTGCCGTGCATATTTTGTGGCATATTTTAATGCTTTGTTTTGTAGGAAATGGAAGAAGCTATAGAGATAATTAACTAGTAATTGGACCGGTTAAATCAGGCTAATGAGTTCTATCAGCAGATACACAGCCCAAGTTTGACAGCCTTGGGTTAGACATTATAGAGTGGAAATTGTTTTTATTGATTGTCCAAAACAATTTCACTGTGAGTTTTCTGTACTGGGTTCAAGGTGGCATTTTCTTATGTATAAAAATGACTGTGCATTTACTATTGCTGCGGCAGGTTGTGGTATTCCGGACCATTGCATGTGAGATTATACCCAACTATCAATACTTTTTAAAATCCTAACCTAAAAACTTTTTCCTCTTGCCTTTTTCTTTCTTTCTTTCTTTCTTTCTTTCTTTCTTTCTTTCTTTCTTTCTTTCTTTCTGTGTAATGTTCTCCAAAGATGGATGGATAGATGGATGGAATAATTAATTATTTGGCCTAAATGCTTGTTTTATAGTCAACATTTCTTTGTTACATTTATTTATATTATAATGGTTCGAACAGGAAGTCGGACAAATGCTAAACACAAATTTAAAAAAATGTCATTCAGTGCTCCGACTGATCACTTAATTAAGTCTTGAAAGTATATTTTTTAATATCCGAAATTGCCAGGGCCGTCAAATTACATTTGAAGTTCATGGAACAAAGGTTTGATTCAGAAACACTTGAAGTCTTTTTTTTTTTTTTGGCAGCGCCTCCGATGGAATCACACAGTGCAGATTTTTTTTTGTTTGATGAGGTGGCAATCGCCAGATGGGAAAGATAGGTGCATTAAACGGAAAAAAAAAACTTCCCCTGTAAAATTCTTTGCATCCATCATCTGATGTTAGATACTTCCAAATGTATTGTGTTTAGCTTGAGGAATAGTTTTGTTTTCCAATCAGTCTCCTGTTAACATATTTGTAGGCTGAACATCTGGAGATTAAAACAAAAAAGATTTAAGATGCCAGCGCGTTCTTTGAGCCTTCTCTTGTTTGTATGCCCCTAAGTTTCGAATGAATTTGTGTTACTAGGTAAATGGATAAATGAATAAATGAGTCTAAGCAGTGGCACGATGCTTACTGGGAACTGTAGGGTGTATGGAAGCTTGATAAATTGCAAACTGCTTATTGGTTGCACTGTAGCATCATGCCTCTGTGGTTGCAGTTAGATTCCTCCTCCTGACTGTGTGTGTGTGTGTGTGTGTGTGCCATGGACACAGTGGCAGACATCCCACCTTTGGCATATTGATGTCAGGGAGGGGGGGGGCTGGGTAGGCAGTATGGCGGATGTACCGTATACCGCAATATTTTCCTTTGGAATTACCCCTCAGTCCCCGTTCAGTAAATTTTATCAGGTTAATAACAGAATAGTGTTGCTTTTTAAAATCACTGTCAAAATACCATTCATTACAATGAAGGAACAGCAGATTTCCAGGTCATAATCAGGTGTCAGGGAGATGTTATCAGTTTGCAGGGGACTTCCGGAAGGGATGGGACATCTGCAGTGGAATGGGGTTCTACACACGGTGTCTCTTATACCCTGTGTTTTTTTTTTGTAAACACTATTATTATTTATTCTTGGATTAATCACATTTTTGTGTGTTTGTTTTTATTGGCTGATAGAATCGTTAGTCTGTATTGTCTTTTTTGACTGATTGAAATTTGAAAATCACGCCATGTCAGATGAATAAACTAAATCGGAATAAATCCTTATACTGTATTAAAATTGTTATTCGAGTTCAAGATGTTGCTCAATGTCTATTTCGGTAATTGTCTTTCTGTGCATGGTGTAATTTTAGCATGTGGGCAGTTGCAGATGGATTTGTTTTCATACAAATGTGTCGCTGGGGCGCCCAGTTCTTCTCAGTGTTTGGCTTGGCTGGGATACAGTGTCAAGCACGTTGGAGTCGGGTTCAAAAGGCAGAACCTCAAACCTATTCTTTATTGCCTGAGGAACAAGGAAGTAAAAAATCATAGTATGTGGGGGTAACTGGGGGTCCTCCGTTTCTGGTCCAAAATGTTGTTCTGTGTTGCTCATCACTCCTTGGCCAGGAAAAGATCTCTAATCTCTTCAAATGATCGAATTGTACAATCAGGAACATTGGGTAGTTGTGCTGTGTTCTTGTCAGGGTAACTAAAACATTGGCTAAATAAACATTGGAGATCACATTGTTGTTTTAAGTTAAAATTTCGACAATTTAATTACATGCTACAGATACATCTTTATTCTGCCAATGAGAGAATGCGTGCAGATTTTCTCCAAAAATTGACTCATCTAATTTGATAATGATTATTTGTTTTAATCTCGTGTATATAACAAAATTCCTAAAGTGTTGTAAGAGAACTGCAGGTGTTTTGCATTTATATATTAGAAAATAACATGGAATTTGTTGTTTGCAATGTGTTCCTTGTAGATTATAGCTGAAGGGTGGTTGGCTGTGTGTGTGTGTGTGTGTGTGTGTGTGTGTGTGTGTGTGTGTGTGCGTGTGTGTGTGCGTGCGTGTGCGTGCTCCTCCCCACTGGCTTCCACGTGTGTGTGTGTGTGTGTGTGGGTGGGTGGGCTGCTCTCGTTGCCTTCCTTCACACGACACCAGTCTATCCGAATTGTTGATCCGCATCGCTAACGGCTTCCAAAGCCAATTCCCTGGCTGTGCTCACAGGCCGGACATCCTTGAGATTTCCGCTAACGAGGAGAGCAGCCTGGTCTATGACTGTAGGCACATCTCTGCTTTTCACCTCCCGCAACTTGTTCTGGACCGTGGGGTCAGCTGGTGGAGAAGGGCAGGTCAAGCTGAAGAACGGGCAAGCTGTTTCCGGCTTCGTGGACTGCAAAATGACCACGTTTCGCCCCTTTGTGTGTTGGCGGTCTTCCTATCACTGATTCTCCCATTCGTTGGGTTGTCCGATGCGGTTGAATCGGCCTGTGTCGTTTCTCAGAGCTAAAGTGATGGACAGCTACAAGAGGCAGAACTGCTTCCATTAGTTTGTTCTGTGCAGTGGATTGTATAGCTGAGTGTTTTCAATAAAGTAACATTCAATGAACGATAAAGGAATCTTCCCTTGTTCTGTTTCGTTTTATCAATCCTACAGTGGACACCAGCTTCTGACTAAGACTGATTTAAGAATGACTTGTTTCTCCCTTGGAGGGTAAAACTTTCTTAAAAAAAAAAAAAAAAAAAAAATATATATATATATATATATATATATATAATTTTTTTTTTTTTTTAATAGCCAGAATAATAAAGGTGTGCTGTTTGCCACAGTCTGAATTAAGCCCTAACTTCTGCATTGGAGGACAGAATGAACTTTGTTTTATCTGTTGTGTCAGAGAAGTCTGAAAATATCTTGTTTTTGCATTTGTGTGTGAAGTTTGCCCTACTTCAGATTTATCTGAATGGCCTTTGGATATTCCTGCTTTTATTCTTACTTGAGCCTGGGTTGCCTGGAAGAGCAGAAGTGCTCCCCCCCCCCACAGGCAGGAGATTTATTCAAGTTTTTATTTAAAAAAAGGGCAAGAGGGGGTTGTGATTTTTATTAGATGACTAGACATAAAACAAAACAGGTGCAGGCCTGTTTTTTTCCACCCACAAGTTCCATTATTTAATTGCTCATTTGATATGTATATAAAATGAGTTACAGCATTTTTCACTTTTAGTTTTTCTGAGATTTTACTGAAAAGAGGAAGGCTGGGTTTGGTCTTCCTTCAGGGTGCAACAAAAAGTCCATTTGAAGGAATGACTGGGGAGCCTGGACCCAGTTTTTCTACATAACTGTGGATGTCCTGAGATGGAGTCAAGAGGAGTGATATGTAGCTGTTGTCTTTATAGTAACTTCAGGTCCCACAATATATGCAGTACATTTTTGGTAATACAAATTCAATGCCTCATTGAACGGATAGTATTACAGGCTAATTTTCATAAATTATGACAAAATGTGTGTTTGTTCAGTCTGTTCTGAATTGATATCCATCTTACTATATGGAGAAAGCAGACATTTTGATACATGAAAAATTAAGTGTTTTTTTTCCTAATCTTTTTTCAACTGGCAAATGCTTGCCTCAGACTCCTGCTGCATTTCCAAAGTGCAGATGGCCGTTTATAGGCAGGGTGAACAGATTATATTTTATGATGAAATCAAGTTTTGACCAGTTCATATTACAGGGCCTGTGCCAGCAGCGGAGTCTCCTTGCGTGGCTTCCACTGACACCTCAACCCTCCCACCCCCCCCACACCCGTTCAGCGGAGCTTGCAGTGTTGATCTGATCTTAGTGTAAATGGATCAAGGTTAATGTTTCTCTGTGGTTTATTTTCAGCAGCAAACAGTGGTAGATGCCTACACTCTGAGCGTTGTGTTTGGACCAGCGACTCAGGAATAATATGTTGCCCCACAATTTTTTATGTATGATGTTTTTTTCTGACCATCTCGAGACTCATCAATATTTGCGGCACTTCAGTCAGAAAACTTGATGGAGAAATGTCAGATTGGGAATTCATGGCGGTGGTAGAGTTATAGCTGTTGTGTTTCCAGCGGTGGTTAGGGGTGAGAGCGTTACGAAGTGTAGATATGCTCTCCTCTGGGACCTGTTCTTTCACTGGGCTGCGATGCGTCACACCACCAACGTCTCTGGGTCCAGTCAGTCTCCCAATACACCGCTTCTTTCATGCGATTTGCTATTGCAGCTCTGTGAGCCGAATTGTCTTTGTTTTCTGAATTTTTAAAATTTTTCTTAGTGGGGTCTTCAACATGCTATCAGTAATGATTACAAAAGCACATAAATTTGGTGCTTATTGACTTCTGTTTAATCCTAAATTATTACTTATGCTTCCGACTCCCTTGCATTGAGTTGTTTTGATTGGGCAACAATTTTCTGCTACTGTGGTTTCCATGAAAGTAATTATTGCAACAGAGGATGAACAGCCTGTTGTATACAGAGGGCGCGTTTCAAGAGAACATGATGTGGACGTGGTCTTTATTTTAACCTTGAAGCAATACACCTCATTTTTCCAGCGAATCTTCCCGTTTGCCCTTTGCTGCAGTTTATGACTGACAAACAGCACTAAATGAATTAAATTACCAAAAATGAATCGTTAATGAGGTGTGCACCGAATTTCAGTCACGTAAAAGGATGGCGTCGCATAAATTGAAAGTGTTAGTCGCGCAGTGACACCTTTCCCGGGTGACGTTGTGTAATGAAATGAGATCCGATGCCTGGTGCAGCCCTGAGTTGCCTTCCGAAGGAAAGGGGTGGTTGCCAGTTGCTGACACGCAAATCATTGTTGTTTAAATGTCATAAATTGAGATTCCACTGATTTCAGGTCCAGAGAGTACAAATCCAGACCAAGATTTTGTTTCCACCAACCAGTTGAGCATAAAGAGTCACAGACACAGAGGACTCAACTGGTTGGTTGAAACAAAATCTTGGTCTGGATTTGTGCTCTCTGGACTTGAAATCTCCACCTCTGCCAATAACCAACCAAGCCAGCATGCAGCCACAGGTGAAGTATGTCTGTCGCTGATCAGATTACTGGCCCTAATGTACAGGTCAGGAGGTACTGTGGAGGATGAGAACACAGCTTGAACTTAAAGGTAGTGGTGCCTCAGAGAGTAAGGACATGACCTCAGAACTGACGGTCGCCAGTCACAGGAGGTACCTGCGGCCAATCTTACTTTTATAGGGCTCAAAGATGTGATCATCTGGAAGATAGATGAGCTGCTAGACCATCATGCATTGCTGCTGATGATGTCACTCCATTTTGAACCTCCCTCCATGACATCTCTGGGCTTATCATAAGTGCAGCCCGACTTCCCCATTCTAATCCCTTTATTTGTGAAATGTAAGGATAATACGTGAAACATAATATACACAAGTCTGAATTTCCTGTGGTCTGCAGAGGACGAGGATGATAAAAAGGTTAGAGTGATTCATTATAGATCTGATGAGAGGAGATGCTGGTTGGTTTCCAAGAGGTTCCAGAGGAGTTGAGTCAGATTTACTTCAGGACAGAGTATTCACTTTAGTGACTAAATGAAGCCAAATCGTATTTGCCTCAAAATAAGACAAATGACGGTTTGACTAAAATAACAGGGGCCATCGCCTCTTGGCATTGTTATAAGGCAGCAACTTCAGCCAGAATTTGTCAGGTCCTGAAGATTTAGAAGAAAATTTAAGCGATTAAGTAATTCTCCAGCGGGGAGTAGTTGCATTAGGATTGGCTTGGCAAGTTGTGGTCCCACCCATTGGCTTTCAAACATGTTTTAAAGATTCAAGATACTCTATTTGTCATATACATAGTTATACAAGTACAACATGTAGTGAAATCTACCTTGAATCTACCCTGAAAATAGAATTAAGAAGAGAGTTAAGAAGAATAAGTCAAGTAAAAAATATTACAATAAACTAAAAGTAAAAAAGATAAAATTATATATATGTATGTGTGTGTGTGTGTGTGTGTGTGTGTGTGTGTGTATATATATATATATATATATATGAGAGAGAGAGAAAGAAATATAGGAGTTGTTCCAATATAGAAAATAATTTTAAGGTTTAAACTGTATATGTTTACGTTGGTTGTCCTGATTTGAAATAAAAAGGGATTTCTGTGCATGTCTTGCTAATTAATTCACCTTGAGCCTGTTTTGTGAGTCGCTCTTGGGTTCTCCTTCCTCGTGCCAACATGGCACCAGTTTGTCTCTGAGGTTCTCTGACTGTTTGCTCAGGACGGTTAGATCTTGCAGGATTCTTGCTGCAGCAGTGACTGCCTCGGCACTCTCCCCACATATGCTGTCCGGCTGTTCGTTTACCAGGAGCTCCGGACTGTGGAGGACCTCTGGTTCTGCTGGGGCTTCTTGTGATTATTGTGCACTGGGCTGAATATGTTTTCTTGCGCTGCCATGATGATCAGGCATCAGGCAACCGATCTCCTGAGTCAAGCGGACCTAAAGCATCGTCAGAGTTCACGCGGTTGTCTGCATGCTAGTTGCACATTAGCGACATGCTAATCAAAAGATACTTGGATAGCTACTTATTCTGATTGGGGGTAGAATTAACAGCTTGACTTTTCTTGAGCGCAGACGGCACAGTATAACCTTTGATTGAATAGCATGTTGAAAATTGAGCTCTGATCAGCATTCCTTTGTCCAGTTTGGTTCAGGAACAGGGCTTGTCTTATGAAGCGTTATTATAATGAAGACTGACTTGCCGTTTCTCATCTTAGCACTTGTGTAGAGATGGAATACCTTTTGTGTTTTTTTTTTTTTTACATCAACATGCTATTGATTTGAACCTACCTTGTAGTGAGTAATGTTCACTTTTCAGCCCATTTGCAGGCTTCTTTTTAAATAACGTTTTTTTTGAAGGATTTGGTAACAGTAATTTGAGATGTGTGAATGTTTGACCTTTCATAGTCTTTTCCCCACACGTCTGTCTTGGTGGATCTCCGATCCTCCCTCCATATTCCGTTGACTCCACAGAAGCGGCACACCCAGACTTCAGCTGGACTCAGGAAGTATGTAGTCCGCTTTAGGTTTGCAGTATGTGCGGCCAAACGGGGCTCCACTCCAGACTGGGCTGCTGTTTCACTCAGCCGGTTTTACGTTGCTAATATTTCCCCAGTGCCTCCCCCCCCTCCCCCCCCCCTTTCATCCTCCTTTATACTGACTTTGACTGGGAGTCACGGGGGGGCCTGGATCAGCCTGTGCGCCGGTGAAAATGCCCTACATTAGCCGCATATTTGTTATCAAGCAGATGAGTCCAGTGGTAGGCAGAGTGAAAAAGGCAATGTAGCTCCATGCCTTTGCCGTGGCCGCCATGGTGAAGGGGGGGGGGGGGGTTTGTTTCCTTAATTAGTTTTTCCTTGAAATGATCTTTGTGTCGTTTTGTGATGGGAACGTGCCAGGTAACAAGAGTGTTGTTTTGTGCTGTGGGTTGGAAAGGCGTCTCAGGAAGGCTTGGGGACGGTGTGGGAGCGGGGGAGGGGGGAATCCGAGCTGCCAGTGTTAACTGTAATACAATCTTGTGGTGGGCAGCAGTGCCAAGTACAGGGAACAACTTGAGTTCACCTAGGCCTGGCAGCCAGCGCTATGTGAAAGGTGTGACCTACAGTACATGCTGTATTTGGCTCTGAGCAAGTTGGAGATGATTGAATTTTAATCAAGTCCCATTTCTTTTTTTTTTTTTTTTGAGAAGGTCCTTCTGCTTCTCCATTAATTGCTTTTCAAGAAAAAAAAGACGCTTAAACATCACTTAATTCTTGAGCTGTAAATGATGAGCGCTGTCCTAAACATTTTTATGATTCTTACATAGCCATTCTGCAGAGCCTGTTTCCATAAATCACACAGATTTAATGCTACGTTTTTTTTCCCACCCAATAATTTCTTATAATTACCTTCTCGTTCGTAAAAACCACCGAGGTCCAATCTGACCAATATGGCACTTTTTATAATGGGACAAAGAAATTGATCAACAGATAGAGATTGAATGGCTAGTTTTTGAGGTTTATTAGTTAACCTTTTTGAACGTCAGCAAAATATACATGTAAAGGCATGTATAGCTAGATATAACTCTTAATTCAGATGGTTCTTATAAAGGAGACAGGTTAAGGACCTATTGTGCAGTTTATGAATTTAGCAGCCTTTATGTCAGGAAGTTTTTGTTCAGCACTTGTGTCTGACTCCCCACAAATAACAATACCCAAAGCACAGAAAGCCAGGTCATGTGACTTGCATTGTCACTGCTTTCTTAGTGAAAGTCTTATTCATTTTTTGAAAGCTCTCAACAGTAGAACATAGCTTTTCTAGGGCCTGTGAGGCAGGCCCCTTTTCAGTTCTGGTATTGCAGATTTTTATTTTCTAAATCAGTGTTTCCCAACCTTGGTCCTCAGGGACCCCCCCCAGACAGTCCAAATTTTGCTCCCTTCCAGCTCCCTGTCAGGCAGTCCACATTTTGCTCCCTTCCAGCTCCCTGTCAGGCAGTCCACATTTTGCTCACTCCCAGCTCCCTGCCAGACAGTCCACATTTTGCTCCTTCCCAGCTCCCTGCCAGGCAGTCCACATTTTGTTCACTCCCAGCTCCCTGCCAGGCAGTCCACATTTTGCTCCTTCCCAGCTCCCTGCCAGACAGTCCACATTTTGCTCCTTCCCAGCTCCCTGCCAGGCAGTCCACATTTTTGCATGAGCTGTCTGGGGGTCTCCCAGGAGAGGTTTGGGAAATGCTGCTCTAGATCCTTAAACACTACACTCCCTGCTGGCCACATTGTGAGGTCGGTTTACCTTTTTGGGTATTGTAGAAGTGTAGCCAAGTTTTTAATATTCCCCTTCAAAGCTTATAAAATATTTTTATACTCAACAGCTCCACCTGTTGAAAGGAGACAGTACTGAAAATCATCAGCCTTTTACGCATCAGGATTAAAGTGTTTGTTAATCACAGGTGAAGCCGTACAGAAAACTCAGTGCAAAATACTGGATGTCTTTGCATTTCTGTTTCATGACTTGGTCAGTGAGGCTTGCCAGCAGTCACGTTATTCAAAGACTTCATAGGTTAAATCATTAGAGACCAAGCTAAATGAATGCGTTTGCATTCATTAAGGGTGTCTGCATCCGTTGTTCCATAAGAGCCGGTCACCTGGCTGGATTAACATATAAATGATTGACCTCTCATATCTTACATGCACAGCTCAGCCAGCCCAGTGTCATTTACCTGTTTGTCCATATGCTTCTGATGAGTTTGTGTCCAGGACCATGCAGCTGATGACAGGGTCAAAAAATTTGTAACCGTTCCATCCACCACCAGCCCCCGATACCTTGGCTCATTGAGTTGTACTTACACAAAAATGTTCTGAAGGCAACAGGAAAAATGATTAGTTCAGAGAGAGAGCCAATCCGATTGTAGAGGACATGGATCCGAGCAACTAGAGGAGGCAGGACCAACCAATCAGATGTCTTGTTCCTGCCTCCTCTAGTTGCTTGGACCCACCTCCTCTACAATCTGATTGGCTATCTCTCTGAACCAATCATTTTTCCTTCTGCCTTCCTAACATTTTTCTGTAAGTAAAACTCCAACAAGCGAAACCTTGTCCAGTAGAATAATCTGCAGTCTTCAGACCATGGCTCCATATATGAGGTTCCTGATATACTCCTTATTTTGTGTGGTCTCTGTATTATCTCTTAATTCAGTCGGCATGATCAGGCTTATAACTCTCTCCCTATGGGGTTGAGGCTTTAATTGCACAGAAGGCAAGCTCACTGTCTAGTTTGACTTCTGTGAGCCTCTTTGTCTGCTCAGACTGTCTGTTTCCCAAAATCTCAAGGTGCTGCACTCACTTCTGCAAAATCAGGACAGGTGAGTGGTGCTGGGCTGGAAAATCCCCTTTGGTTCCCAGTGAGGGGCTGATCAAGAAGGTGTCTGGAGTTGATTGGCAGAAAAGGCCATTTTGTGAACCATTAATATTTATGAGCTGAACGTTACGTTTGACTTCAAAGTCTGCTAAAAGTAGCCAGTTTAATCAGTCAGACTTTGAGGTTGGCCGTCTCGCATTTCAGGCACATGTTATCAATGTTAGCTGGGTGTTCTTGGGTATATGGAAGGCTTCGGCTAATACCAGCTGCGGCTGGGAGGATTGCTGCAGTTTTTGGTCTTTTGGGGCGCATAAGTAAGCAGGCGTGCATTGGCAGGCGAAGGTTCCTTATACAGGCTGACCTGAGCCAAATAAAGTTTGAACAAGAAAAATAAAAAAACATAAAAAACAGAGAATATTGTGCATCCCAGTGCTTATGTGGGTAAATTATGTAGATTATTCAGAATTTAAAAAAAATCTACTGATGAACATTAATATTAAGCAATAATTGTTGAAGCCAAATGCTGCTGGGAGGTTTGTTTGTAATTCTTTTTGTGTACATTGGGTGGTGCATGTCATTAATTGGGTCATACAGGTATATAGGCAGTCAATGGGAATGTTATGGTTAGGTGTTAGACCCCGGATGGGCAAAGGATTTTTGACCACTATGCTACGCTACGTTAGGCTACGCTATTGTTGATGCCGCCAGTGTGTTTTGTACTGTGATGCCACGCCATGGTTCCTGTGGATGAACTTCACTTGGTTGAATAAATGGATCACTTGTTTGTAACCAAAGACCTGTCTACAGGCTTGTTTCTAAAACAGTGGTATGTCTATAATGTGTAACATTAGTGAGATTAATAATCTAAGTCTATAGCACGTCAGCCAGGTCATTCCTGGGGCCAAAGCACCTCAGTAGGTCAGTTAGACCGCACTTCTATAAAATAATAATAATAGAAGATACATTATATGGGCAAAAGTATTGGGTCATCTGGCCATTACACCTATAGGAATTTTTATTAACCTCCCATAAGCATCTATAAGCATCAATTTGGAGTTGGTCCCCCCTCTATAACAGCTGCCACTCTTCTGGGAAGGCTTTCCACAAGATTTTGGAGTATGTCTGTGAGAATTTTTCCAGAAGAATCATCCAGAAGAGCATTTGTGAGGTCAGGCACCAATGTTGAACATGAAACCCTGGCTCACAATCTCTGTTCTAGTTCACCCCAAAGACATTTGATGGGGTTGAGGTCAGGGCTCTGTGTGGGCCAGTCATGTTGTTCTACACCAAACTCACCCAACCACATTTTTATGAACCTTGCTTTGTGCACTGGGGTACAGTCATGCTGGAACAGAAAAGGGCCTTCCCCAAACTGTTCCCACAAAGTTGGAAGCATAGAATTGTCCAGAATGTCTTTGTATGCTGAACCATTAAGAGTTCCTTTCACTGGAAACTAAGGGGCCTAGACCAACCCCTGAAAAACAACCCCATACTATTATCCCTCCTCCACCAAACTTCACAGTTGGCATAATGCAGTCAGACAGGTAACGTTCTCCAGGCATTCACCAAACCTAGACTTGTCCATCAGACAGGGAAGTATGATTCATCACTCCACAGAACACATTTCCACTGCTCCAGAGCCCAGTGGCAGCGTGCTTTATACCATCTGACGCTTGGCATTGTGATTTGTGATGTGAGGCTTGCATACAGCTGTTTGGCCATGGAAGCCCATTCCATGAAGCTCCCAGGCCACAGTTTTTGTGCTGGAGTTTATGCCAGAGAAAGTTTGGAACTCTGTAGTTATTGAGTCAACAGAATGTAAGCTACTTTTACACAGTATGCGCCACAGCACTCGGCGACCTGGTTGTGGTTGAGTTTCTATTGTTCCAAAACGCTTCTACTTTGCAGTGATACCATTTGCAGTTGACCGTGCACGTGGAATATCTGTCAGGGAAGAAATTTCATAAACTGACTTATTGCAAAGGTGGCATCCTATGACAGTCCCACACATGATTTCACTGAGCTCTTCAAAATGACCCATTCTTTCACAAATGTTTGTAAACCCGACTGCATGGCAAGGTGCTTGATTTTTTTACACCTATAGCAATAGATCTGAATGAAACATCGGAATTGAAAGATTGAGAAGTGTGTCCCAATACGTTTGTCCATTTAGTGTATTTCTAATCGCCATTGGTGTCATTACAGCATATAATTGATCATTGTAGTTGTTGGATGTTCTATCTCAATGTGGTTTTAATGAGCATCTGTGTTCTTCAGTGGCTGTATTTTTTGTATCATTTCATGGATTTGTCCTTTAGAGTTTGTAGTCTTCATGAATTTTGGAAGCTGGGTCTGAAAACTGCCCTTAAATATCTTTTGAACTTGGTCCAAAGCATGAGTACAAAGATCAGCACTTTCAGAATGGAGTTTAAAGGAAAATGTCACGGCGCAGTGTCATCTATCCGCATTGTCTTTATGGTCTTACAGGCAGGTACATCTTTCTTTCCTCATGGCACTTCGCTCAAGTCCCGACTTATGGTTTCTTGGCTTGTAACAGCAGTGACATCGAGACCAGACACACTTAACTTCTGAGGTGTGTGGACCCTGGCCTCTCTATGCTGCTCTTACCCCATAGAAAGTGGAAGATAATGGGGAAGCAAAGCGACATGCAGAATCAGAGCCTCAAAACTTCCTTTAAAGATTTTGTAAAATGCTATCTAGTTAATGCCTTCAAGGTAGTTGTTCTGTGATCGTGAAATATTAAATACAGCCATGGAAAAAATTAAGACCACAGCACAATTTTTTGTTGTACTCATTTCTCAATTTATGAGTGTGTGTCTGTGAATAATATGTATTTTGTTTGCAAACTGCAGCCTGGCTCTTCCCTGCTTTTCATTAATGAAGGGCTTCTTCCTTCCTTTATGGGTCTTCAGTCCTGCTTCTAGGAGCCTGATACAAACTGTCCTAGCAGTGCATTTCACACCTGCACTTAATGTTTCCCATTCCTTTGGAAGGTCACTTCATGTCATCCTACGATTCATGAAAAATTGCTGGATAAGTAAACAGTCATCTCTGGCATTAGAAAGTCGCTTCTGCCCTCTACCTCTACCCAGTGTGTCCTGCTTCACCTTGTTCTTGTGTACTACTGTCTTAGAAATTTTGAACCTGGAAGCAACCTGCTTCTCAGCATAGCCCTCTGCCAGCAAAACCACAATTAATCCAGGATTAAGAATGCAGATTTGTTTAAAAAATATAGAGTGGTCTTCTAATTTTTTCCGCGGCTGTATATTGTCCAGCCAAGCATCTGGTTAACAAATGCCATAGAAAATTTCTGTCCCATTTTCCTTATAAGCCATATAGCTTATAAGAAAAAAAACACATTGCACACAAAAGCATTCTTCCTCAGTTATGAGTTCCCAGTTTCTTGGAAGTTTTTATTTTTCTGTTTGGTATTTCAATCTTTGTGAAGCAATGACAAACCCACCCATATTCTATCAACCTGTCAGAATATTTATTTCCCCTTGAAGGCACTATGTCCATTAACGGTAGCTATGTACTTCAGACAGAATTGGCAGAATCAACATCATTTTGACAATATGACATCACATAATGCATAATTACCACAGTGATCACCGTTTTGGCGCACCGTCTGTGCAGGGTGCCTGAGGTAAACTTTTTTTTTTTTAGCTCTGATTCCACCATTATTGGCCCACCTGCTGCCCACGATTGGCTGACATAAATGTGACACCACAGGATTGGTCAACAGGACCAGCATGCTTTGCACCACACCACAAATACTGTAGACTAATACGCTTGTTTGTGTATTTCTGTTAAAAGTAAATGCATTTTTTTCCGTTAGCATGTAACCGTGTCTTGCAAATTGTTGGCTTCCTTGTCTGTACCACTGCTAGTGTTAAACCAATAGTGGCTGTTAATAAAGAGAGCAACTTCCATTGTAAAAGAGCTGTTGTCTCCTTTATTAAAATAACTCGCACATTTCCCACCATATGTTCACTTTCCCTGCCTTGTTCTTCTACGCCTTCTAGGGTTGTGCCATGACATGAAATGGACAAAAGGCCGATGTCGTTTTGCGCGACACTTTATTCCCATCGAAGTTCGTTCGATTTCGTTTGGGCCAGATGTTGTTTGAAGTATATGGCCACCTTAAGACTTAGCTTGGTATTTAGTGGATTAGAACATGGTCTTGCTCTCTGAAGCTCGTCTTCTGCTACATGAGCCTCTCAGACACATATATCAGGCCTTTTCTCCTTATCTCCCAGCAAATGGAGAGATGCAGTGATTTTGCTGCCCTCTAATCAGGATGTTGAGCGGCGGGGGTGGGGGGCCATCTGTACTGGCATGTGCTTCATTGGGCTTAATGGGCTCTGTTTAGCCCTAAGTGAAAGCTGGAGCTCTGTACAGCAGTGTAATTAAACATGGTGCTTCGTAGACTACATTGCTCAAGTTTGTTTTATGGCAGGATAGGGGAGCTGCTTGGGAAAATGAGGACAGGCGTGTGTGACCTGTGCGTCCTGGTACCTAAGGGGGCATGCGTGACAGCAGGTTAATCCGATGACGTATTGAAAAAACTCACGATTCTTGCAGCAAAAATGTTATCGGTGGAAAAAAATCAGTTGTTGCATTTCCGTTTAAATTATTTTTACATATATAAAAATCCAGATGCCCTTCCCCCAAAGTCTGTATCAACATGCAATTATATAACTGCTGAGTCCTACGCATTTTAACCCCCCAGCCCAGCTAGGCTTATTGGAGAAAGGATTGTCATTTTTGTGTGATTATCCATTTGGCTTCATTCTGTGCCTTCCCTCGCGGTGATGTTTTGGTAAATACTTCTGTATTTTGTTTTTGGTTCTCGTCGGATAGACGTGCCTCAATCCTGCTGCCACAAACCTCATTAACCAGTGTTCCTCGCGCTGTCGAATTACCCTGGATACGACACAGCGGTATCCCGCCGCTCCAGATCCTCCTTGCTCTGGATCGTGGACGGCCTGATCCTGGATCTGATGGGTGCCTTTCAGACCCACGGCGTGACGGTTCCGCGATCCCAGCACATGTTCTGGGGCTTTTGCTAACAAATGGGAGCCTGGGCGCTCGGACGTCGAGGGCAGTTAACGTGGGTGTCCTTTCTCCTTTCCCCCCCAGTCCTCACCGCTCTCTGTTTTATACCGCGGTGCCGCTGCCAGGTGTGAGCCCACCTCAAGGTCCCTGCTGAAGGTTACTGCTGATTCAGGGGATCGGTGGGGTGCTGTGTGTGTGTGTGTGTGTGTGTGTGTGTGTGTGTGTGTGTGTGTGCGAACAGGTTTACCTATCCTTATGGGGACACAATGTCCCCATAAC
>JAODJU010000081.1:14672014-14688516 GCA_026776725.1 Gnathonemus echidnorhynchus
AAGTATGGGGGTGGTAGTATAATGTTGTGGGGCTGCTTTGCTGCAGAAGGGACTGGTGCACTTCACAAAATAGATGGTGTCATGAGAAAAGAACATTATGTGGATATATTGAAGCAACATCTGAAGACATCAGCCAGGAAGTTGGGGCGCAAATGGGTCTTCCAAATGGACAATGGCCCCAAGCATACCTCCAAATTAGTGACAAAGTGGCTTAAGGACAACAAAGTCAAGGTATTGGAGTGGCCGTCACAAAGCCCTGATCTCAATCCCATAGAAAATTTGTGGGCGGCACTGAAAAGGCGAGTGCGAGCAAGAAGGCCTATAAACCTGACCCAGTTACATCAGTTCTGTCAAGAGGAGTGGGCCAAAATTCCAGCAAATTATTGTAGAAAGCTTGTGGAAAGATACCCAAAACTTTTGGCCCAAGTGAAACAGTTTTGGGGCAATTCTACCAAATACTAAGGAAGTGTATGTAAATTTTTGACTGATGAAAGTAATTTAAAAAAAAATCCATAAAAGTCTCTCTCTCTTGTGTATTAATATTTATTGATCTGAAACAGAAAAAGTTTACTCTGATTTAATGTTTGACAGTAAAGAAAAACAAATTTTGTATTTTTTTTCTGAAGTGCATGTAAATATCTGGTTTCAACTGTATTTTTTGTAAATTTTATCCAAGACTCTTTGTGACACTGGTTTAATGTAGGCATTATGGCGAGTTTCAATGGAAAAGACGCCTGTGGGCTCGAGATTCACCTGAACGTGGAATTGATCAAAGGTCATGATAGGTCCGAAGTAGAAGAAAGGGAGGTAGAAGTTATACTTGAGCAGGTCCAGGAAGCTGTAGTTCCCGTTCTTCCTCTCACAGTTCTCCAAGCCAAAGCTCATGCATCGCATGATACTGAACCCACAACCGCCGTAGAAGAGGATATCCTGAAGCTCGAAAGTTCCCGTGACGAATCCAGACTGTAGGACATCAAGCACAGTGGAGGCAATAGGTTAGTACACAAGCCAGGTTTCAGAAAGTGTGAAAAATCAGTATGATATCAGTGTGACATAGTATGAGGTCTGTCTCTCTTGTCTGGAAAGGTTTGAATATCAGAGTGATGTTTTCTGTCACAGGACCTACCTACCCCCCATGGCCCTGCCCGGATTCTCCGAGCCCAAAGCTCACAGCGAGTCAGGCGTCCGTGCACATGTGACCAACCTGCCAGGTCACGAGAGGCTCCATCTTGAAGGTAGCCAGGCTGGTGAGACCCGCCACAAAGCAGAGCCACTTGCGCTTGACGAGGGACACCGTGTAGAGCAGCACGCAGTGGGACACCACCAGGGTGACGTAGCTCCAGCCCATGGTTACAAAGACAGCACATACTCCATAGATCATATAAATTAGCGATCTGCGCTGTGGGGGGAGGAGCGACATCATTATCACCATGTTACTCACTGCCATGCTAATTAGCTGCTTTGTTGTGGAAACAATGTAGCTTTTGTTTACACTAATCCATCCATCCAGCCATCCAACATGCCTTGATCCGTCACTAATTATTGCATTTCTTGAATGTCATGCTAAACATAATCTGAACATTTTTAATGTAAATGGAAATAGTAAAGAGACCCAATGTGTCACATAAATGTGATAGAAAGCTGACAATATTGTTATGATTTTTGATTATTGAAACTTTTCTCATGTTATCAAAAACGACAGATATTTGTTGAAATAATGACATTCTTATTCGGAGAAATATTTAGAAATTAAATTTCATTCCACTGGGGCAGATTTCTAAATGAATATAAGTGTGATTAGGAGGTTACCTTCCGTCCATCAATACCAATCTTCCTCGACAGCAAGATAAAAATAAATAAAGATGCCTTTAACACAAACAAGCAAAGATGCTGCTGTCTCACATGAGTTTCCGTTCTTTATGTGTAACATTGGGGGAATTTCTGAGGTTTTTAATGGTATATAACACATACGCAGCTGTATTACACAGAACTGCTTCCTGTAAATCGTGTCCACGAATCATCAGTCTAACAGGGTGTCACCTCAGAAGTGCCCTTGCACCCACCTTTGGTGACAGCATAGAGCAGATCTTTGCGAAGATCACATGACCGGACAAGGCGAAGAGGATGTAGTTGCGAAACTTGGTGAACCACATTACCCATTCAAAATCTGCTGCGTCCTACAGTGAAATAGAATTGACAGGGTTAGACCGCGATAAAAGGGAAAACGGTAATTGTGTAGTTTTTGACTGTAATAACGAAATTGATTTGAAAAATCCCATAGCTATAAAAGAAAGTTCAATCATTAAAAACCCCTGAGCTTCATCAGGCCCTGGTGTGCAAATGCATTTGAAATGGAACAAAGAATGAGAAATCAGCTCAATTTAGAAACTCCGATAATCCATTGTCCCCTTTCTTTCCCATGTTCATTCCTTTAATCAGACTCTTGTGTAAAATCAGTCCTGCGGCAATAAAATCTGAGATTTACAAAAAAAAGGAAAGGATTTTTATAGGTCTTTTAAGGAACCTGTTAAAAATGTCCTGTACAGTAATACAAGCCATGCATAGTGATGTCATCATGATTAGAGGTCAGTAAAGGGAGAAGAGTAGCTAATCGGTGGGCGGTGGGCAGGGTCATCGCGTGCCGCCAGTCCCCGACTGGTGTAAGCTGCTTCTCATTCCCAGGCAGTGATTGACAGTGCATGGTGCCGCCCACTGCTGCTCTTGGCTCACCATCTTCCTGCCAAAGTAATGCCATCCTGGCTTCACATTCTCCCGGAAGGACTTCCTGTTCACGTTTTCTGAAAGTTAACAGAGGAAGCCTTAATATACAGCATTTATATTCAATCATATCTGTATCTATATGGCAGGGTGTCAATTTTTATGAAGTAGATGGAAGCTTTTTACATTTGGTCCCCCGCCCTGCCCCGCCCCCCCAGCCAAGTTTATTAATACGGAAACCCGATCTCTGCTACATTTCTCACATGCCTCATACACTTACTCTAGCTTTTCCCTTATGTGCTGCAAAGCATTCTGGGAAAATTCACCCATTTCAGGCTCTAAAGAGAAAATCTTTGTGTGATACATACTTAAATATAATGGTTTCCTAACATATGTCAGTATAGTTATTGGCAAATATTAACCAATAGTAAGCATATACTTGATGAGTAGAGAAACTGCATAACTACAAAAATAGTTTTCTCTACAAAAACTGTTTTCACACCCTGAAAAAGAAGTATTATATTTCTGAGTGCTGTTTTCTATAGACAGGACTTTGGTAACTTTAGAAATTATGTTAAAAATTAGTTCCTTCTTTAAGGAACATAAAATAGTCAGACCAGATAAACAAACAGTACTGAGTTCTTTAGTCTACATTGTTGAGGGTCTATTTTCCAGTGATCCTCATCATGTGGCCATTAAAACAGTTAAATCTAACACGGTGCTCTTTCAAATGCTGTAGTCATCTTTTTGCTTCAGTGTATTCATACCCCAATTCTAATGCAAACTAAGAACCAGGAATGACAGATCAGGCTGAAAAGCAGCACCGGCAAGCTGAAAATGTGTCCCTGATGTGGAAGTGAACCAAAGTAGCACAGTAGTTAAATCCGAAACTAACATCCCCCGAGAAATCAGCCTGAATACAAGGTCACCCTACATTGATAAGATCTACCAGTGCCTGTCTGACTGCTGGCTCACCATCAAGCCCTAACATAAAATGTAAAAATACTTGCAAAAATCCCATTCATACGGCAACACTCCATTCCCATTAACTCCAGTAAGGTGCAGCCTGAAATCTCAACTGAGCTCATAGTGTCACAAGCAGGTGACTCATTACAATATTTTTCTCAATTAGTTATAAGATCAGAAAGAAACTGTCAATGCTTTGTATTTCAGTCCCTTCCAGATGATATCCTGGCCCTAGCAGAGCAGTGCCTGGTCCTTTGCAAACATCCTCTCCTGTCACATTGCAATCAGCTCTGCAGTCGGTAATGCCTGCACACACTTTGTTTGATATGAGTCGTGCTTATCATTTGATTTTCATATCAAATGCATCCTATAGCTTGACTAACCAAGGCCCTCAAAGTCAGCTCTCTCAAGACCATTTTGTTTATCTGTATATAATCATATCAACTCTGCAGCCACTTTATTAAGTACGTCTAGCTAATACCGGATAGGACCCCTATTTGCTTCCAAAACTAGTAGCTGAGTTGGGCATTCAGAGAAGCCTTTCTGCGCACCACCATTGCACTTCTCTGTTGTTTTCCCACGTGTGGCCTTCCTGTTAGCTTTAACAAGTTCATTCATTCTCCTCATTAACATGATTTATTCACCCACAGAACTGCCTGGATGCTATTTGTTTGTTCATTACACTATTCTCTGTATGTCCAGACCCAGTGTGCAAAATTCGGAGGGTGGCTGTTCCTGAGATGCTCTAACCACCACATCCGGTCTCAACAATCAAAATTCAAAACAGTTTAGATCAGTGTTTCCCAACCCAGTCCTATGTGACAGTCCATGTTTTTGCTTCCTCTCAGCTCCCAGCACACCTGTACCAGGTATTCAGTGTTCCCGATTGACTGGGAGCTGGAAGGGAGCAAAAACATGAACTGTCCGGGGTTCCCCAAGGACTGGGTTGGGAAACACTGGCTTAGATAAGGCATCTTAGTCACTCGAACACCCAACCAAGCCTAGGCTTCTTGTCTGTAAGTGTTTAGATGCAGTCACATGATTCTCTACTTGGCAAAGCCTTTTGCAAGTGTACCCTATAGACTGGCCGCTGCATGTATATGTTGCATTTAGTGCACTGTGTTGTATTTAAATAAACCATTCTTATTGGTCACCCTTGGATGGACACGCCCCTCCTGTCAGGTGCCCTGACATCTAGCAGGTTCTTGGGACCACTCACCACTGGACGCCTCCAGGATCCAGCTGGCAGCCCAGAACAAGGCCATGTAGAGCACGGCGGTGTACAGGTACAGCTCATACTTGGGGAGTGCAGCCTTGATCCCCATTTTGAAGTTTTAACACCAGGGGTACTGTGGGAACCTGTGAATGCATGGCCAGTGGGAGATCACCATGAGAATTTATAGGCATTTAACTTACAGGTAACACTTTATTTAAAACACTTATGTATAATGCATTATAGATAACTTCATAATGCATTCATAAACATGGTTATAACTATTTATACATTATACATTATACATTATAGCCATGTTTATTATGCATTATGAATGCTCTATGAAGCTCTCATCTATAATGTACTAGACGTACATTCATAATGCAGTACAAAGCATCCTTAATACTTATACTGACCATTATAATGCATTATGAAGGTATTTCTTGTGCATTATAGATGTGAGCTTCATAGAGCATTCATAAAACATAATGGCTATACATGGTTATAATGTGTTATGCCTTTTTATAAATATTCATAGCCATGTTTACAATGTTTTATGAATGCATCATAATGTATTATGAAGGTATGTATAATGCATTTATATGACTGCTTTAAGTAAAGTGTTACCACTTTACATTTTAAAGCTTCATAACGACCCCATTTTACAAAACCTGAAACTTTCTGAAATCATATTGGAGTTTCTGCTGCCATAGTACACACGACATGCCGCTCTTTTACTTGAAATTACAGTTCAATGTTATGGTGGGGGGAGCCACTAGAGATTTTGGGCCCCACACTGGCATATCATATCTAGCCCCAACCCAGACCAATTCAGTAATCTGCCAGAATTCTTAGGGCCCCTGTCAGTCAGGGGCCTTTGGAAATGTCCTGACTTTATCTCCCTTTACGGCACCCCTAGTTATCGTAGTTTCTTTCATAAATCACGGTAGCTTATTAGCGTACTATCTTACTGGCATGCTAAGGAGATGGTGTGGTTCCACGTTCATGACGTGTGTTTCGCTCTTTCATCAGGGGAGCCGGATATACGGGACGCTCTGCTCACACAGCTCATGTTTTGTTTTATTATTTCAGGTATGGGGAAGTTTTTGTTTCAATAACGTAAAACCTGCTGGAAGTGTATTTGCTGTATTCAAATGAAAGTTGAACTGGGGCTCTGTCTGTCTGTCAATTGAGGTATTGATTAATGTGTACCTATTAAATATGTGATAGACATGTAGTAATTATAAAAAGGTTATGGATAATTATATGTTTTTTTTATGTATGTGTAGGTAAATATGTTAATGTTTGCATTTGTTTAAAAGTGCAAAAAGGTAAGGGGGAAAAAAAGCTCTCCTAACGTGGCCGGAGGGGAGCCAGGTGTACGGGACGCTCTGCTCACACAGCTCATGTTTTGTTTTATTATTTCAGCGCTTGAGCAATAAAACGTCTGAGATTCAGAGCCGTGTCCAGTCCCTTACGCCAGAACACAACGCAGAGGGGATAAGCGGCGCGGCACCTGGGGCCGGATTACACAATCCCAATCCATACTGGCTAATTTCCTTTCTAATGGTGTTCGGTGGGAGTTCAATCATGAACGGGGGGAGTGGCAAACTTCCTAGAACCGGGCGCTCAGTAATTCATCACTGTGAATGTATCACAGAAGGAAAATAAAGTTTTATGTTCTTTTTGCTTTTGCTTATGAGGCAGGCGCCTGCAAGACATCCTGCACAAGTCAGGTGGAAAGGAGATTTAGCAAGAGTTTATGCTGTATGATTGCAGCTTGAGGTATATAAGGGCTGAGTGATTCTCGCAGGACCTTTCAAGTGCTTAAAATGTGTTCACACTCAGCTGAATCCGCAGGCGTTTCTGTTTTATCGCATCTAATAGTCTGACGAAACACTGAACGTAATTACTGTCCCGTTACGTGAGGTACAGTCTGCAAGTCTGCCATGTAGTTGTTACAAACTTACAAGTGAGATTAATTTTGCAGCTGTATTTGTGCCGTCCTGTACCGGACCCAAACCGAAGGCTCAAGGAAAGTAAAGTAAGCGAGACCATAGTTCAGGGCTCCACTTTTAGTTCTGGATTTGGCTCTGTTACTGAATCAGCAGCACCAGTATCAGCATTCTGTGTTGTTATGAACTAGCAAGTCATTTTTGTTCTATAAATATTATCCCTTTATAGCTGCGCCACTTCACACTCTGAGTTGTAGCCGAAAGTATTAATTTAAATTCCTAAATGGAAAAAGGTGAAATAACTAAAAAGCACATTGTTAATAATGGAACAAAGAAACTTTTCTTATCTACTTATTACTGATCTTTACTAATAATTGTAACGTGTTCTAACTCCGCATGCGTGTGAAAACAAGCATTGAAACTAATTTCCCATCCTACGAACACCATCATCATAGCCAACATCTAAAAGCTGCTATAAGCAAGGAGAATCCGTAAAATCCTATAATGCAGCTCGGTATTTACTTTTCGATGTGACATTTCAATGTCTGCCACCAGGAATGACAGGATACTTGTACGGTTACTTAAATAGTACCGCGACACCTCCGACCCCCCCAGAAATCGCCAAGTCAGCTGCGCAGTACCACCTCTTCCTATTTTAGACTTCGCAGTTGCCCTCCGAGGTACAGCTGCTGCAGCGCTATGTGATCCGGGATGTATGCGGGGATGGCTTCGTAGGGAGAAGCGGCGGCACCGTCGCAAAATGCCAAGGAGCGGCCGCTCACAAACGCGCCAGACTCCGCTCACTTTTGATCCGATCTATGCTCCGAGCTGCGCGGAGTGCAGAAAAAGGGTTAAGAATATTAAGAGTATGCTGGCAGGCTTTCCGTCAGCACCCCGAGAAATCAATGGTGCCAGCTGAAGTGTGATACATGCTAAGTAGGACTGATTTGAAATGCAAATGGTGCTGCTTAGCGGTACCTTCCGGAATGTTTTTGTTGCATGTGATTTATACAATGCATGTTGATATATACTGTAAATTACAGTATAGATGAGCGGCACTTGTTATACTGACCTTGAATCAGCAGTGAAGATGTCTTGGAGCACAGCAGAGCAGTTTATATGTGCTCCCCTTCTTTAAAAAAAATAGAAAAAAAAAAAAATTAAAAAAATAGAACAAAACCTCTGTCTAAAGCATCCGTCCCGTTGTTTTCAAAGCCGTGCCGATGGGGTACGCCGTTTAAGACACCGGGCGCCGGTGAGGATGTTGAGTGCACTGAGGAGCGGGTGTTACAAGAGATATTTTTATATTTTGACCAGCACTGCAGTGAGGGGTGGTTCCGAAACTGTCAGTCAAAACCAGCGCCGGCAGCAAAGCGCTTTGAGATGCAACGTTTATATATATATATTATATGTATCATAAGGAGATTATTTGCAGCCACCGATTAATTCTGGACGGGATCAATATGAAGAAAGCTTTCTCAGCACTGTACATCCTTGACCTGCCAGTCAACCCCGTCCAAGATGAGTGATGGATGGATTTGTAGGTAAAGTGCTGCATATATAAATACTTAAAATCATAGTATCAAAGTGGTATTTCAAAGCAGAGATAACGATCGATACTGTACTGGTGCAATCGATGGACACACTGTTTCCAATACTGACCCCAGTAGACGTCCATTTGAAACCATTAGTCATTATGGACTGGTCTCAACCAGCATGAACTGGTTTGCGTTACTCATTACCAGATTACCAGGTGTAGTTACTGGTACAGGATAATAGAATGGAATTTTCTGTAAAGGTACTTTAGACTATAAAAACAAGCTATTGTCCATGATGTGTGACAAATCAGATAAGACCCTATGGTTTTATGGTAATGGTAGTTTTTTTTATGCAATTGGAAATATCTACAGTTAGATTTGTCTTGGGTAGAAATTTTTAACAAGATAGGACAACTCAAAAGAACACAATGTCAGTCCAAATTGCAAATTTATTTCAGAAGAAATATGCTTTTATTGATTTGTATAATGTTGTCAGTATTTTTTTAGTAATAGGAGTGTTTTAATAGCTGAAACTGTACATTATTTTGGTTAGTCAACTAACGAAACTGCTTTTGAATTGATTGTTTGAAATGATTATTTTGTAATGGCATTGCATGTTCTGCAAGATAGAAATCTTTCATTCAAGCTTATTGTGTTTAATTGTTTAAATAATCTTTTAATTAGTTTCTTTAATCATAATATTTGTTCTCATCATGTAGCTGTAGTCTACCTGCAGGTTTCATACTCAGAGACATTTTACCAGGGGTGTCGTGGGGGGGTTAAAACTGTAACATAATTGTATTGCTCTGGGTTGGGGCCCAGTATGATATGTTTTCATGGGGCCCAAAATCTCTTGCAGTGCCTCTGCGCTTGAGTTAACTTGAGTCAGCCAGTAGAGGGCGACAGAGTCCTGATCATCAAGCTGATTGTAGCCATCTACAACATACTTAAGTGGCTTATGCAAATCCAGACTGAAGATGCAACACTCAGGAGGAATGCTTTCTTTATGGTTGCCAGGACATCGACCTGACAGTAGCTAATCCACCCATCTGTTTTCTATACTCATTTGTCCTATGCTGGGGTCCGGAACTTATCCCAGAACCTATGGGCACCAGGGGAGGAACAACCCAGCTGCAGGGGCGCCAACCCATCACAGGGTGCACATGTACTCAATTCAGCAACTCACCTTAGCAGGTATTTAGACTGGTAGGAGGATCTGTAGGAAGCCCCTCAACGACACAGGGAAAATGTACGAACTCCACACACGGAGCCCTGGCGGTGAACTGAATGCAGGTCCCAGAGGTGTGAGGCGACAGTGTTAACCACTGCGCTGTCCCCTGAGAGTACCTACTTAACACTAAACTATTTCAGCATGTGAACGTCACTGAGTTGCATCCTGGCTAGGTTGTACACCAGCCTTGTGCCCTGTCCTGGGAGAGAATTCAGGCCCCACCCACATGTCCAGGATTGGAAGTTGGACTGATGGACCTCAGTCTCCGCCCTACCAAAAGATCCCAGTGAGCACAGATCTGTGGTATCTTTCAGAATAAGATGGTGTAGTTAGACTCCTTAATATTTTAAACTATGTGGTGGATTTCTGTCATTATTTGGTGTGGTTATGGCCTCTGTCACTGTTCATTTCAGCAGTGGCAGTCAGCCCATCACAGAACAGACCAAGGACACAACCAGCCCTTCCGCAGTGTATTTGGTGGCAGAGGTAAAAACACCAATATTTTATAATTCATTATGTAAAGCTGCAGTGAAACTTATTCTTACAGTAAACCACTGCAGGAAAAGTAATAGGCATGATACCCACTAAGTGTCACTTCGGTACGTGAAAAACTGCCTAAATTAATGAGTCACTAATTCAATATCAATATATCATCAATATATCAGTAGAGGTGAAATGTGAGTCATAGCATGTACATTTAGAGTAGTTAAGTTAGCACTTAGGGTAAGGAGATACCATTATTGGCTGGGGTTCTGACTCACTTCACCTAAACTATCCAGTTGTATGGAGGAGCTGAAGTGCTGGAATTGTAACACCCCTGTACCCTTATCAACCTCGATGCCTAGAACCAATTTAAGGTTTAAAAAAAGCCTCTTAACAACTCCCGATTTCCATTCACAGGTAGACGGGGGGCAGGGAGTTTATTAGATACAAAGCACAATTACATATCAATGATTCATTTTATTCTGACAGCGGTGAGGGCAGGCATGAGATGAGGCAGGGAAGGCTGGCCTTCACAGCTGGGATAAGATTGTTCCCTTTGACATGAATATAAACATCGACCGCTTGCAGTGGGGGCCCCAAAATGACAGGGCCCCCACAGTTGGCCGTTTTACTCCTCACTGTCCTTTTTGCCTGTCTCCTGGCCCTCAAAGATGGGGTAACTGTTCTCGACGTCGGCCCACGTGGTGACCCCATTGGCGAGGTCCCGTATGATGCCAGGCAGTTCGGACACCTGCAGAGACGAGAGGAGAAGGAATTTTGTACAGATAAGATTCTCAAAGCCTAGATGATTCACAACTGTGACTGTTTGGGCCTCAAAATTCCGAAGTTTTAAAAAAAAGTTAGAAAAATACATTGCATCAAAAAAAGCATAACAGATAAGCAGTTAGATGATTGATGGATGGACAGTTGATAGGATGGATGGATAGATAAAGGCTTTTACAGTTTCCATGGTGACAGCTGGACACCACATTAAAAAAGCCCTTAAGTCATACCTCTGCCCTGATCTGCCGCATGGAGTCGCGGTCCCTCAGAGTGGCTGTGTGTGGCGTCTTGTTAACCGTGTCAAAGTCAATCGTGATGCCGAACGCGACGCCTATCTCATCCGTCCTGGCGTAGCGTCTCCCGATGGAGCCCGAGGAGTCGTCCACCTTGTGAGACACTCCATTTTTGGTCAAAGCATCAGCTGTGACAAGATGACACCAAAAAAAAAAAAAAAAAAAACAACAAGATGATTTAATCAGCTTGCCTTCATCTTCCTGATTTTCATTGTTGAAACCAGGAACGTAGCGGTTCGTGCAACAGGCAGCCGTGAAACACGCTCTTACACAACTCTCGGACGAAAGGCATGAACTCCTGGTTCTGGCTGAGTGGGAGGACGGAGCATTTGAAAGGGGCAACGGTGGCAGGGAAGCTGAAGAACTGCAGGAGAGAGAGAGAGAGGCCATCACAGCAGGTATGGAGGGACAGGCATGACAAAGAAGATCATGACCACGGTGGGAAAACCATCAGGTCAAGTACAATGTGGACCAAGATTAATGCTGACTCAACTGATCATCTTCAGGATCCCGGAATTAACTGTTAAATTAACTGTTAGGAACATTTACTTTCACGATACCTGTGTTGTCAGATGTGCGTGTATGGATGGAGAAGATGAATATAGATTCTGTTTCTCCAAGGATACTTACCGTCCTTTGCTCATCACCTTCTCGGACGCAGAACGTATGTTCAAAAATAGAGTACATAATTCTTCCGATGCCAAAGGACGGTTCGATGACATTGGGAACGATTTCCTCCACTGTAAGTGAAAGTCAGTGACCACTTAAAAGGATAGAGTACAGCAGATCTTCACAAGTGCTTATTAAGTTATTCCATTAAAATACATGTCATTAAAATATGTGTTACTGGTACAAAGGACTGATTAACACTGGATATGTGAAGTGAAAGTTCATTATTGTATGAGTGTATGATAATCAGATTGACCCAATAATGCTTATCAGATACGGACAATGACTCATCGCAATGTCAGAGCCCCAGACTCACTAATTCCGTAGGGAAGGAGCTTTAATAAGAGATGCGACCTTTACCAACAGCTAGTAAAGACTTGTTCCCTTACCATGCAGAGTCTTTTGGAACCTCTTCACACTAACCATGTTATTGGTCAGCTTGAATGTTTTTCCTTCTGTCTCGATGGTGAATTCACTGTGAGCAGTGTGACATAACAGAGTGATTGTTTATATGGCCAGAGACCAAAATAGAGAACTGCGACTGTCGGGCTCTTCGGTGAGGCTCACCCCTCCTCATTAAGGACGTTCTCCTGCTCAGTGATGTAGCACTCGTCACACACGGCCAGGTACTCCATCACCAGCTTGGCGTCCTTCTTGTAGGCCTTGCCGATGGCACCCTTGTTGGGCTCGAACTGGACCACGTTTACAGTTTTGTGCGGCGCCATTAAGGTCAGTGCCCCAGGTCAAGATGGCTGAGAAATGGCCTACAGAGAGCGGCACTCATGCTTTAACAGGTCAGGTTTGGGAAGGATATAGGTTCTTTGAGGGGCTTCTCGGCAACAAGGGGCACCTTGGTGGCCCGGGCATGGCACTTCAGGTCATAGCAGGAGCGGTCAGCACACCCTACGATTTCAATCCAGCCCTGTCCCAAAACAAGAGGTACAGTGAAGCCTTAAGATCATATATTCCTTAGAATCAACACCACAAGCTATTTAGCTTTCGGCTCCAGATTAGGAGGTTCTGCCAGTCATCTGACTAGTCTCGAGCTCAGGGGAGACCTACATAGGAGGTTTTGGTCTCAGCATCCCAGCAGTCGCAGGCATAGTGGGCCATCTCATTGTCCATGTGCTGCCGGAATCGTAGCTTTTCTTTGGCCACACCCACTTTGATCAGGTACAGGTAGATCCTTCCAATGAAGTAGCCCAGGACGGAGTTGTTGATGACCCCCTAAGGCACAGAAGGGTTCTGACTCAGTTTAACCTCTGTAGAATCTCAGGAGCACGTTCATTCATAACAGATGTACCCTTCTCCTCCCACAGGGCCTGGACTTCCTGCTTCCCGTGGTACTAACCCCGCCCTCCAGCCCCCCTTACCTGCTCCACCGCGTCCCCTAGCCTCATCAGTTGGGCTGACTGGCCGCTGGTCTGTGCTTTGGATGAGTACAGCATAATGTCCAGATCGGACACGTTCTGGAACTTGGGGTGGACCTTCTCCTTGGGGTCAACAAAGTGCTCAATTTCTGCCATGGTGAACTCCCTGTGTGTTGGAAAAGGGCATGGTGAAAATCCACAATCCTGCTTTTCAGTTACTTCATTAAAGATGCTGACAGCAAATAAAACACCAATGACAATCGTCTTTTAATATATCCACAGAATTCACCTTGTAGATATCCAATATGTTAAAGGTAACAAAAACAAGTGTTTCTCAACCCAGTCCTCGGGGACCCTTAGATAGTCCACGTTTTAGTTCCCTCCCAGCTCCCTGTCAGACAGTTCATTTTTGCTCCCTCCCAGCTCCCTGTCAGACAGTTCATTTTTGCTCCCTCCCAAATCCCTACCGGGGGGCTGGGATGCAGCATAAATGCAGTCTTGGGGGTCCCAAGAACCAGATTGAGAAATACTGACTTGGAATCTCAAAGAAAGTCTGGATCAGAATGTTAAGTCTAAGAAGCTCCAGTTCCACATGCCTCTTCACTACATCTGCTCTCTTCCATCACCACCCCAGGAACGTGGCCCCAGGCTCACCTGACCCGGATGAGGCCCGAGCGGGGCGAGATCTCATTCCGGAAGGAATTCCCGATCTGGGCGGCGGCAAAGGGCAGCTTGCCCTGGTTGAACTCCAGCAAGCGCTTGAAGTTCAGGAAAATTCCCTGAGCTGTCTCGGGCCTTAGGTAGCTACAGGGAAGGAAAGGAGGAAGGTCTCACTAGGGAGGAATCCACCAGGCCCTCCAGAAAAAAAACCACAAGGTCTCCAGACATCACCATTTACCAAGACTATGATAACAGTCATATTTCACTACCATATCAAGGAGTTTGTACATTGTTTTACAGGTAAACTGAAAAACATGGATGTGGGTAATCTTTGGCCAAATATATGCAATACCTTACAGCAGTTGATGAACCTGATCCATGGAGAGCCGGTGCGGGTTTTTGGGATGGCCTCTCTATCAGTCAATAACAGTGGGTCACCAGGACTGGAGTTGAGAACCACTGCTTTATTATTGGCTGATGGAGGGGTCACCCTAAAAATCCACACCGGCTCTCCATGGATCAGGTTCCCCACCCCTGATTTACATCGTATTTGTTTGTAGTTACTGGTCGTCTCCTTACAGACAGGCCCTAGGTACTGTCCTGTTCTGCATCATTCAAAGTAAGATAGTGGTTCCTACCCTGGCATATTCCCCCCCGGCCCGATGGAGGTCTGGAACATCAGGTTAAAGGAGATGGGAGCGGTAAGGTCATTCCCTGTGATGGGGGACTTGACGTTATATTTCACAAAGAGGTCTGCTAGCTCCTGCTGAGTGCAATTGTCCATCTGGGGAACAAGAACAGGTATAAGTGTATGGGGCAGTGGGAAGATAACCATGTTGCCATAGAGATCAGCAACACCACGACCCTGACCTTAGTGATGACATCATCCATTTCAACCTTCTTCTCTGCAGGACATTTCTTGTCTGACATGAGTTTCTGAAGGTGAGCTTCAGAAACAAACAAAAAAAAAAAACAAAATAATTAGAACCTGGAAGTATGGCTACGTAGCTACTTAGAAGATGTATGTTAATAAAGTCAAAGCATTTAAAGTCACAAAGAGAACATTCCCTGAAGATCTGTGGCACCTCTTAGACTTTGCTGCCCTATTTCTATACCTTTAAGTAACAAACAGAAAACAGGTAACTATCCCTCAAACAGCCATTTTTACCCATTCCAATGAGGGCAGGACAATGAAAGACTGGTTCTTTTGTCAACATGAGAGTGGCATCTTCAAATGATACATAAGGTTCTTCCCACCTTAGAACTATAATTCCAGAAGAAAGCAGCTTGCCATCATAGCAGTGGACATACCTTTCAGAAGGTGGTCAGCTCGGAAACACTCCCCACTCTTGACGTCTTTCACCATGTAGTCTGCAAACTTATCCACATGACCAGAGGTCCTACGGGACACAGAACGCCAAGGTACACCACTGACCATATGACCAATACGAGCATCCCAGGCCAGGGTGGCAGCTAGCTACCAGATCAGCTAACAGCTAGCCTGTCCCTGAGACCGGGCTATGGAGGCTGTATGGGGAGAGACAGCCTTCATGCATATAATCGGAGGGTTAATATATGCCTGTTTAAACACCCCAGATTTCAGCACCTCACAGCTGATTCCAGGAACCACCAGGCAGGTGACACATTAAGACATTCTGTATGCTAACGACAGGGAAATGACACTAATCGCATAGCAATGGGCAGTCAACATCACACGCTACAGGTTGAGCTTACAAAAAAGTGCATTATGGTTTTAGTAACCACTTTACTGTTAAAGTGAGACTCACCATAAGAGTTACTGAAGCAGACATTGAACTTACTTCAGGACAGGCTCTGGGGTCAGCATAGTGCAGTCGATTTCCAGAATCTGCTCCTCTTGGATGAAATGCTGTCTCCACGCCTGGAGAATGTTGTTCTTTAGAGCGCACCCTACAGGTCCAAAGTCGTACAGCCCACTGACACCTGGGAAGAAGAGTCACCAGTCACGCCCACTCTGGAGGGATCCCCAACTGTGATGTCATAGCTGTATGCTATACTGAGCACAAGGGATGCTTCCACCATTCATGTACGCAAGTGTTTCCGTGGCTACCGCTGCTGTAATGTTATTAATATACAAAATTTCCTAGGAGAGCGGAGCCCCAGCCTGCTGCCTTACCCCCGTATATTGCAAAGGCCTGGTCGTAAAAGAAGCGCCTCTTCAGAGTGTCCTCCATCTTGGTTCGATCGATGACATCATCTTTGGGCTGCAGCGCCAGTTCCTGCATTTACAGAGTGAACTCAAACTCAAAGGCCTCCTTGCTTCAGGCTTACTTAAAAGGTTCTCAAATTTTGAATTGCTAGCATGTTGTTTTCAGACATTAGACTCGAACACGGAGCTTAAAAACTTGTCAAGCAGTTGACCGATTGATTGGCCAGAAACAAATGCCTGATATTTTAAGCATTTTCAGGCAATCGGCATTGGCCGCTTAATCAGACTGCCTGGCTGATATTGTGATGGCTGTGCGAGCACTCGTTTCCCCAGTGCTGCCGTGTGGATTATCAACACCTACAGTTGTGGTCAAAAGTTTACATACACTTGTAAAGAACATAATATCATGGCTCTCTTGAGTTTCCCGTTATTTCT
>JAODJU010000081.1:14688894-14712638 GCA_026776725.1 Gnathonemus echidnorhynchus
AACTTTCTAAGTCACCAAAATTGCTAATTCATGTTGCTGTATGTATATTTTTGACCCAGCAGATGTGATCACTTTTTCCTGTTAACCCATAATAAAGTCATAAAAGAACCAAACTTCATGAATGTTTTTTGTGACAAAGAAGTATCCAATCACTCTATCAGAGAAAAAGAGTTGTAGAAATAACGGGAAACTCAAGAAAGCCATGATATGTTCTTTACAAGTGTATGTAAACTTCTGACCACAACTGTACAACTGCACTACGCTGCAGTTTCCAGGAACCACAGGGCACGGTCTCAACAGAGGAACTCAGATGCAGGACCAGACGTGCAAAATTGCATGCGACGTCAAATCAAAAGCTGAAAATGAAAGTTCTGAATATATCAGTGTCTCACCAATGGCCACGCAACTTGCAACTTGCAGACTTTATAGAGATCTTACCAACATGCTTTACCTACTGCCACGAGGGGGCAGGATTTGGGGTGCTCACCTTGGCCTCCAGCATCTTCTTGCGAGCCTTCAGCTCCGCCACTGCTTTGCTTATGTCCACATCGGGTGCGTTTTCCTCCTTCATTCGACGCACCAAGTCACCCTAAAAATATAAACGGAGCTCCTGTTCTTAAAATGCCTCAAGTTTTTAGAAAGGGAAGTAGTAGCTATTTAGACGGGGGGCATGTGTGTTAACCGAGAGTTAAATTCGGGGGGTGTCTTTATACTGCTGTTTCCCGATCCAACCAATCCACTTTCTGCTCTGACAGTGAAACAATTACGCCGCCGCAGCCCCCAGCGAAGCTCAAACGTGGCACCATGCAAACCGGCCCGGAGCCGAGAAGCGCCGCGCTACCAGCAAATACGTAATCGCTGTTATCTAAAGGACAAAGAGTGATCAGAAAGCATCCATCTGCACAACACAACTACCATCTGTATCGTCTCCAGGATTTCATATGCTATGCAATCTCATTCAGATGAAAAAAGCTGGTTTAGATCGGTAATGAATGACCAGCAAGGCAAATGACAACGACACTGCACCATCACCAGAAGGCTAGCTAAAGAATTACTCTATAACAATGCAAATTCAACTTACTCCGCAGATCCTAACTTAAAACCGGCGCAAGCGTGGCTGTATATCCTAATATGTAGCTACGCTAAAATAATCACCTGTTCTTTCACGGCCACCCTCAGTGGAGCCAGCACCTCTTCGATACTGCCGTCCATATTGCGTCCTTCTGATAGCTGCAGCCAAAGACTTGTCTTTTTCCCCTTTGACAGGCGCACGGACGTAGAGAGGAGCCGGAATGGTGGCGGACAGAGCGAGTTTAGTGCGGCTCGGAGCCCCGATGTGAACAGGAGGGCGGTCGCCTCGGAGCCAGATCTTAGCAGGGCGGGTAGTGCTCTAAGAAGCATGGACCGCCGGTGAGCCGGGACGGGCCTGAATGATGAAATCTCCGGCAATAGGTAAAGACACAGGCGGCCCCGCATCGGCACATTCGTAACTCGGTGGCGTTACCTCTCGGTGCAATTCCGCAGATTCGTTATAAAAGACCGACCCGTGTCCATGAATCATTTAAGAAATTTAAATACATTCCTTTAAAAATGTTTTTTTTTTTTTTTTTTTTTTTTTTTTAAATAACAGGTGGAGAACATATTTAATTTAACTTTAATCGATTTTAGCCACTTCATAAAAGCGTACATAAACAAAATACATGCTAACAAAATATACAACAGAATCCATCTATATTATGATTATCTATAATTAATTTGTTAAAATAATATCTGACTCCAGGAATAAATATGTTAGTATTGTTAGATAACAGGGATTTGATTGCACACAAACATTGAGTACAAAATTTTATACAAAGTCAATAATTTTTGAAATTTTATAACATCTCTGCATCTTAAATATAACAACTTTTGACATTTTTAAGCCTAATACAAGTAGAAAATTGATTGATATCTCCAGGGCAGTGGCACATTGGGTAGCACTGGGTAGTATCCATCCACCCCCTTAACAAGGCATGCAGGTTGCATGTCTGTCTGGAGTTTCTGGGAAGTCCCCATCTTCCTGTTGGTATCTCCCTTGATACTTGAGTTTTCTCTCTAAGTTCACCCACATTTTAATTGTATTGGTGACTTTAAATAGCCCTTAGGGTCTGTATGGAGGAATGAATGTATGTAGTAGGGATAGACTGGCGCCTGTTCAGGAGGCCACTGTGCTTCTGAGGACAAACTATGTCTCTCCACATGTCCTAATTCGGTAAACAGTTCCCAAAAAAGTCCAACTCAGGAACCAACGAAAGGAATCTGAATGAAATTTGAAAGTTTTTATTAATCATTTAAGGCCCAGGAACAAACACAACAGAAGGACAAGGTATCAGAGTGACAGTAAGGTAACCCGAGCACAGATGAAAGCCTGAGTCACTTTCACAGTTAATGGATGCTGCTGTTTTCTACATGCTGACTGCACCTGATCCCACACAAAGCTGATGCCCTGTAGCAGTGCAGGGCTTCGTTTACGCCTGCTGCCTGTCCCTATATACTGGTGCAGGGAATATGAGGTCTGTGTCCCCTGACCCACCAGTTTTAGATGTACAGAATAATAGAAAAGACATTAAACATTAGGCACATGTCCTCCTTAATGGGGACTGTAATTAAAGCTGTAATTATTTTTAAATAGTCTACATGTTGAAAATGATGCAAACCATTGGTTTACACTGACTAACTAACAACATTACTGTGTTTTTTTTTTCATATAATGCGTCACGCATATTTATTAATGATAAATGTTTACTAATTTTTTTACTAATTTATGTACAATACAGTGACTTGTATGTACTTCTATGTTTAATTATGAGCAAGTACATTACACTTATCTAGGCCTAGCAGAAGCTTTTGGCCAAAGCAACAGACAAGTGAGGCAAACTGTACATTAATTAATAAGAAGCCTAGTTTACCTGTATTAGCATAATATAAAAAGGAGCTGAGGACACCAGGGAAAAAATTGTTTGTCATTTAATATTTCCCCTAGGAGGTATTGTTTTTTAAGTGATGTTGCACTGTCCATCCGGTGTCCTTCCCAGTGTCTGCTGTGCCATAATGTGACGTGTAATGGTTTGTAGTAATTAGCATTCACACATGTCCACATGGTTGTTGATATACTGTTTATCGGCAATATCACTGCATGTGCACTATATGGACAAAAGTATTGGGACACACCTCTTAATCATTGAATTCAGGTGTTTCATTCAGACCCATAGCCACAGGCATATAAAATCAAGCACCCAGCCATACAGTCAGATTTACAAACATTTGTGAAAGGATGAGTCGTTCTGAAGACCCAGTGAATTCAAGCATGGTGCTGTCATAGGATGCCACCTTTGCAATCAGTCAGTTCATAAAATTTCTTCCCTGCTAGATATTCCATGGTCAGCTGCAAGTGGTATTATTGGTATTATTGATTCTGGAGTAGTGGAAACATGTTCTGTGGAGTGATGATTCACGCTTCTCTCTCTGGCAGTTTGATGGACGAGTCTGGGTCTGGCAGACGCCAGGAGAACGTTACCTGCCTGAGTGCATTGTGCCAAGTGTAAAGTTTGGTGGAGGGGGGATTATGGTATGGGGTTCAGGGGTTGGGGTAGACCCCTAAGCTCCAGTGAAGGGAACTCTTAATGCTTCAGCATACCAAGTCATTCTGGACAATTCTATGCTTCCAAATTTATGGAAACAGTTTGGGGAAGGCCCTTTTCTGTTCCAACATGACTATCCCCCAGTGCACAAAGCAAGATCCATGTGGAAGAACTTGACTGGCCTACACAGAGCCCTGACCTCAACCCCATCGAACACCTTTGGGATAAATTAGAGCAAAGACAGAAAGCCAGGCCTTCATGTCCAACATCAGTGCCTGACCTCACAAATGCTCTTCTGGATGAATGGGCAAATATTCCATAATCTTGTGGAAAGCCTTCCCAGAAGAGTGGCAGCTGTTATAGCAGCAAAAGGGGGACCAACTCCATACTGATGCCTATTGAATTTCCAATAGGTGTAATGGCTAGATATCCCAATACTTTTGTCCATATAGTGTATATATACACGTTCAGTGGCCTGTGTTTAAGGTATACCTGCTTGTTAAGTCTGAACCTCCAAACAGAGAATCATTTGGCTGCTGTTGAATACATACCACATGCAGACAGGATCAAGAGGTTCATTTACTGTTAATTAAAATGATTTTGAACGATTTGGCTGCTGGTGCCATTTCTTTTGGTTCCAGCACCTCAGAAACAGCCACCTTCCTCAGAGTTTACAGAGAACAGTGTGATAAACAAACAAACAACAAAAAAATCCAATTAAGTCCGGTTCTGTTAGGTATTAATATTAATGTTTGATTCTATTATACTGCTTAGTATCATACTGAATTGTCCCCACAATGTGATAAAAACCTATTTTGACCTTGTGGGGACCATTTTTTTCTGTTCCCACAAGGGAAAACTCAGTTATTTAAAATTCTGTGACAGCAATCAAAAAACTTAAAATGTATTTTGTTTTTTTTTTCCTTTTTGCTACTTATGATTAAGGTTAGGGCTGGGTAGGGGTTACGGTCATCATGTTGGGATTACAGTTTTCTCCATAGAAATGAATGGAAAGTCCCCAAAAAGATATAATTACAAATCTGTGTGTGTGTGTGTGTGTGTGTGTGTGTGTGTTTGGGTTGTTTCAAAACTGTGCACCTTAGGTCATTCTCCAGAATCATTATATACCCCTCTCCTTAAAATTACCTTCACAACGGAAAACCCCCATGAAAAACCCTTAATTAGCAAGTATGCCGCTATCTGCTGTTTGATGGATGACTCACTTTTGCAAGGGAGAAAACCTTGAAACGGTCTTTGCATACAGCGGAAGGCTCGCATCTTATGTGTTTTTCTTGCCATAATTTTTTCCACCAGCAGGTGGCAGCACTTTGCCTAAAAATGTCTGGCAGCGCCTGCCAATACCCCGGCAACAAAACAAACATGAGTATATGTGTACCCTCTAATCTGGCCTCTCGTACTTTCAACATCCTTGTTTCTCAGAATTCAGTGCGGCTGCGTGGGCCAACTATTCGGGCCTGGCAGGCCTTGGAGAGGGCACGGCAACAGCAAGCCTCCCTCGCTTCGCCCTTCACCAGCACGACAGGAGCCTGGCATCTCTCATGAGTGGCTTCAGATCCCACAGAGAACTGATTTGGTCTCAATTTATAGTATAAACACTGCAGATGTGGATATAGTGTCAGCTTATTATGTGGTGGAGCATTTTCTTATGTAGAGGAATACCAAAGTGCTTTAACTGAGTTACTGACATGGCAATAAAGATTGGTTAGGAGTCAATCTACTAAACTAGTACATGATGTCACACCGATGTTGTAAAACACTGTTTTCTGACCGCTCCCCTCTCCTGACCGAAAGCGTAATTAGTCAAAGCAGACAGACGAGGCCTGCCTGCCTAGATCCTTTCCTCAGATGGCTGAGTCCCTCGCTCTGCCTTCGGACAGCGGGTGGCTGAGCTCTTCAGGGGTTCCCCAAGTTGACTCTCGTCAGAATTGGCGCATGCAGATGCTTGCCCGGCCCTTTTGGAGAGCTGGCTTTGTGGTCCGAATTGCCATGTTTGGGTAAATGTGAGAACTGAGTGCTATTTTGGTCCTCTTTTCTCACCTGCTATGCAACTTCGAAGCCAATGGGTACATGCTCCTTGTTGTGGGGAGAGTGAAAGCACATTATAGTAAGGTTGTGACAAAATACAAGACCCTCAAAAAGGAAGCAGGGCATTAATAAAGAGCCGTACGTCATTCAGATAGAAAATGATCTGATTCATATCACCAAATTAGCAAAAGCTGTAGAAATAAGGGTCATTATTGTGGTACAAAATGCAGAGACCTACATTGCACCCCTGCAACTGTCTGTCCAGGTGCTGCAATCACAGGAATCTCTCAGTTAGATTCCTGCTGATCCCCTTGGTCTTCAGATGACTCAGTCTCACTTTGAGCAGCAGTGAATTTCTTACCTCCACATGCTCTTTCTCCACTGATCGCCCCCGGAGATTCGTATCAGGTTCAGAACACGTGAGGCAGCCAAGGGAACAGTCCGTCTTACACGCAGAACTCCCAGAACACTGTGCTCCTTTGAGGTTTCGACAGCCAACATTATCAAGACTTATATGGCTCTTGGCCTAGAGGGTAACATCACCAGGCTGCCTCATTTGTGCTTTAGTCCCTAAGAAATGAATCAAATCTCATCATTTCACCATAAACACATTCCAGTGCACATACAGCTCTTCAGTACCACTGCAACTTTTCATATAAAGTTGTACAGAAGCAACCCGGAAAAAATACTGTGTTTCTGATGGTGGTGACCTCTGCTTTGCTTTGTGCACTTACATCCATACTGTTTATTTGGAGATCCTGGAATCTATTCCAGGATGCACAGGGCATGAGGCAGAGGACACAATGGGCGGGACGCTGGTCAATCACAGGGCACAGACATAAATGCCAATGTAGAGTCACTAATTCACCTGCATATTTTTAGACTGCAGGAGGAACTCCGAGTCCTATTGCACAGAGACCCAAGGAATGACACGCAAACTCACAACCCTGGAGATTCTGCAGCTTTCTCTCTGCTGTTTCGTCTATCAACTTAAAACTGGTTTTCAAATCTGGTACAGAAATCAACTATGCTTTTATATACAGTGATCAGGAGTATTTTCTAAAGTTTGTGTTCATGTAAAAATGTTTAATTTACATTCAAATTTTCTCTATTTTAAAAGGACAACATAATCTTGACCTTGCATGTTTTGCCCAAATGCCAATGATTAGTGGCTCTTGGATTGGTGCAGTCTCTACCACTGGCAGTTTATACATGCTAAACTAGGAGAACTGAGTTCCTATTGCCTCTGTTGCTGGTGGGTCTTCCTGTGATGATCTAACTGGGGTTAAATGTGTTAAACAGGGAATGTTCCTGTTTATAAAGTCACAACTGCTCACAAAACATGGAGATTTCGCAGCTGATTCCAAATGCTTTTGAACCCAATTCAGAACATTTAAGTGAATTCAGTATATTTACAAGAAGACTCAAATATCTACATAAGGGAATAGCAGAAGACATGCCCAAGACACGGCCAAAAATGGTTATTCTCTCAAACTTTCGGAAGGCCGACAAATGCTTTGTCCTTTTCTGAAGCAATAACATGAATATTTTCACCAAAATGAATACTGCTTTCACAGTGCCAAGGTGAATTTCAAGATGTTTTCCCTTTCTTCAGTGAGTGCCAAACAGCCATTTTCTCTCAAAGCTGAGCTTCCACTGAAAATTTTATTATTTTTTTCCTGAGGATTTGTTGTTAAGAACAGCGATTCTTCAGCTATACTCCGTGACATAATACCTGGGATGATGAATTTAGTGATGTCCTTCTTGTCCTCAGGAAATGGATATCTTTGTGATTCCCTGTGACTGCTGACCTGTTTTTAATCAATCAGTGACAATCTATTGTCCAGGATATTCCCATTTTCATTCTTGTTTGGAAAGAGAGCATCTGTAACTTCAGTAACATCAATTACAGTTTCAGGACAATTTCAGGTATATCTCTATTCTGAAGCTTAAAGCTGGACTAACTTAATAACACGCTTTGAACCTTTTCATTTACTTAAATTAACAGCTCCCTGCTCCATGTTTTTAACAAACACTGTGCTGCTTTACTTTACTGTCGAACTCCCTCATTTTTTCTGGCTTTTCATCTCGCTAATCACCACAGCCCTGATACGTGCGACTGTGGCCTCAAATTCACCGAGATCGACAGGGGAAGTTGCACTGGAGCTCCCAGTGGCCGCCGATCAGATTTCAGAAGCAGAAATGTGGTGAAAGTAGACATTGAGTTGGCGATGCACTGTAATCAAAGATCAGGCAGAGTCAAATGACATCATCGCATGTCAGCACTTGTACTCGCATATACTCACAGGAAGCTAACACAGAGACTGAGTGTTCCCTGGAAATACACAATGGGACGCTTAAGTTATAAGCTGCTTGTTTGCATCATTCTTGCATAGTTCCTGAAGAGCCAGTATTTCTGGGACATGCGTACATTGGTTGTTTTTAAACATAGCAAAGCAGATTCTTAACTGATATACAATTACAGTTACATTGCGAGAGTTGAGAAATGCTTTATATTTCAACAGATCAGAGTAATTCCATCCATCCATCCATCCATCCAACTTCTCCTACCTGCTTATCCTGGTCAGGATCGTTTGAGTAATTCACTTGACTGGACAACTATTGCATGTGTGATTGCTCCTTTTTGTGGCTGTTCTCTCTAAACACCAACATTTTTGGCTATTTTACATTGTGAGTGAAATCCTTAAATTAAGTCCTTATAGTATTCCTGCAGTTGCTGGATCTGACACTGCAGCACCTCAGAACCACAAGGCTGTGAGCTCTCATGCCAGCAGGTAGGAACCATCTTACCTGTTCCAATATGGTGGCCTGTTTCTTTGCTGTACAGAGCAGGGGCCTTGTTTTCCCTTTGTGTAACAAAACATGGCCTCCTGCCCTCAGTGGATTCCTGCCTTTATGTCTGTGTATTTCTTGCCATACATCTGCTGCAATATTTGTCTTACCTCCAAGTCTTTCCCCGCAAACAAAATTCAATCAGCCTGCTTTCTAATTTTGCTTGGCCATTTTTTGAAGGTACTGGATGGTAGAAACTAACCATATTTACATACTGCAATGAGTTGCAATGTCAGATGTTAAATTTTTTCCTTCAAAAACATCGATGACAACAAAAGTATTTAACAAGACTGCAACCAATATGAAATAGCTTCCATTTAGCTCTCTGGCTTCTTGTTTAGTCTGTTTTCAAACTACCTCAGCAAATTACCTGTTTGGGTTTGCGCGTCAGACACCCCACGGAGATGAGAGCCAGAAGTTTGCCCCCTTGCATCATGCAATCAGACAGACCACAGACTGCAGTGAAGATACAGAAAAGCATGAGTCATCACAACAGCAGGTGACCGGGCTGTCCTGCACAGACTGGAAAGGCGTTGTGGTCTTAGCCATTTAAAATGATTGTGAGTGGCTGCTCTGTGAGGTCCTTTAACCTGCCTTGGAGGCTGGACGTGTGTCATCCCCTTTAACTGAAGCAGGGCTATTCAAATCAGGGTCCTCAAGGTCCGAGCCCTGCTGATCTTCCAACTTCCTTTACCTGGGAACCAGGTGTGAAGCCTCTGGCCAATCAGAAATCATTATTAAACTAAGTACATAGGAGAACTGAAAACATGGGCTGGATTCGGAATTGAGCTCCAGATTTGAAGAGGCTTGCTTTAAATGGTAGGAGTCGCGATGTGCAGTTGGCACCTTGCAGAAGATGAAATCATTGGCCTGGAGTCCCTTCCTGCCCCATGTTTACGGATTTTCACAGGAACAGGAAGTCGCCTCCTGGCTTGTCTGCCAGTCAGCTTCGGAGCAATAAATACATAGAACATTGCGTTTCAGATGCCAGCACGGTCACACGGACGCGCCGACAGATTACCAGCTGGCCTGCATCTGCACCGAGCCCTGCCTGCTGATGTGCTTTGTCTTGAGTGCTAATCCATTCAGTGCCCCTGCCTACATCCCCCCTATAGCATGGAGCTCAGTTTCTGACAGTGCGCTGCTATTCCCGCAGCTGATTTATCATTTAATTACACCTGGCCATGGTTAACAAGCCGGCACCAGAACCTGACCAAATCCCTTCACTGTAGCAAGGTGTATAGGCATATTAGAGCCTGTGTGGGATTGTCCTGTTTTATCTTATGCATAATGCATTTTACACTGTTTTTTCTGGGTCCCTTTTGGAAAGTAGGAGGATGAAGGAACGTAAATGTCATTTAGTGTGATATTAGGCGAGCGGGCCGCTTAACTCCTCCGCAAGGAATTCCTCCGTTCATGCTTGTCTGATAGAGCAAAACTACTATCATAAGCATGTCTCCAGACCCACCTGAAAAAGTCCTAATGGTGGATCAAGCGTGTGTCAGGCCTGCAGACACTGACAGAACTTTGAGTCGCTGAGGTGCTGCGCTTGCGGTGGACAGTTCCTTGGGATTACTGTACGCAGTCATGCATACAGTTGTCAAGCTGACAGAGGAGGACAACGCAAAGCAGCTTAGAAGTTTGTGTACAAAGTCCCTGTTACCACTGGACCCACAAATATGCTTGAGACCCAACCCTACCACTCAGCCCCGTACAGTCACATCCAGACCGTCTTCGTCGATACATGGTGGTCCGCCACCCACGCCTTAAAAATTCAGTCACCAGTTCTGAACCTTAAGTCCCTGCTACTCCTCCCCCATGATGTGCCCTTTTTATGCCAAAAGTCTTCCACCACCTTCCAGATGGTTCTCTGTGACAGTGGTGTTAGATGAAGTGCCTTCCCAGCAAGTGTAACGCCTCCCTCAAGGTCACTCATATCTTCCTGTGCAGCGCATGATGATGGACGGCTGGGATTTGATATGGATTATTTAGGTTTCATTCAAGCTTATGCACATTAGTATATAGTCCGTGCCTGGATTCTCTCTTTTCTGTCCATATTATACTTTCCATAAGCCTGTTTTTCCATAAAGAGACAGAGAGGGACAGTTTGCAGGCACTCTGATGGCACACACGCATATCCCTGTATCCTCTTCCCCGCTTCGCTGCTATTCACTGGTTCCGCTCTGCTTATCGATCAGCACAGTTCCAGGCCCGGCAGCCGGGCACGTTCCATCTGAGTGCTGGGCAGTCCGGATCTCGGAGCATGTGCCCGCAGCACGTTTTCCCCTGACAGCGGCGGCTCGCCGGCACTGCGGAGCCCCTGGAACCTGCCCGCATCGCGTTGCATAACTGCTGAGTCTGTGTGAGGGGCGGGGCCTGTCTCTGGGATGCATGCCTCTTAGAGGGGGTCCTATGTTGATTCTTTATGGCTGGAATGTGCATGTTTGTGGGGGGGGGGGCATGGCAAGCAGTCAAGGTGAGTATGCATTTCATTGATGGAGCCATGACTGAGGCCCTCAAATAGATTCATGACCTTTGGGCTTTTGAGAAACAAGGGTTGTTTCTTAATGCCAAGAACCCAAAGATCCTACTTGTGGTCTTGGCAAGACCGGTCTTGTTAACTTGCCTCCAACTTGGAGTGCAATGAATCATGGGATTGGTCTCATTTGGTGAGGATGCAGCCGATGTATCCTTGGTATTTGGGGCGAAGCAAGACTGACATCTGGGGATTTTTACCGTCCTCTATACTTCTGTCCTGGAGTATTGGAACTGGTCTTCGGAAGATGACGTAAAACAAGTACACGAGAACACAAGTATGGGCAAGTACTCATATTGAAAAGCACCCAAAGACCTTAAGATTAGACAGCAATGCAGCACTTTAAGAATGATATGTGGCCTGTTAGGTTGAATTTGTTACCATAGAGAAAACATGTGAAAATTAGAAACCTGAAGAATGCTGTCATAATATCCTATGGCAGAACCCAGTGACCTATCTTTCTCTCTCGTTCAAACAACACAACTGCTTTAGTAACTCTGAAGGTATAACTTACCTGGTGTAGCAAAAATTCAGCCCAATCACAGAGGTCTTTTATTTTTTATACATCTAACATTAGGGAAAATTGCTGTGGCATATTAGCAATTATTGTTAATATGAATGTGGTTAATTGTGAATGTGGTTACTAACTGCTTTTACTAAGCTTGTATATGGATACCACGTGTTTTTCATCCATAAATACCTGCAAAGAATAGCAAGCTTTTACCCAGCCTCTTCCTACAAGATGCGCTCGGTAACCATGACATTTTAATTGTTCAGATGTATTTCGTTATGGGCAAAAGGTCATATTAATTCATTTCATTTCCATTAGTGTGATTTCAAAGGAAAGAACTGGCATAATAGCCCTGACAAATGTAAGACTGTGTATAACATTAATAAGTGTGTTTATGATGAGGTTGGCATGGTGATTTAGTGGGCACCATCATCATGTCATCCTTCCAATATTATTGGCCTGAATCTGGTCTCAGCTGTGTGCGTATCTGTGTATGCGCTCATTATTTGTGTGGGTTTCCTTTCACAATTTAAAAAATACTTATTGATTAAATCTTACTTACTAAAATACTTCTTATTTAATATATTATTTATTTGTTAGGGATTTGCATAAAATCCCTTACATATATTTGTCCAGCTGACAATATAAGCATTAGCGTAACACTTTGGCGTCAAGATCGTCAATTAGTACAGTTCTTTAGAAATCAGTAAAGTGAAAGCACATTCAATTTCAAAATTAAATATTAAGTTAACTATTCAAATTATATGTATATGGCATGTGCAGAGAGGGTGAACCAGAATTTAATTCTTAGTCTTCCAGCAACAGATGCTAGTTGGTGATTGTGCTGCACTCCCCACAGGGTTCATGTGGTTTGTCCAAACCCGAGTCTGGAATACTCCAAGACATCCATGACAGTCTAGCCAAGCAGAAACTCACTAAGCTTCCCTGCATCCCTGTTCCATATGTTCATCACCAAGCCAGAATCTCTGTCTGCTCCACCTCGCCCCGGCTGATCTGTGCACCATCGTAACACCAGCACTCTCCTAGTCTGCATGTTTATTGGCGACACAGCAATGCTATGTTCATGGGATGTGAATGACCATTGCTTCCCCTGCCATCTACATTGTTTGAATTAGGCCTTTAAAATAATGTAGTGACCCTGTCACTATAGGGCTATAATTTGCTGGTAGTGCAAAGCATGCTGGGAACAGAACAGTCAATGTTATTTAGTAGTTACTTGTCTTTTTTTAATTACTATTACTGTTACTATTACTATTACTATTTTTTGCTCACTGGTGCTCATAGCAATGTATCACATGCAAGTAGTCATTTTGTGGGAGTATGGTTTAAACACACCGTTGGTGAACGGGCTAGCTGGATAGCAGAGCTTGGTAGGTTTCCTCTACATGGCTTGCTCTGAGTGTGGGTTATCAATAAAATTCATGGATTGTGCTCAACCATAATCTGTTTTAGTACCATTTTCTTGTAGAATGTTGCCACAAAATTAATTGTGCCTTAATTAATTTTATGTAGTTGAAAGGGAACAAAAACAAGGAGTCAAACAGTGGAGAAAGTGTAAAATACTGGGCTTGGCTTGCAGCTCTGTTTGGGTGTGTTCACTTCCTGGCTGACATTTCCGTGTCTGCCAGGCAGAGGCGACCTGCTGACCTTGCCAGGTGGCTCCCTCACCTGCAGATTCTCCGCTGTGAGCCTCTCTCTTCGGTGAATCACCAGGGAGGTACGAATGCAAGCGTCCATGATCTATTCATACGGCATACCCGTGTGTATGCATTGCTGATTTAACACCCTCCATGCAAGCATTTATTTCAATTTGAATATGAGCTGTGTGCTATATTCCACCTCTCCCTGTCCCCAGCCCTAAATCTACAACTGTGATACGGTGCCCGGGCTTTTCATTTTAATACAACAGGGTTGACAAGTTTGGTCAGCGGGCTGGAGTGAGATTCTTAATTCAAGTGCCTACATGTATGTTACAGTTTTATTACCTTATAAATAGTCGGTAGGGTTTGCAAACTACCCCAACGCTTTGGATGTAGCTAGTATTAGCTTTATGATGGAATAATATAGATTTTCTGTGAGATTTCTGAAAGTATGAGTGTCATGGCAGATGTGTGAGAGTTGACAGCCCTGATACAAGCTCCTTTATAAATGTTATATAGTATTCATAACAGGAGCAGGATGCATAACAGGAGTTTTAGTACCAAACAGAATGAGCTATACAGCTACGGGTGAAATGCAGGGTTTTTTAAGGTGGGGGACATAAGACGGGCCATAGGTCATAGAGCGGTGCCAATTTTATGTTTTAAATCAGTGAATGACAGGGGAATCAGGTTTCAGGTGAGACCAGGGTCCCTGTTGCCCCAACCCAGTATTTGCCCTGGATGTAACCAGTGTTACACATGGAAACAAAAACAACAGAAATTGAATGGGTATAATGGGTATAATGAAAAATCAAAATGTAGTTGGTCATGAGAGAGCTGTACAGTCAGGGGGGCAGATTTGTTGTTTCCCCACTCAAGTCACTTCAGAGCCTCCTTAGTGCAGTAACATTTTGTAGTCAATAGGGGGCCCCCAAACCTCAGGGGCCCCATGCAAATGCATAATTTAAGTGATGGTAAGCATCGTCGATGTGTGCAATCTGGGAATATGCAATGGCTGGAATTAATCTGGGATGTGCACCAGAGACATCGTCCGGAGCCTGGAGAGCCATACCAGAGGCGCGTCATAGAGCCTGGAGAGCCGCCCCAGAGGCATGGCACGGACTCCGGAGAGCCATCTCAGACCCCATAGAGCCGCCCTTTGCTGGGTGATGCTTTCAAGAACCTGGATAAATGATCTCGCCGCCAGCTTGACATCATCCAGTCATCACTGGGACCCCGGAGCGTCTAAATAGCGGCGTCATGAAGCCTGCCTCCAAATGGCGTTCTCACAGTAAACATGCAATCAGCGTTTTTCACAGTCTGCCAGCCGGTGGCACGGCTTGAATAAATGCCCTTTCCACCATTTCCAAAGAAAACGAAAGCTGCCTGATTGAATAATTTTGCTGAAAGACGGGGAAAATGAATTCAGGCGCGTTTCCTTCCAACACTGCGTTGTGTGAGATTTGGACTCTGAATATCATTGTTTGTCCCTAAGCAAGCACTGGAAATCAAACACAATAACATCCCCTGCAGAACAAGATGTCTGAAAATGATGTTTGTCAAATATCCTCCAGTAGTTATTAAATCATGCCAGGAACTGTGCTTGTTATCCAGTGTTTGGCACACAGGACAGCTGCTCAGCTGATTCCAAGAGTAATGATTTTTACTCATCACTCGCCATGGGTGGTTTGGTGGCACTGTTGTTTCACACATCCAGGTTTTAAGGGTTGAATCCCACCAAAAGTCTATGTGTGAGTGTGTGTGCCCTGCAATGCACTAAAATCCCATCCAGGGTGCACCCCAGCCTTATGCTCTGTTCTGCCTGGAATCGGCTCCAGGTCCCCTCCTCTGCAACCCTGATCAGGATAAACGGTTGGAAGATGGATGGAATTAATGTTTACCAAGTTGGCGATCCATTACAGCCGCGAGTAAGTACCCAGAAGCTGTCAGTAAATAAGATTTGTGGATTCTTTTACTCATATTTACATTTTTAAGTCTAGTTATTGATAGAAAGATTAGTTTTTTCATCTGCTGGAAGGATTCTTCCATGGCTGTCTACAGAGAGCGGGGTGGTTATTTTTAACAAGGAGTGATTTTAATTGTATTGAGTCACAGCTGAGGAGATAAACATCAGGCCTGACGTGAAATCAATCTGGTCTGAGGCATTACTGGCCAGTCCCAAAGAATGCTGACCTAGGCCATGTTTTCCCAGTACAGACCAGCAGCATTTGCTTGTGGGACTGGGGGAGGGATGGGGAAAAGGTTTTAAAAGCCTTTAACTGTGGTAGGGATGTCGCGGGGGGATGCCCCCTCCCTGGGGGAGAGCTGGTTTTGAAGTGGATGCTACTGAGATAGAAGCATTCAATGGGGACTGGAGGCATTGGGAAAGAGGCACTGGACTTTGACAGAAGTTCTTTTTGGGGGCAGGGGGAGCTGGAGCATCAGGGGAGCCTGATGTTCTCCACACTGGACCTTCATGTCATCTTCTTCTCCAGCTTCTCTCCAGTGCCGAGGAGAGTAGCAGATTGTATGTTATAATACCAGTAAAACAGACGGGTGGAGAATGAATTTCAATAACTTTAATCCTGATCCTGTCATACTGCAAGAGCAACAACTGCTGTCTTTGATATGGGTATTAATTAGAGAGCTGAAAACATTGATAATATTATTCATTAAACAGAAGCTGTTTGCTTAATCTCTTATTGCTGTCATTTCCGGATCAAAAAGCAAATATTGCAGATGATCCGTTTTCAAATCAGCCCTGCTTTAAAAGTTCTCAATCTCAGGCAAATGTTAATTTTTAATTGTAATTCATTTTGATTTGTTCAAGCTGTTGTAATCAACATTTCCGGAATAAAAAGCAAGTGTTACAAACAAAGAATGTCTATTTGATTTTGTGTTTAACAGACAGCACTGTAGATGCAGTAAGGTTTTTATTTTCTTTTGTGTTTATGCTGAACTGCAACAGCAATTCACATTCCCGCTAGGTTGCTATCTTTGGCATGCCTACACGATTAATTTGGCCAGCCACGTGTTTGTCAGTTGCTTCCAGAAGGCCTCCCTGTCCTCTAGGGGGCTCCTGACCCCAAATGACCCTCCCTGTCCACAGTGGCATATCTAAGTCTATAGCATCACCTTGACCTACCACGCCAGTGGTGAGGCCCAGTATTCCCTGTCGCATGGCACATACCTGGAGGGACCTTAGGCTTGTCTTGCTGTTACCTGTCCCCCTGTGCAAGATTGGTGTGGCTCTGTAGATCCTGGAGTCTATTCTCACCGGCCCAGTAAGCACCAAGAGAAAACCAAGACCCTCTTTGTTCCTGAGGAGACTAATTCCATTTACTTCATGGCCCTAATGATGCCCTCAACTTAAAAGAAATGTGCATGCTTTATGATGTCATTTATAACTGAATGAATATCTTCAGATTGAATATGAATACCTTTTGATTGCCAGACATGGATGGATGGATGGATGGAAATTTTTGATTCCTAATCTCCGCATTTCCAGTGATCTGAAGTGTTTGGTATGCAAATTTCCTCACGCCCCAGAGTCTTCAGAGCTCAGATTCCGTGTTACCAAGCAGAGTAGCTGGGCCAGTGCCCCGAAGCCTTGAGCCTAATCACAAAGCCTAGTGCAGATCTCTGCAGAGACAGCACAGTTGATCAAAGCACTCTGCAGGGATGTGCTTATTGAGAGCTCAGCTGTAAAGGGGGGGAGGGGGGTTAGGGCGGACTCGCCGTGCGATCCATAACGTGCTTAGCGCGCCATGATGGGCATTACTTCATTTCATTGGTTGATTACAATTGCGATTGTAATTGTGAATGAATAATTTGCTAGCTTATGCAAGCTGATCAAACGCTTGTCAGGGGCAGTGGAAAAGCATTGCAAGCTCAGAGCTGAGTGAATTTTTATCACTGGGTTGAGAAATTGTATTTTTTATCAGCAATTGTGATGTTTTAGTAATAATGCACAGCTAGATGTTGCTGTAAAAAGAATCTTGCATAATCATGAGTTTTTTATCTGATGATATGATATTTAATTCATTACAATGGTAATAGATTTTGAGCTTAATTTAATTGTCATTGTCCAAAGTAAGCCTTTCTGAAGTTGGGCTTTAATATCTTTCAAACAGCTCTGTCTCACTGCGTTGCATTTTTCTGTCTCTCAGAAAACACAGTGACATTAGCAAACACACCCATGCGGCATGACATTTTTTCTGGAGTTCCACGTAGCTGTCGTTTAAGATATTCCTGTGAAAAGCCCAGCCCAGAGCCCCAGGGCCAGATCGCATGGTTAGGTTCAGTCACAAACCAAATTATGGTTACATCACACTTAACATTCTAATTAAATACAACTATAGGCACCAATTAAATTTAATTCTGTTGGTGTAATTTTCAGGGTACTGCTCTCTGAAACTAATTAGCAAAATTACATGGTAGATTTTGAGAAAAACAGTCCAGTGCAAAATGAAATACATCTTAGAAGGAACAGGTGAATATTCAAATTTCATTGAACACTTTATCCATTTTTGCTTCTTTATCTGCTTTTTGTCTTTGTGATTTTCATTTTTAAATGAAACAGAGACGGCTATGCTTTAGTGCTCTGCTGGGGAACGCGAGGTTAGGGCTAGCCTTGAGAGTGCACGGTTAGGGTTAGCTTTGAGAGCACATAGTTAGGGTTAGCCTTGAGAGGGCAGGGGTAGGGTTAGCTTTGAGAGTGCAGGGTTAGGGTTAGCTTTGAGAGTACAGGGTTAGGGTTAGCCTTGAGAGTGCAGGGTTAGGGTGAGCCTTGAAAGTGCGTGGTTAGGGTTAGCTTTGATTGCGCAGGGTTAGGGTTAGCCTTGAAAATGCGTGGTTAGGGTTAGCCTTGAGTGTACATGGGGTAGGGTTAGTTTTGAGAGTGCAGGGTTAGGGTTAGCCTTGAGAGTGCAGGGTTAGGGTTAGCTTTGATTGCACAGGGTTAGGGTTAACTTTGAGAGTATAGGGTTAGGGTTAGCTTTGAGAGTACAGGGTTAGGGTTAGCCTTGAGAGTGCAGGGTTAGGGTTAGCTTTGAGAGCGCAGGGTTAGGGTTAGGGTTAGCTTTTAGGGTTCGTGGTTAGGGTTAGCTTTGAGTGCGCAGGGTTAGGGTTAGCCCTGAGAGTGCATGGTTAAGGTTAGCCTAGGGTGACCAGATAATCCATGTCATGGAGGACACTCTGAGCTAGGACAGGAATTGTAAATTACCATTTCAATTAAAAGGACCTGGATTTCACTTGAGCACTAAGTTCTTGCTGTGTGCTGATTGGTCAGTCTCCTATAATCATGCATGTGTCACTAATGCTAATGTGAAACAGCTGGATGAGTCTTTCAGTCAAGGAAACAAACCACAGGAAGAGCTGAACTATTTAGCCAAGCACAGGAGCCATTCAGTTTGAAAGTAGTTTGTAAAAGCCAATGTAGCTCAAAGTGTCCTCCCTGACATGGGTCACCCTAGGTTAGCCTTGGGAGTGCGCGGTTAGTGATACCCTTGAGAGTGCACAGTTAGGGTTAACTTTGAGAGTGCGGGATTAGGGTTAGCTTTGACAGTACTGTACTAGGGTTAGCTTTGAGTGTGCGAGGTTAGGTTTATCTTTGAGTGTGCAGGATTAGGGTTAGATTTAAGAGTGCTGCATTAGGGTTAGCTTTGACAGTGTAGGATTAGAGTTAGCTTTGAGAATGTGGGATTATGGATAGTTTTGATGGTACAGGATTAGGATTAGCTTTGAGTGCGGAGTTAGGGTTAGCCTTGAGAGTGTGGGATTAGGGTTAGCTTTGAGGATGTAGGCATCACACAGCTGGTCCATGCAAGCTTTATACGTTTTTATTTTTTCCGATTGAAGTATTATCCATTATTATCCATCCAGTATTATTGATAATGCATGGCTGGGGTCCACAGCGTTTAGGAAATGCAAACACATACATTTTTTGGATTCTGGCCATTCATATCCCAGTGCCCGCATGTTTTGGCTGGGTACTCTCTGCCGCCAGGATGAATGTAATTCTGTAAAACACATTATCTATAATGAGCAGGTATCAGAAACAGTCACTCAACCTTAACTCTGCTCCATTCTTGGTTTTAAAATACTCTCTTATGTTTACCTGAATATTTTACACATACTTTGCATATTGTCCAATTGGGATGTGACCCTTGATCTCACACTCCTGTTCATTAAGACTGTATTATTATGTCAGTATGTCTTCCTTCAGTGAAGATACTTGGGTCAAATGAAGCTGGTGATTAAAGCAAAACTCTATGCCCTAATTAAGTTTATTTTCTCTAGTACTGAATGGCTGTCCTAGGCTGTTGATTATTTTAAATGGGGGCAGAGAGATCTAATGGCAGAAGATAGAGCCACGAAATTAAGATTATTAACCTTAGCAGAAGCCATTTAAATTTCCTTTAGTTTAATGTACTTAGCCATTTTTATCTAATATTATTTCTTTAGAGAGATTTTAATGTGATGTCAGTCTGTCATTATCTTTTTGTCTCCGACACATAAAAAATAAATATATTCACCCTTTTTGTAAAAATTGAAAGTTGCCCATCATGTGTTATAGATGAACCTGGCTGACGTGTTGCTACAGTGACCTCTGATTCCACCCATAATTCTCACATGGCTGGTCCCTTACGAGTTTCTGCGGCGTTCATGCTAAGCAGCTTTTTATAGCCCAGTGTGTAGTGAGTTCATCATGGTGAGTGTTTAAAAGGGAAACGGGACACCCTCTCAGGGGATTCTAACGCGCTACATGTGCCAGAATGATGGACACGCCGTTTAAGTGTCTGTGAGACTGCTGTTTTATGCAGGAAGGCTACAGAGAAGGATTATTATGGTAGAGAAATCACTGATGTGGAATACAGCACTTACATTAATAATGTAAACATCCTGTTTTGTGCAGTCTATAATGTGATGGACTGGCATCCTGTCTAGGGTGTACCCCAGCCTTGTGTCCTGAGCTGCCAGGAATAGGCATTCTGAGAAGACAGCAGCAACACCTTCCTTCACATGGTAATCTTAAAGCTAGCTCTGTCCATGGGATTCCAATTAAGACTTCAGGTCCAAGGCCAAAAACATTTTTCTATTTTAATTAATAGATGACTTCCTGTGTTACAAGCTTCCCCAGGCCGCATGCCTGCCTTTACCAGCAGCTCTCCCAGTATAGTCCACTACAGAGAGAAGCTACCAGGGGTATTTGTAAAAGGGAGTCATTTCTGATTTTATGAGGTAGTTAGAAAGCCGTGGGCTTGCGCTGTTCAGGGCGATACAGATGGTGCTCACTTACCCATGTGGCTGAAGCTGAGCCCCTCTGACTGCAGCCCTCACTAATGACTGGAGCCAAAGTGAACGCAACTCAGCAAGATCACCCTGGCAGACATATACTCTAATGCTCCTATTATGTGGTGTAAGTCTATTACGTCCAGACATCCCCTCCCCTGACATCGACTCCTTTCTTCCTTTCTCTAGCTTCTGAATCACTTCATTTCAGTGTCACTCCTCTGTGCTGGACAATGGCAGCTTGGCAGGGGCCGCTCTCCATGACGAGTCACCAGGGTCACCCTTCCAGGCCACTAAAAGGCAGGCCTCCGGAACCGGAGGGGTGGGTGTGCTCACCTGTCCGTCACACAGCTTTCACTTGCTAGTGCATGACACCCCAATGGCCCGCACATCCCCTACATCCGCCATCCACCTCAACACCAATGCACCTCACTTGGAGGCACTTGAGAACTTTCCGGAAGGTGATTCGGCTATTGGACAGCCCAGCTGTATTCTTCAAACTTCTTTGGGGCATCTTTTTCTCTATGCAAAAGCAGCGGTATGTATCTGACCTTGGAGGCGCCTCGATGAATTGCTGAAAGAGCCATTTTCCCCCTCGCGTCCAAAGAGGCATGCTGGGATGCATGTCAGGTGGGCCGCTATATAATTAATAGCATGGGTCGTCTGTGCCAAGTTCCACTGAAGGGATGGAAACAAAGAGCATCATAGCAGCTAATGACATACCTTTGGTAGCATGAATAGCAAACGGCCGCCAATTGTAGCATATAGAACAGGCTGACTGAACTGGGCCACATTCCTGACTTTTACCCATGTGTCACTAAAATCGAAAGCTTTATCAGAAATGTGACTGTTCTGGAAATGTGAAAGGTTCACTGGAACAGCATTTTCACTATTGAACAAAATGTGTAAAATTACTTTTTTACATTGCCCAATAACCCTTTCTTTGAGTAGCTCAAACACGGCCTTGGTAATAATATTTGAGGGGACCTACACTCGATCTGTGGAAAATTAAACAAATTGATGAGTTAAGTCAATTTTTCACACCAAGCAGGGCTCCGAGATCGGACCTTGAAATTACATGATAGGGGTCACTGAAATCAATAAAGCAAATCTGTAGGAAAAACATGCAGAATGAAAAATATCAAAATATCATTGCTTCTGCATGCTTTAAATGTATTACATCTGTGCAGTTTTTTTCCACAGTTTTTAATGTTTTATTTGATATCTATCATTGATTCCCATCACTCATAACACAGATGTCCACTTAAGGTAGGCGTTGTTCTTAGACCAGTGAAAGGTTTTTTTTGAGTGGAAGAGACGTTTGTGTTGAGTAATATAAAGGACTGTGTTTGGCCGAAGACAGAAGGAAAATTTGGCTGCCAGAACGTTATTGAAAACTAAGTGAATGGCTCCTTAGCCCATATTAAGGGACGCCAGGAAAGCCGGTGGTAGATGAGCGTGTCTGCAGCCTACGCTTTGTCGCTTACGCAACCGTAAGTGAAAGGCACGGACTCAAGGTTTCCTCTGTGAAGCCATTACATAACCGCCGAACACAGTCACCAGACAGCCCGCATTTATAGTCGTCTGCACCTGTGCGGAGGGTGGAGGCGACGCAAAGCAAGTAGGTCTCACAGGAGTAGCCCAGGCAAAAGAGGGGTTTCCCATAGCTTTCCGTTTTCCAGCTTTTACAGAGACGGAGCAGAACTGCACGGAGATGATTTGTAATTCCGTGTCAGGTCGTTTATAGAGAGGTACAGGTGACTGTAAATCACTCTCACGTCCCGTCCCTGCTACGTCCACAAATGGATCGGCAGAGATCCGAAGCGATCGGTTATCGCATTCATCAGCTGCCTTGTCAATAATTAAAAGCAACGGATCCATCGTTCTCCGCTTCGTGTGATAACCATGCATAATTCATTCAGCATTTCACCGACTCGGTGAGGGTGCTTTTTTAGCTTACCGTCCCAGCTCTCTAGTCTCCTGCCTGTTCCCTCTGCTAGGTGACTAATGACCCCTCTCTCCATCGTTTTTACTTTGGATTTCGTCATTTCTCCATATGCGCATCAATCTCCAAGATTACGGTTTGGCCCAGTTTGTCTCCTTTTCTTCTCGCTGCTATTTTTTTCGTCTCACCTTGTACTCTGTTCAAAATAATTACAAAATGAACTTACCGAACTCTGCCCAAAGCAATCAATCTCATAATCTTGAGAACTGGAACGGTGCGCGTTTTTGCACAAGAAGCCAAAACACTCAAGCAGCAGATTTGGATCTTTGTTGTCAGTAGGATACAGTAGCGACATGAATTATATTGCATGTACATGTGTTTTACAACTATTTTTTTTTGGAGTTATAATAGCCTGATGGCCAATACCGAAACCAAACCACCCCAACGCTGCCGAATACTAAACAATTGTTAAATAATAATAATAATAATAATAATAATAATTAAAAAAAAAAACATTTAAAAATCACTGTACTCTGTACACGTCTGTACAAACTTGATTAGAAAAAAACTGATCGCATTACTGGCACTGGGACGGCTAAAACCAACTTCACTCTATTAACCGGCCTCAAAAGGGGAAACAAATGTACCCGCTGGTAGAGCAGGATTCCCGTCAATCAGAGATTTCGCGTTACAGTTGCCGTTGTACCTGGTGTTTTATTGGTGGCCAGGTTGAGTCAGAGCTTTATATAGAGCCTGTCGACAACCCCGTCTCCTCCCGTCCTGGCAGGCTTCTGGAACCCTGTATGGGGTGGATTAGGAAGTCTTGCTGGGCCAGGGGGCGGGGACCAGGAATGGCCCGCTTAACAGCATTCAAAAGACGGAACCAGAAGTTGCTGGCCAGGAGGGGGCGCTCTTCCTTACCAACATCGTTGTATTTGAAACTATGCAAGTGGAAGCATTATTTGTAGAGGCAAGTAATTGTAACACCTATTTCTGTTCTTTGTGTGTTGGGGAGAGCAATGTTTGAGTTGTGAATTTTTGAGCATTTTTAATTTAGTCCTAATAACAAACCAATACAACTTATAAATTACTTTAATGATACTTCAACAATTAATTTAATGTCACAAGATAACTTGTTCAGCATACAATAGTGTATAAATAGAAAGGATGTTGTCATAGTTTAGTTGACAATATGACTACAGCTTGCCAAATACTGTTTTTAGACAACTGTGAAGGGTGATTTCGTATTTTGTGTGTGTGTGTGTGTGGGTGGGGGTGG
>JAODJU010000081.1:14712738-14727634 GCA_026776725.1 Gnathonemus echidnorhynchus
GCCAAATGCTGTAAATGTAAATGTGTGGGGGGGAGGCACTCTGTCTGAGGTGACCATGTGCATCGCCGCTCGATAAGCAGCAGCAAAACATCCCATGCAGAGAACTTGTGTTTTCTGGATGCATTCTGTAATACTAAGACATCTGGGGGTTTAATGACCATATCTTAATGGAAAACCATGGTCATCAGATTTCAGATAATTTTTCACCAAACTGGAATACAATGTTCATGTAACAAGCATTTTGCTAAAACAAAGAACCATAGTGTTGCCTCTTTAACCTACAACCAAACTAATTCATCAGCATGTTAATGTTTGATCAGATCAAGAAATGTACCATGGATAATGTGCATACAGGCATATTAAATCATGACCGAGTAAGATGCATCCATCCATCCATCCATCCATATTCCATCTGCTATTTTAATACAGGATAGCAGGTGAGCTTGGATCCTATCCCAGGAAGCTGAGGGGATACCCTGCATGAAAAACCTGCCCTTTGCAAGGCAAGCAAATGGCTCATGGGAGTTTTTCTTCCACAAAAATATTCTGAGGGCAGAACAAAAAAATGACTGGTTATCTCTCTGAACGAATCAGATTGTAGAGGAGGTGGATCCAAACAAGTAGAGGAGGTGGAGCCAACCAATCTGATGTCTTGTTACCACCTCCTCTAGTTGCTTGGACCCACCTCCTCTACAATCTGATTGGTTATATTTCAGAACCAATCTTTTTCATTCTGCCCTCAGAACATTTTTATTTAAGTAAAATTACCATGAGCAAACAAACATATGCACTCAGCCATATCAGAATAACACACTATAGGCAATTTCAGTTCTACCTATTTCAATTGAATTGGACTTGCTTGTGATAGCAGAGGAAGAGCAGAGATCTGGTGTACTATTAGAAAAAAATCTGAGTTGATAAAGACCTGCCTCTGAAGAATTAAGAAGAAGAATAATTGATTTAACATATAAGACCAGACAAAGGTCTTACTGGTGGAGATGACATACCAGCCTGGCCAAAAATGCATTTGGCAAACATCAGTTCCTATTTTTAAAAAATCATTCTGTGGAAGGCAATGAAATGTAATGTAGTTTGTTGGATATAAAAAAGAGTTGGAGATATGTGGTTAATCTGAGCTACAGTTTCAGCCAGACTGCATGGAGAATCTCTGTTCACTGGATCCCCCTCTATCAAGTGTCATTATTGTTGTCTTCCTCTGCTATAAACAAAAGGGAAATGGTACCCAAACACCAATGACTCCCATGCTGACAGACAATTAAGCGCCTGATAAACCGATTCACTTGTAATACAACCATTTACAACTAGGGACAATATTGACTGAGACTGGAGATGAGTGAGACGTTATGTTGACTAAATGATCCATTGCACTGCTTTGACCATCTATAGTTGATAAATTATTCAGTCATTAAAGCTTCTTAGTGTAAATGTATTGTGTTGTAAAGAGGTTCATAACTGAGGTGTATAATTAAGTGTTTGGAGATAAATATTTACATTTAACTTGCATGCTTTTAATTTAACTTCATAAATTCAGCCAATGTTACTGCCAGCTTCCTGTTCATCCTCATGATGGTCACATTTGTACGTCTCTTAATTCGTCCCTTGAGGCAGCTGTAATCTGCCAATAATAACCCCAGCCATGCTTATTTTTAATTTGACTGGATTGCTGTGGCTGACCTTTGTGCTGGACAGTTACAGTGGTCCTCAAACAAGTGCGAAGACCTCCAGAGAATGTCTGCCTGTTTCATCTCTGAGATATTCTTTTACTTAACTACCCCCCCACTTCCCTCCATTGGCTGTTATTTGCAGTCCACGTGCATTTCACATCTCATGTCCTGACATACCAATCATCTGAGGGCACAGCTCCCATTTTGAACTTTAATACACTCACATCCATTTCAGCCTACCAGCTCATTTTCCGAACATTACCGAGCGGTTCTGCATGCTGATTTTATCCTTGCATCCTATGTATCGATTTACTCAATAGTGATTTCTGAGAGTGGTATTCATCTATTGATAACTTCCTCGATCGTTGAACAGATGATCGAAAAATGAAAATTGCTGCAACTATTTGACTTATCAGGACTGCTAACTCTCACGCATCCGGAGTGACACTCTTCTCACATTCGTGTAATAAATCTTACGGCAAATCTATATAATTCCATTATAAACCTAAAATTAGCTACACCAAAAAGCTACAGACTATTAACCAGGTAACAGAACTGTTAAATACATGAAAATGCGTGTGCAAGTGTGTGCAGACTTGCCTCGAACCGAAAATGTCACGCCAGCCAGCTGACCAAAGTTGGCAACCCAGGATTATAGGCCTAGATCTTTGAGGAAGATGAAGGTTGTCTGGGAGTGTCATATATTTATGTAAGTATTTTAATCTAATAACTTGACTAAATATCTATTCATATATGTTATGCATCTGCAAAATGCCATCATTAAAATGTTGGATTCTGTTTATATTAACTAAACACCTGTAAACTGAATATCGTTTTCGTTATTCCTACCTTGGTCTTCAACGCATTAAATTACATATTAAAACCGCATGCACTTTTAAAATAAACATAGAAAATGAAATACTAAGAGTCGCATAAACCCAAAAATCTGAAAGTACTTATTAATTTTGCTGTGTAATTTATGGAGTGATACGTTGGGTACACGCATATTTTGGATTAATATAGCATAATACAACAATCACATGGGCAAACATTTAATCTGTCTTTTAATACTGTATTTTGTTTAATCTTGCGTTGTTAAATTTCCGAGCGTTAGAAATTCGTCTCTCCGTTTCTGCACATTAACGACCAGCGGCTCGTTTTCGGAGAGGGCTGCACTAAAAAGGAAGTCGGGGTGGTCGCGAAAAGCTAAGGCGTCAATAGCACTGCACTGTGACACACGGAGCCGGCCTTTATTTTCAATGGGAGGGGACGGCGCGCGGGGAGGGGGAGCCGGGGGTTCCTAGAAACCGCCTCCGCCGCTGCCGCCGATCAGTTTGTGGATTCAAACGGTCGCCGCCTCCATGTTGGACGGAGCGCAGGGAAACAGTCTCCGTTTCGGTGAAAGGTCTATCGAAGACCCGGGATTAAGCAGCCCTCCGCCGTGACTGAGACGTTAACTCGGAAAGCCGACATATACAGACGGAGGCAGCTATTTTTTTTTAAATATTTTTTTCTCCTTACACTAAGCTATAACCCGATGCGGAATCGAGCCCTCGCTTTATATAGACGCGAAACTTCTTTATTTTCTTTTTGTCCTTTTAATTGTGGTTGACGTTCGCGTGTGTATAAAGGAGCCCGGTGATTGGGGGCTGGGGCTGTTTCGTGGTCGGTCACCGTTAGCTAGCTGGACTTGTGAAGAAGGCTAGCTAGTTACTGTAAAATCAAAGCGGCTACGCCAGTTTGGAAAAGGGGGGTAAACATCCAGTTTCCATGGACAACACGTCCATAATAACCCAGGTTTCCAACCCCAAGGAGGAGGAGATAATTTCTTCAAGTCAAGAAAAAGGTAAGGTCGCTTTCTGTTGGAGCCCACCAGCTAGTCAGCATTACTAGGTAACGCTTGTCCGGTACTTGGCTAGTTGAGTTGCACTACCAGCTATTTGACTGGTTATGTCGCTGTCTAACTATTGGACGGGTTGGCAGAGAGAAGCAAGGTGATTTCACTGAGTTCGCCAGAGAATGCAAAGAAAAAGAGGAAAAATCAAAGACGATCAGGAAACTTTGCTCGTCCGGTGGTGCCATTTCGCTAACTGATCGGCCCGCATGTTTACATGTAAAAGAATGATAAATAAACTCTGAAATGTGTGGCGCTTTACTGGCCACTCTCCGCGTTTAATTTCCTGTCTTCCAGCTTGGATTGCGCTCGCGCAGGGCTAGCCAGCTAGCCCGAGCCATCTAAACATACGGGGGAGTTAGCCGCGCAGCTAAACCCGACCCTCGGCGCTCTGCTGGTAAATACGGGATTTATTAGTAAATACTGGGTCTGTTAGTAAATATGGCCATTTCGGGGTCTAAAGGTACCGTTATCCAGAGTGCAGAGGAGGTAGACTTCTTGTGCTTAGCTCCCTGCCTAGGAGATGTCATTTTAAAAATCACTGAGCGTATAAAGCGGCGGAGGGGTGCACAAAGCGACTGACGGCGTAACTGCTGTTGGCTTGCAACATTGGCTTGATTGGGGGAATCAAGCACGTCTGCTTCGGACTACAGCCTGTCGCGTCTGCTCCTGCTCTCAGACGTTACGAAGCGCATCGAGCTGGACGACGAAGCGTGCATGGCTCAATGGCTATTAGGCAATATGGCGCTTCGCCGTGCTGTCACCCCGCTTGGTATTAGTTTCCAGAGTGTGCCCCCTCGGTTCGGTGGCATTTCCTCCTCTAATGACACCCTCAGTTCGGGGAAAGTTATTAACCCGCGTGAGGCTTCGATAGAGCTGAGGTTTGAAAGAGGAGTTACACGGATGTAATTAAGGGGCTGATTTCTAAAAGTAGTCTTCATCTAAATGAATAATTTGTCTTCCCAAATTGGTAGTGAACTTAATGTACAGTTATGGTTTAGCTGTAGTAGATGTTGCTGACCATATATTTGTGTTGGGTGGTAAACTGAAATTTAAATATGCTAGAATGTGCTTACTAGATAATGATTTTTTTGATCCTTTGAGAACACTCCTGTTAAGTCACTCCCTGGGAGAAGTTGACTGCTTCTTCTTGCTACTGTATTGCAAAATCCAGAGAAATAAACCAGGAGATATGCTGTGATCAATTCACTTTTATTGGGGGTGACTCTCCCAGTGTTCATGTAACCTGAAGTCTTGCAATGGAGTCTCTCTGTATAAGTTGTTATTCAGTATTTACTCACATGTGATGTGTATGCTTTTGGTTTCGCTTGCTTCCTCTAAACTGCTGTATTTTCAAATGTGGGCAATACTCTTTTAAATCTAAATTTAAAACCGTCAATTCACAGTTCCTTCTGGCTGATGTAATTAGCTGTTTGTTTTAAATGGGTAAAAATGGAAGTGAAATGTGTATGTAAACTGTAAGACCTCTAAATAAAAGTAGTTTTAAATACAGTACTCAGTTTACACAAATAGTTGTTAGGTCTTCATCGATATAATTGATGGATGATAAAACTGGTTAATATTAAGGTACCACAAAATTACTGGCATTATTGGACACACACTGGAAATATCTCTAAACATTTGTCATAAGAAAGTTCACTGCAGAAAATCCTGAAAACTTGTCCTTCCTCTTATAACTTTCCATGCAGCCTGAAACTGTTTATTTTGATCCCAGAGTTGTTAGGGATTGACTGAGAATGGAAATATTGTATTATGTCGCCCCAAGCATTAGCGTACAGTGTTTTTTTTTAACATAGTTCATTTTTCAGGTCTTTTAAAGTAAAACAGACTGTTTAAAATGGCTCTTGTTTGAGATTTCAACATTCTGAGAGTTTCTTCTTTTAAGATTAAGTTGTAAAGCTGCTGAAGTGGCTTATTAGACATTTATAATATACAAACTTTTCATATGGCTTGTGTTTTAACTGTTATGTCAAGTATAAAACTGCTGGAAATAATTTGGTTTAGTATAAGGTTTGCATAGTTTTTGAAGGTTCTGTGAAGTGTAGTTTAACCTCATGCAAATTTAATATCAGTGGGTCAGTACATAAAGAACCTATTACTTAATTGTCCAGGATGTTTTTTCTGTGCGTGTGCATTTTAAGGTATTGTAGCTGTTCACCAAGGAAACATTTTCTCCACAGTTCTCACCAAGGTTTTACCTTGTGTATGAAAATTTTCGGCTGCAAGGTCACTGATATTGACTTTATGCACTAAGTACCAGGTTACAAAAAAATGTATGTATTGCGCACCTGGACATTCTGCTATCCATTGTAACCAAGACTTCTAAACTTTAATTTTCAGTTTTATCTGCACTCCACTAGACTAGTGGCTTGCATCTCTACATTTAGCTGTTTGACTCGAATGAGGCAATGAAACTGCACACAAGCTTAATTAAAACTTTATGACCTTCTATTGCTTTATACAGGAGACTAGAGTATGTTGTTTTTCCTCACTCTTTAAGAAATGTGACTGAAACGAATGATATATTCTAACACTTAGAGCTGGAAAGGAAAAATGTAAACGGGCACCTGCTAATGCAGCAGATGTGTTGGCTGGGTAGATAACTTGCATTTATCAAAATAACCTGTATAAAATTAAATGGAAAAATGAGTACCACATCTTTGTTTTATTTAATCTGGTATAAAATACTAGTCCAGCTTGGCCACATAGTGCATGTGGCAGGGACTCTTGTTTGTCTGATTTCACTATACAGACTTGGTCCTTATTTTGCACATTCACTGGTCAGTGTTTGTGGATTGGAAAATGTATTTAAACACCAAATAGTTCTGTGTACCTGCGTTTTCTCCATGTTAGGCACCTAATGTCATGATACTCGTATGACCGTGCTCATGGAGTGCTCCGTTCCATGGCATCCCCACTCTTGTGGGGTATCCCTTTTCCATTTCAGAAAGAGCTGTACAGGACAGAAATACTCCTACTGCAGCTGCTCTGTCACTCCTCTGACTAAGCTGGGCATTGTGAAAATTATCTGGCGCATTGATTATGGCCATTTGTATGAGCAAGGACTGGTCACAGCGGTGCCAAGGACAAATGTTGTGGTCATTTTTGCAGTGCCCTTTGTATTCATGCCTGTCCTTAAATCATCTGCTTATTTTCTAAATAAAATGTTATTTTTGGCGAAGGGAAAAAGATTACATGTACTTACTTAGAGATTTTGACTGTAATCCAATTTTGCTCTGGTTGCATGTGAACTTGAGGATTTATGCTTTTAGAACAGGGGTCTCCAACTATCCTGAGACACTTTCATACTGAAGTTAAGGAACTTGGTCCCTGGTTACAAGTTCCTGGGCTGTCTTAATTGGGGACTTCTGAAGTTCCTGGCCACTTTCATGTGTTGCTTTCACACCACACAACATAACTGGGACCCAAAATAAGCATTGGAGAGGCAAAAAGCTTGTATATTAAAATTTACACACAATTCAAAACTATTCAGCCACCTCAAAGTAGTGGAGGATGCACAAGTTGTTCTGTTAGTTATTGGGGGGAGCGATCACAAACAACTATCAAAACGAGAGGAATGAGAGGAAACCAAAACGGTGCAGGACTGGGGTTCTGCAGGGCTGGGGCTCTGCAGGATTGGAGTTGGAGACCCCTGTTTTAAAATCTACACACAATTTATTAAGTTGTTTAAAAAGGAAGCTTGACGACATTATTCTTTGAAGTGGTAATATTTGTTCTGGTCATTTTTTTTGTTTTGCTTTGATAAACTGTTGATGTTCTCTCATCCTCTTTCAGTTATCCCGTAGTTAATGTGGACCAAAACCTAATTTTTGAAAGCGGTTGGTTCAATGCCCAAGGAGCTTCCTGTGGTGGACATTAATGGATGGCAATATGTTGTTTTTGTTACTAGACTTTGTTGTATATCCAGCCTTACATAGTATCCCATGGTGTACTGACATGGAGTTTGACTGATTTCTGTGCAAAGTCATTTTATAGGAACTGAAATACAGTTTGTGTAATATTCATAAAAACTGTTATGATGAAATAAAGCACACAAGAACAGATCTTTCCAGAAATAGCATTTAAGCAATTATTTAGAGGTGACTTCCCAGCTTGTGTATTGAAATCTTAGGAGCTGTTCTTTTTGGCACATGTACCATTTTACCAGCATCACTTTTTAGTGTCTTTCTGTAATCCTTTGGAAAGAAAACAATCCCACATTTTTGTGAGTGTTAATAGCAATCACGTTTCCATTAGATTTAAGTATGTGTCATGATTGTTTGAATGGATCTGAAGTACGGGTGGGTGATATGGCTGTAATATCACAATATTTTTGATTACAATCACAATCCACAGTATACATCACATTTTTTTTTTGTTTGCAAACCAACTCAGTTGCAATGTATATAGCAATATTAATTAACCATAACCATATAACCAGCTATTCTATCCTTACAACAAACACTGCTTGTTATATTAAACTTAATTAAGGTATATAAATACAAAAGTTTTGAGTACAAAAAATATTTATCAGTTTGTTGTTATAATAGTGTTAAGTATTGCTGTATCGCGATTCTTGTGATGACTCTGAAACACTTATTGTGGATGCAATTACAGCTGGTCACCATAACTTGTCATAACGCCCACCAGTAGTCTCAAGTGTCTAGTTAAAGCAGGAAGTAAGTTGAGAAGTGACCTCATTCTGTATTACCGGCCGGCCCATCTCTTGTTGTAGGCTTGAGCATTGTTTTGCTGTGAGAAGTGAAACAGAGTAAATGTACATTGCTTCCTCCTGCATCACTCATGTTTTGAGAACATCTCAGCAGTATCCTTCTTGTAGTGCTACCAGGAACCTTGTACATTCCACTTATCTCAGGGTAGACTGAATACTTCATATTTCCTTACTCTTTTCAGTTCCAAATTGAGAGTTACGTCACATAATGTGAGCTTTAACAACATAAGCAATTGCAGGAGATGTAGATGGCTGTTAGTTTACCACAATGATCTTGTGTGAAAATTTGGTGATTTTCATCAGCAAGAATAAATCAAGGTGCAGTACTTCTGGCAATTTTTTTTAAAAATTGGGGCAAAGGTTTTTAAAAATTCCTCCACTCGTTAGTATTTCAATCTGTTTCATTCACTGCATGCCACGTATTTGTGTTAATCAACACCGAAAAACTTTTCAGAGCTGTTACAAGTCAGTTGGACTATGACTGCAGTATTGACACCTTTTTATAGAGGTTTTTTTAAGGTGTCCCATACCCATCTGTTTGTGAGGGCGCCGATTAATGATGGATTACTTGTATAATACCTACTAATTATGATCGCTATACCATAACAGAGCTTATCACATGAAGGGCGTGTAGCATTGTGAACAATAAATCCCACAATTTATTCCTGAGTTTCAATACTTAGGGTACCTATGTGTCATCATAATGTTCTCAGGTTAAGTGCAGCCTAAGCGAAGATTCTGGTTTTTTTTTTGGCCAGGTATGATGAAGTTAATGAGCCCTGCAGGTGCCTTAAATAGACTGAGTGTCATATGGGGGGATGGTAAGGGTGTTTGCATAACTGGCCAGGTTGAACACAGGTAGTGGATGGTACCAGCTGAAAGCCAGTCCGGCGGTACTGCACGGCCGCCAGTGACCGTAAGCTTAATGTGTGGTTCAGTGGTCCTCTGAGCTGCCCCCTGCCTGTCAGGAGCCGTGGCACGACTGACCCTCTGGATGGAACATCATGAAATGCACGCCTGAATGAACGGAGCAGTTCTGGCAGTCTAATAAGCTTACTGGTGACTCCCTCAGCCTCTCTCCAGTGCTTTGCTTTTCCTAGTGCAGATGGATCTCAGCAGTTACCGACAGCATTATCCCCAGGTAACAGGATGCTCAGAGGATGATGGGCACACAGATTCCTAGTTGATGCCGCTGTCTCATTTAAAAAATTTTCTTTTGTGTACTGAGGAAAAGAGACTTTGCATCATGTCTGCCATAGTTTAGCTTTTTAGCTCTTTTTTAAAGTGCTGGTCTTTTGATCATTTTTAAATGTTGCTTATGGCTATGGCAACCATCCATCTTTAGGGAAGAGCTAACAGACTGCCTCATAACCACCGGCACTGGATGACGCAGCAGTAGTGCAGGTTCCCTGAAACACAGATAAGTTGGGCAAACACCAGGTTCTGTAAGGATTACCATTGTACCCATGTGGTTTTTGAAAATAAGTACGAAATACTGAATTTGACGTCTTCTGTGAAGCTAAGTAATATTATTTTAAAAAGGACTTTTTTTGTGTGCTGTATTTGGCAGGTTAATCAGAGACCATTTCCAACACGTGGGAAGCATAAACTGAGTTGTCAGGGGAAGCCAGCCGAAGAAAGGAAACTGCTGAGAGAGGAGGGGGGCAGAGTGGCAGCGCTAGCGTGTGGAGCGAGCTCACAGGGTGCCTGTGTGAAGGATGTCCTGGTCACTTACAAGGCCATCATGTTAAAGCACCCCTCCCCCCATCCTGACTACCCTTTGACAGTGTGTGAAAATACCACAACAGCTGGCGTTCAGATGACAGAGGCTGCATGAATGCATGGCATGGTTTGTGTCGTTTCTTTCTTTAGCCTGGTTGACAAGACTGACCTGCCCTCCCCCAAGTCGGCATCACTTCCCAACAGTCTTGTGCTCGGGGGGTCACATGGGAAAGTGGGGTTGGTGTTAAGGCTGCTCTAACTGAATGTACAGTTAACCACTAAATGAGTGGCCCTTTGACCAGAGTTTATTAGGATTGCCTTGGTTTTACTTCTTTCAGAAATTGCTCTGAGATTTTTCTGTTCCACCATAAATATTGGTCAATTTCACCTAAAATAGGTACTAAAATACAAAATAAAGCTTGAAAAACATTTCATCAGGAGTTTCATAGCAAAATTCCACAATCAGTGGCAGTGAACTCGTAATGGAAATTAAAGTGAGTAACCCCCCTCATCAGGTTAGTTTGTTCCCCAATACCCGTGTCTCAAAAACTGCTAAAGATAATGATAAATCTACCTGTCTGGCATCTAGTGATATCTGAAGTTCGTGGTGAGTGGCTTACTGGGCTAAGTCTCTACCCTTAATCAGAAGCTTGACTTTTTAAGTCCTGGCCTCAGCAGAACAGTCACATGTCCGTGGGCCCTTGAGCAAGGCCTTTAACCCCCAGCACTAGGGGCACTGCACATTGACTGACCCAGTGCTGTGACTCCCAAGCTATGGAAAGCAAGACTGGGTAGGTGAAGAGAAGAATTTCGATGTACCTATAGTCGTACTTGTGCAAATGACAAATAAAGGATTTACCATTAGGTTGATGTACATGTGTTTTAGGTACAACAGCACAAAGACATATTTTGGGGTCCAAGCAGCATAGCTGCTGGATCCCTGTTGTTTTTATTGTTTGTTATACAGGCGTTTCCCCATGTATGTGTAGGCAGTTTTTAAACTCTTACACTGTGCTATATTAAAATGTGAGATCTCCAGATTTTCTACTTGGGTGGAGCGGGAATCGGAAAAGCCTGACATTGTTGACATTTCCTTTGCTGTTATGAATGAAGGATGAGTTTCTTGTTATCCCTGGGCTGGGATTCATTCAGGGTTCTGTAGCTCATTGATGACAGGTGCATCTCCCAAATGCTGCATAAGCAGCTCTCAGAACCCTCTGGAGTAGTGTAGCAGAAGCAGCTGTCTGTCCATCTTACAACCACTTATCCAGTGTAGGCTCATGTGGTATTCCTATATACATTTAATTTAGGTTTTCAGTTATCTTCACAATTTTTCGAGTAATCTGATTATAAGTACAGTGGTACCTCAGTTCTCGAACTCATTAGAACTCGAATTTCTTAAAAATCGAACCAACCAGTTAGAAAAAAAAAAATTACCTAGAACTCGATCTGAATCTCAGAAGTCAAACCGTGAATGCCAACCTAACTTGTACGGGCGGGGAAATGAGTCACGCGGCACATCTCTCAGTGGTAACCAAGGGTAACGCTTCAGTCCCAGCCTTGCATTCGCTGTGATAGCATTATGCATGTTTACACTAGCTGAATACATGTATTTAGACAGTAAAAATACATTTAGACAATGATAGATAGTCAGGTGCAGACGTCAGGGTATCGGGGAATATGGGTTTAATTACAGGTAAGGCAGGCAAAACGCAGACGGGCAATACAATGACCGAACTGGGGAAACAAACTGAAACGCAGAATAAATACAGAGGACTAATGACAACAGCCAGAAACAGCTGATCACACGGGGATTCCACATGGGGTTAATGAGGGGGCGTGGCACACGTAAGGCGCGGACGATCGGAGCAGGACACATTGTTTTGATACATTTATTTTCTTACTTTAAAATTACTGTTTTGATAAATGTACTTAAATGTGTTTAGTACAGTATATGCTTTTCTTGTTTTGTCCGGTTCATTTTGTGTTTAAATGCTAAAAAAAAACATATTTCGGTGTAATTTTTTGGGGCTGGGAACCAATTAATTGGTTTTCCATTATTTCTTATGGGGAAAATTCTATCAGAACTCAAAACTTTTTAGGATTCGATCCGGAGTTCCTTAACGGATTAAGTTGAGGTACCGCTGTATTTTGTTCAAGTGTGAGAATCCTTGCATCTGTACCTGCTGCTAAGGTAAACATTTACTGAATAGTTCAAAATATAAAACGTAAATATATAATTGACACAGTGTTCAACATGCTGTCAGTTAGGGCTGGGCAATATGACCTCAAATCAATATCACAATTAATTGAACATTTTACCTTACCTTTAATGAACAATTATTTGTTGTTTTTTTGTCCTTTATAGTTCATTGACAAGGTTTGTACTGTAATTTTTTTCTGGCGAAAGACCATCTTTGAGTTTAAAATAACAGATGAACCAATTATGGGTATTCATTGAACACATTGAAAAGGACACATTTTAGATTTCATTTAAAAAGCACATTCCCTAAAGATGTGTATATATAGGTTGATCACTATAACTGTGATTACTATAATCCACTGTATTTTAAGTATTGCTAGTGTTGAAATGGATTGATGGTATTAACTTTGGTAGCTGAAACCAGTTTTTTCGCAATGTTTACATTTGACCTTTTTTTGTTCGGTGTGGTCTTCACTAAAGCCACAATTTGTCCAAACGACAGACACGGCATTGGTACATGCTGTTGGATTTGCTCAGTCGGCTCGGTATTTGAGTTCTCCTCTATGCTGCTTCCATGTCACAGACTGGATAGGGCAGAGTCACATGACAACACTCGAGGTAGTATATCTTTAAGGGGACATTAACACAATATTAAAAAATCAAAGTAACCGTCATGGGCAAAATTATGTTGATTTAGTGGTTCTAAATCTCGTTTTTGATTATTTTTCAGTTGCCCAACCCTACTGTCAGTGGTGAACGCAGTTGAGCCATGCTCATATAGCTGTCCATAAGGAATAGTTGTTTACACTTTATTACTTTATTACCTTTTTATTTAGCATCTTTGGATATAGATGTGTATAGTTGGTTTTCAACATATTCCATTGTTAAGATGAAAAATTCAAGTTAAGTATTTTTAAATTCAAGTTCCACTAAACTCTGCTTATGTTTCACTGTATTGAAAATATTGGTCATGTATTACTGAATCGAACCATATTGCAGTAATGTTCCTTATTGGCAGATGTTGAATCATTGCCTTGCAAAATCGAAATCAAAATTGTACCATGACAAAGCTTATGATTTACACCCCTACTAGCAGTTAGGTCCCCTCAGTTTATAGGGAGACTGTATTCAGCGATACTTTAAAAGATTCATGTTTTTACCATACCAGTGCTAGTGGTCAGAGTGAGAGGTTTGCTAAAAGAGCAGTTTGGAACTTTTCAATGAATGCTCTAAGCAAATTTTCAAGATTCAAAGAACTTTATTAATCCCAGAGGGAAATTGCTTAAAAAACAAGTAAAATGAAACCTGGCAGTTTACAGCAGCATTGTAACAACACAAAATTTTTCTGTAATGGATATAATTAGTAGTACTATCTTCTCCCAGTCACCTTTCAAAGCGAGGTTAATATCTCGATTAGGGCTGCAACGATTTATCGAATAACTCAATTACAAAAAAATCCTCTGCAAATTCTTTGCTTCGATGCTTCGTGTAATCCGCAAGACTATGTAATGCTTAGTGATCAGCGTGTTTCCCTCGGAGGATTATTACTGTCACACAGTGTACTTAGGCTGCATTACGTGTAGCAGGTTTGATTTGATGGCGCAATGAAGGAAAACAGGGAAAACAGCGAGGAAAGTCAGAGAAAAAGAAGAAAAATGTCCATAGTTTGGGACCATTTCAAACAGCAGAAAAGCGAAAATGCTGTACAGTGTGTAAAACCGAATTAGCTTACCACAATAGCACAATGTCAATGATTCAACATCTCAACAGAAAGCACCCAGTCTATACATCCAGTCCACAGAGCGGAACCAATACAAGGTAACCGCGAGCGTTTCGCTCAGATTTGCGGCTAAAAATAGACCTGTGATAGAAACGTATTTATGGGCTTATGTGTGAATAAAAAAAGTATAACAAGATTCAGCCCAAGCAGCCCCTATTTTTCCTCAACAAAAACACTGATAATACAACAGCAATGAAAATGATGCTGTCATAGTTTAGACAGGCTCCAGCTACATGTTAATTATACACTAAGAGCAACGAGTTCTGTTACGGAGATGGTGAACTCAGGTGGAGTGAAGGAAGACAACAGCACTGCTTGTAATCGCTACTAAACCTTTACTGGTAAAGAGCTGGCGAGAGTCCTTAATCAAACCAGCTGTTCAACAAGCTGAAAGGTGAAGAAAAGCGATGTTTTCAGCTGCTCCCATCCACCGTTTTTGTCTTCCACAGAAGCAAGGCTACAGTAAAGCTATACAAGTTAAAATAGAAGTTGTTTGTATGCAGATAAACTGTTAGCTTAGTTTGACACTATATTTCAATTTGGCAACTTGCTGCAGGCTGACCACAGCTGTCACACTTTGTCGCAGTGATACCTGCAGCATGCAGGGGTGAGTCTAAAGGGGAGCATGGGGTGTACTCAACTAGATCTATTTCAAGGCTTTAGTCATATTATTTTGCAGATTTCGATTAATATGAATAATATAATAATATAAATAAATATTATATAAAAATTACCCAAAAACCCCTCCCCCAACAGCCTTGGACAGTAAAACTCTGAGACATTGAATTATTATTATTTCCTCTCTTTTTCAGTAAATCACAGTGTCTTATGGACAGCTTTGTTCGGGCAGCTGCACCAT
>JAODJU010000081.1:14755200-14769755 GCA_026776725.1 Gnathonemus echidnorhynchus
TTCCCAGCTAATAAGAGAGCAAGTTTTCTAACACATTCAAAAACAGCGCTCAGCTAAAATCGATTTTTAGCGTCACATGGATCTGGCGTCATGATAAGGTCAGCGCAGCGCTGGATAGTCGCGTACCTAATTAAAGCCAATGACACAGTAATGGTGTGAACTGAACAACTCACCTGTTTTTGTCTTTGTGATGACAGGGTGTCGAGACTATGGACTGGCTGATAGACACCCACCTGATAATTTTTTTTTTCCTCTTGCAGTATCACAGTCCAGTAGTAGCTTAAAGAAACAAAGGAGTAGAAGCATCTTCAGCACATTTTTCTGCTGCTTCCGGAGCTACAATGTGGACCCTCCCTCCAACAACAATGGCAGCTCCCTACCACCACCTGTGGAAGAGAATGGGACGCTCCCCAAGGTGAGACTGCTCACTGCTTCCCTCTACAGGATGGAATGTGAGAGAGTAACCTGCTGGCAACAACTGTGTGAAAGGGCTACAGACCCACTACTGAGATTTTCTTATTTCAGTGCAAGCTTTTCTGTCTCATTTTCCAAATCTTGCTCGCCTCCTGCCTTTCGTCTTGTACCCACATCTGAAGTGATCTATTCTTTTCCCCCCTTACTGAGAAATAAAACTGACACAAACACCTAGGCGCTGAATTGTCAGTCAGCAGCATGTGTTTCCCAGCACTCTGAACTTGCTGAACCCAGGGAGTGGCGAGCAGACAGGCCAAGTGGATGGGCAGACTTCCCAAGGCGTGGGGTCCAGCAGCTGCACACTCGCCCCGCTCACGGGGCACTGTGAGCATTTTAATGCCCATAAAGTGAGTCTTGTGCTTGTCCCAGATGATGGATGGCCCTGTCTGCGGACCTTACAGCCCTCGTACACTGGCTGCTTTGTGGCATGTGACAGCACCCCCACCCAACCTCTCTGCAGCCTGGGGCGTAACTCCCAGGAAGCTCCATCCTCTGGGATCTGCGAGCGTCACGGCTCTCTAGGCCAAAAGCCAGCAGAGAGAGTTTACTCCTGTGTGACAGGGCGGTGGTGCGTGGAAAAGCTGAACGGGAGTAGCTGGAATCTAAAGAGCCATCCCCTCTGATGGGCTTACAGGGACTGCACGCGTTCCAGTAGGCTTCCTGCTACTGACACATGATCCCACACTGCATGGCCTTTCGCCTCAGTGGAGCAGAACAAAAACCATTGGGTGTCTATTTAAAAATACTATGATCTCAGAGCGGGAAAATCAATGCCACTGTGGTGGTAGTGAAGTCTAAAATGGGAAAGGTAGGCATCCTGAGCAACACTTACCCGGCAAAATCTGATTTTTGATATGCAATTCAGGCTAAGATAACAGCCTGATAGACAAGCAATCAGCTTGCTTTCACTTTGGACAGGAAATGGATGCCATGTGGTGGATTGTGGATGTTGCATAGATTTTCAGTTCCGTCGGTTCGCTCTTAAGTCTGGTGACATCAGATAACGTTCCATTTCAGTGACTTGGGCTAAACAGCCCTCCAGGGTGAAATGCCAAAACGACGTGACCATGCAGCCAAAGGTAATGTTCTCGGAGGTATAACTATCATCCCTCGGATTTCCCGGCTGCAGTCGCTCGTTGCCGCGCCAGCTGGCTGAGGCTCGCTGCTCCTTATAGGATCCCATGAAAGCTGTGCCAGGGGCGAACTTCCCCAGCCTGTCAGGCCTTACATGGCGACGGGAGAGTCGAGCCCCGGGCAGAGCTCTGGCTCTGTGGGTCAAGAGCTGGCACCCCGCCCTTCTCCGCCCCGCTCTGCACTCCCTGGGCTCAGCGTTGGGCTACTCTCATCACAGTCATCACACACTGGTGCCCACAGGCCCATCACGTGGGGTGTGTACCCTCCTGCAATCTGCTACTGACCCTATGCTCTCTTAATCTCTGTGGGTGTCATTTTATACCTGCTCTCTTCAACCTCTGAGGCTTGCTGTGCAGGCTGCGTGTGTGAAAATGATGTTGGTGTGGGGAATGGTGGATCAAGCGATAAGATCAAAGTAAGATGATATAAACTAAGAGCAATGGCATTCCTCAAGACAGCACTTAGAGACAGATGCTGCTGTTCAGTGTTAAGCCAGTCAGGTTTCTCAGTGTAAAGAGTGCTGTTATCTAAGCTTTGTGTGTCTCATGCCAGTGTCCATGCCCTGACTGTTCACAATTTCCATGTGTTTGTTTTCACTCCCCCAGTGTGATTCGGTCCAGGTCATTCCCATCCCCACTGTATGTATTATTTTTATTTTCCTTTTGCATGCTTCTCTGCTTTCTCAAAGAATTAAATGTAGCTGCATGTCTGATCTGTGGGGCTGCTTTGCACGAGGAGGTGCTGCTGTATTCCAGTCTCGCCTTTTAAACCTGTGTCCCAAGCAAACTTGCTCCTGTACCTGACCACTGAAATTGGAGAGATGAAAATTTTTGTTTTATATGCTGATGGGTAATAAGGCTGAGGTGAACGTGATGGCTGTGCTCATCACATGAATTTGAGATGTCCACACTCTTCCCCTGCTCCTATATTTGCCTGTCACTTGCGCCGTTTGTTCTTTTGAGCATGTGGACAACAACATAAATTAATGTAAAATGGTCCCGTTTCTGAGAACTAATTCCCTGTCTGCATTAGCCCAGTCTTGTATGATTGGGATTGGTTGCCTTTTTTTTGCACTGTAAAATCTCAAAAGCCTTGTCCTTAGTTTGCATGTCGTTTCTAATTGTAATATTAATGCATGATTAAAGGCATTGATCTAGGTATCATTATCCATCTGTAAGTGCTTCCAAAGCCATCCACTCTGATAGAGTAGTTCATGATATGCTCCTTTCGGGGACTGTTACAGAAAACTCCCCAGTCTAACCATTGTAAACTTGCATGTCCTGCCAGCTGTTCCAGCAGGGAAGAGTACTTTGCTGCTGATGTTATGAACTAGTACCTTTTGGTGTCAGCTTTGATGGTGGCATGTAACCTGTGTGTTTTCTACATGCAATCATAGATGCCATGGTTTTAATTCATTGTTGGGTTGTGCTAGTATTATTATTTACTATAAGCTCTGAAAAAATGCATTTTTAACACGTGTAAGCAGATTTTTTTTTTGTCTAATGGAAACCAGCAGCCTGCCATGCACAAATCAGTCCTTGAATAGAAATACTTCTTGGTTGTATTTCTATTGATGTAGTATTCAAAAATGTGTTGGAATAGCAATTTGAACAAAAATTAGCAGACATTTTTAGCTTTTTTTCCTCGTAATTGTTTTGAGTTAAGAAGCTACTGTGTATCACTGGTCATACAGCTTCGAAAGCCACGTTTACTGAAAAAATCATAAGATTGGACTGATTTTGGCACAGTCCTGCTCTATGTGTGTTGAGTGAATAACGATGGAAATGGTTTGAATATGATTGCTCATTGCTCGGGGTGCTGCTTTGAAGTACTGCATGTCCACCAGTAGTTAGTTTAAAGCTAGGCTGTGATAAGCATTTACTTGTAGGATGTAGTGTGCAGCAAACTGATGTAAAAGGGAACAGTTCATGAACTCTGTTTGCAAATGTGTGATTTTATAGGAAGCAAGGGCTTTGCTCAGCAGGTGGAAAAATGTGTCCATTGGCGCTAGGAGCTCTGAAATATTACATTTTGAGGTAATTAAAAAATGCATGATGACTTTAGAGTATAATGTGCTGTAGTCAAAGAAATATATAATTGGATGAATATGCTAAAACTAAAAATCACAGCAAATCTGCATTATTGGCACTTTTGTTAAATATTACAGTACAGTTTTTGAGATGAGTTTGGTGACTATCATTTAAAGTCATTTTCTCTGTGTTTGCTGGGGAAACACATTCACAGAAAAGTCCTGTGTACGTTTTCTGTTGTTGAGCTTGAATATCTAAATATCTTGAATATCTATCTAGTGAATATCTAAGACTGAGCCTGAAGGCTTCAGTCCTGCCGTAGAGCAAGAAGCTTCATAAACTTACAGTAGCCAGTTTGAAAAGGGAATATTTCATGTTTTCCCTTTGTTTCACTTGTCAAATAGGTCTATGCTGTGCTTTGGGTTTCTGAATATATAGACTAATTACTACTTTTCATTTAGCTAATACTTCTAAATCTCTGGTGTTTGTGAATAGGCCCTATTTTTGTAGTATTATTTATTGCTTTGTTTATGTGATATTTGGCTGCTTCTGATTTTTTATTTTTTTCTTAATGTCTAAACTGACTTTTCCCCTTACAGGAAAATCCTCCGATTGCACTTCTGTCCTGGTTCAGCATTGTTCTTACTTTGTACAATAGCTGAAAACTTCCCTTATTTTTTTCCTCATTGTATTTCAGAATCCCAGAGGCTTATCTATTCATTAAATATGCACTCATATTAATTCATTGGTCTGTCTATCCAATTTATTCCAAAGGAATAAGACTTCACATTGCAATGAGAAGACATTTTTTTTTTTATCTGGATTACCTTTCTCAGCTTTTGTTTAAAAAAAAAAATACAACTTGTATAGGCTGCAAAATGTAATGTAAACACTTCAGGTATTTAATAATTACATGTACATATCGATAATGTAACTAGGCTGATATTTGATGAGGGCTTAGTTTTTAAACGGTTTTGCTTCAGAGGTAGCTTTGACAGCACTTGGGGACTTAATCTCTTGATTTTTGTCTCCCCAGCTCATATATTGACTACCCTTGTTTTCTCAGCTCTTTTCTTTCTCAAAGGAAATGTTAGATGTTAAAACAAATTGTTACTGAAGCGTGTTTTTGCACACTCTTGCATCAGTCTTACCTGAAAATAGAGTGCCAAGGGCTCTGCTTCAGTCTTCTGAGTGTTAAAGATGTGTGCTTGCGTTTGCTTATGCACACTAGAGAATATTGACTGTATAGGTGTCTTTGGAGGTAAACGTTAATCTTTCTCCAGGTTTACCCCAGGCTATGCATCTGTCCTTCATCTCCTCCCTCAAAGCCCTATAACCACGGATTACAAGTTGCAAGTTCCCAGTCCTGAGGGATAATAGCATCTGGTTATGTAATATGCAGTGTTTGGTATACCTGTATTAGCATGCACTTTCATTACGTCCATCTAGTACTCCAAATTAGTGTCCAATGATGATGCATCAACCTTCTCTGAAGGAAAGCTCGAAAATTAAACTTATTCAGAGTATAGACTCTGAGTCACTGGGGTACTTTCAGCTCTAAAATAGCCCAAGTATCATTTGTGGTAATATCTTTTGGGGTTGAAGTCTTCAGATCACCTTTTGTTTGGATGACATTGAGTGCTGTGCTCTGGTTCACTTGGGCCAGTGATTCATGTCCTTTCTATACATGATGAATTTTAGCCCTTAGAAAGCTTCCCGAATCATTAAGCGCCATGATCAGTCACCTCTGTCTCACCATTTTATCTTGGTGCACATCCTCTCTCTGTCTTGTTCTCCCTCTTCCTCCTCTCGCACCTCACCACTGTCTGGTGGTGGTTCTTGGAGCTCATGATGTTTGTGGTTCCTACCCCTCCAGCCCCCAGCCAAATACCTCCTACCTGAGATGAACATATCGGACTACGGCAAGAAGTGTGTTGTGATCGACTTGGATGAAACCTTGGTGCACAGCTCGTTCAAGGTAACGTGACATCAAGCCCAATGGCATGTCCATTTATGTTGGTACTGTGCCATATGAGTACTCGCTTTCTAGATGTCAGATGGTTTGGACATTTTGTTTAGTGTGAGATTTCTCAGAAATTACCTTTTCTTTAAAAACTCCTCGGTCCATCTGACCTGGCCATCGATGCCGACGAGAGTGAGCCCACGGCTAGCAATTCACGCTTCGTGCCAGCAGACGCTGCCTCCTAGCCTGAAATTTTCTGAACGTATGTGAAAAGGAGAGAAGCAGAACAGCACCAGATGTGCAGGAGCATCTAGCTGTGCCTTTCCCAGTTTGGCTTGATGAAAAGTTTCTCAGGTTCCCCGTCTCTCCACTCATTGCAGTTCTGTAGTTTAGAAATGTTCACGAATGGTGGCAGTAAATGTCTCCCTGCCATCCTGTTGTCTGTGAAAATGGGATACAGAGCGGGAAAGTGGGAGGGAAGAAGAGGGGTGGAGGGAGCTGTCTGGGTCGGAATGGGGCCCACAGAGGGGGAGAGGACAGCAATACACACTTGAGTACACAAATACACACACACATGCGCGCGCACACGCACACTTGAGCAAACACAGGGGTGTGTCCGTCTGCAGATTCAAGTCCTCACGCAGACCATCAACATTCAGCGGTGAGACATTTTACTTCAAGGGACTGAGCTCAGTAGCAGAGGTTTGCTTTATCACTTTTTTCATTCATGCTAGAAAAATACTTATGTTTAAGTAAATGCTCACTTCTCTGTGCAATTTTGTTAAACAATCAGCAGCAGACTTAGAAATGGATTTGATATGCCTGGGTTTTCTGAAAGTGACCGATGACTTGAGTGAGAGATGGGAACATCGGTCTTGCAGTGAAGCTGGTGAGCGCTCATCCGTTCTATTTAGGCGAAGGTCAATATGAGTTATGGAAATATTTTTTGTGCCATTTGCAGTTTGTGATCCAGATCTACTGTCAGTACTCAGACTTTATATCTCTGGACACTTTGATGTTAGCCTGGCAGGCTGAAAGATGAACTGGGGTTGTGTTTATAAGGAGGGGAAAGAACTGGAGGCATGCAACCTACTGATGTGTGAGCTGTGGGAATGCTTATTGCAGCGTAAGGGTGTGAAAGATGCACAAATTTTTTTTTTTTTGCTATGATGGACTGTTTTTCAAGTGGAGTCCTCTAATTAGACATTTAGGCATTTGCCCCTCCCTCCTTAATGCAAGCGTTCCGCAGAAGGTCTGCATTCTATGATCCAGAATTTAAATGTGTATGAACTAAGAGTACGGTCACAGGCCTTAAGTCTGTCGAAAACAGCTTGTTTTCATGATGGGTAGAGTGCTGGTCTGAAAGGGAGGGCTGCATTCCAATACTCTGACCAAGTGCTGGAGCCTGCTAAGAAAGAGCACCATCGCCCCCTGTTGCTGAGTCTTCATACTGCCTCCAGTCGCCACGTTTTTTTTTTTTTTTTGAACAAAACGTCTGGTACAGATTCTTTCAAATGTTAGCATTTTATCTGAAGGTAATATGTCAAGAACAGAAAGAAGTAGATCAAAACCAGATGTTTTTCTGCAGCTTTCCCCTTTGCTGTATGCTGTTTAACTCTGTTGAAATCTGATGAATGAAGTCTTGTTTCTAGTTACTGTTTAACCTGAACTCAGTCTTGACAATGAATGAGGTGACTTTCAGTTTTTTAAAAAGAATGATGATGTCTGTCCATGAACATTTTGGGTTAATGACATTTGAGTGAAATAGATGGTTGTCAGTAGTATGAAGCCGAACTACAATATGTCTGGAGTCTGGGGGGGAAATGTGGACAGCTGCAAGTTTACTCCCCATCACAGTAATGGATGCGTCTTCTCTTCTTTTTGCAGCCGATAAGCAATGCTGATTTCATCGTGCCTGTGGAGATAGATGGTACAGTTCATCAGGTACTGTGCCAAAACACCGCTAACTGCTTTATTTTAGTCTCCCAGTGGTCTGCCCTGGTGTTTAATTTTACCTCCACTTGGTCTTCCTCTTCTAACAAATGTGTTTTTAGTGACGCATTTCACATTTTTCTTGCTTAAACTGAAGGCCCTCTTTAAAATCCGCCTGTGAAAAATGCTGCATGCTTTTGAAATGGGATGCTGTCGCCGGAGAGAGCAGAGGAGCAGGGGCGCTTGGACGTGGCCTGCGTGCCGATTGTGCGGACGGCGTCGCGGCCTTCCTCCTGAAGAGGGAGGCTCAGGCCTTTCCAGTCTCCACGCCTCCGCAGAGTGATGACTGTGACCTGGTTCAAGTAATCCAGGATAGGCTGTGTGCACCCAGGTTGGCCTATTCATGATTACTTGCACTAGGAGCTAGTTCCATAACCACCAAAGGATACTGGAAGAGCCATGAGGAACGCCGATTGAGTCCCCTGCATCCCTGGCTTCTTCCAAAGGAACCTGTGGGCTTTGCTTGTGTCAGGACCCTATCAGACAGCTGGTCGCCCCGGTGTGCTCACCCAGCCTTGACCCCCTCACCTCCTCATGGATGTGATTTCTGACTCATTTGACACCTGTCCTGTTATTTTTGCAGGTCTATGTACTGAAAAGGCCACATGTGGATGAGTTCCTGCAGAAGATGGGGGAGCTGTTCGAATGCATCCTTTTTACAGCTAGCCTAGCCAAGGTTTGTCCGTGCTAATGCAGTCTTACAAGACGAACGTCAGAATGGCCATTCTGGCTGCTTGGAAATGTGTGTGAACCATCTGCCCCTGTTTGATTGCCATCTTCGTGTCCCTCTTTCTGTCTCTGTACTCCGCCGTGCTCGGTCTCCAAAAGCCGGGGTGAGTGTCTCTGGGGACTGCCACACATGGACACCTGCTTACTGCTTGGCTCTCCCAGCCAGTTGAGCGGGTCATAGACGGCAGAGCGTTTAAGTGTATTTAGAATGAGTTACAGCTTAATGCTGCAGTAGATCAGTGTGTAGAGTTATGGACTTAGTCTGGTAGGTGTGTGTGTGTCCGTCCGTCCCCTTTTCTGAAAGGGGTCAGTATCAGCATAGTACAATGTCATTGTCCTGGATGTTGCTCCAAAAGTCTTCCATGTGTAAAATCTATTGAAGAGAAAGTTTGTGTTGAGTTACTAAGGTTAGCCGGGTGCAAACCTCAAGAGAAATTTTGCTTGCTGGTTGAGTACAAACACACAGACAGGCCCTAAACAGATGATAGTCTGAGCCAACTTTTAATCACTAAGAATCGAAGGACTTCGATTGAATAGCGAGGCGAAGGGTTGAAAACTTGGAGGCCTGCCCTGTAAAAGGCTGCTGCTCTTGCTCCTCAGAGTTCCAGTAACTATTACCTCCAAGGTCCGGGGCAGAGTGTCCGCCAGTCTGTCTGAGGCATGAGGCGCAGGAGGAGCTGAAAAATACCTTCTTTTCTTTGGCCTTTGCTGCTGTCTCCGATACATAACTTAGGTGCAGTTCAGGTGAGACCGCTGTTGTCACATGGGCTGCTGCAGCTCACAGCAGTAGATTAGACAGATGACACCCCCCCACCCAAGCTCAGTTTGCAGGTCTGCACTCATCACAGTCATTTTCGTGATGTACTCCTGTTTTGTTCCTGTGCATTGCAGACACTTCCAATGAACATCAGCAGGCTCACTAGGTCATTATGGAACAGTTATATGCAAGAAATCTGCCTTAGGATGAGTCCAAATGAACCCTGTGTTGCTGATGAACGTGGTAGCCAGTTTGTAGTGAAGCACCTGCTTTCATTCTGCATTCTGTTGTCTGCTGTGGGATGGAGGAGCAGTCAGTGCAGTGGCACCAGTGCTGAGGCTCATACGGGCGGCTGAACGGGCATGCTCAGGGAGCCCTTGGACCATGCTCATGGGTAGGATTCCTCTAACGGGCTGCTTCTTTGCAGTATGCTGACCCTGTGGCGGACCTCCTGGATCAGTGGGGGGTGTTTCGCGCCCGCCTGTTCCGAGAGTCCTGTGTGTTCCACCGAGGAAACTATGTCAAAGACCTGAGCCGATTAGGGAGGGAGCTCAGTAACGTGATCATAGTGGACAACTCGCCCGCGTCCTACATCTTCCACCCGGAAAATGCAGTAAGTTCCTCAACCTGCACTGCTATGAAAAAAATGCATTATGCCACCAATGTACTATTTCCTGAGTCAGCGAGGTTCCCACCGTCATCTTTACAGCACTCTAACATGACACAAATTTCTCTGATGACAGCTCAAATATTTTTGACAAATGTACTGTTCATGAAAGATGTGGACATTGCTACTAGTGCCGTAGTTTCCATGGCAATGAAAAGATTTCTATGGACATTCGGTGCTCTGTACACGTGTTTGCTACTGCTGCTGATCCAGGGAAGTTTCTGCTAGTCAGTCTTTCTAAGGGAAAGGGGAGGGTGGGACTCACCACTTGCTGGCTTTTCGGGAATAATTCACGAGGTGACTCACCACTTGGTCTTCCTGCTGAGAGGGTGGTGCAGGGCCATTTTTGGTTGTGGTCTGGGTGTAGTGAGTCTGAGGCTCCTCTCTCTCCTCTGCGTCTGGCAGGTCCCGGTACAATCGTGGTTTGACGACATGACGGACACAGAGCTGCTGGACCTGCTCCCATTCTTCGAGGGCCTTAGCAGAGAGGAGGACGTTTACAGTGTGCTCCAGAACCTGAGGGGCAGGTAGCCCGGTCTCCATGGACACCACCTGTTCTTGCCCCCATCCCCCCCAGCATGGCTCAGGTCCTGTCCTGCAGCTGCCTGAAGTGGGCGCCGCAGAATCTCATCACGGTGAACCCCCCCTGCCCCCCAACTCTCCTGTTCTGACGGCACCCTGAGTGGACAGAATGTTTGCAGTGCACTCGATATTTAGGGATCTGGACTCTGGAACCTTCCATTGGGCAGAACCAACGTGTACACCCACAGACATGCATTACATATATATTTCTAAGGAGGGAAAATCAGAAAAACGTTCTGAAATGGACTTACTTTTTTAACCAAGAGACAGTTTTACTATCCTGTTTAAGTTCTTTATATGTACCAAAAACAAGCTTTTTAAGGAACGTGTTAAAAAGCTATGCGGTTTTTGGCCACTCCATCGTTGCTATGCAGGCTGTCTTCTATTGATCTCCAGTAGTTTAAACAACTGTGATTTTTCTTTTCTTACTGAATGAAGTGCCTTTTTTGAATGTTGTTTTTACGGGGAAAACATACATTTTGTACACGGCATATTTCCAGAGAACTTAAATCTTTTAATGAATATATGCTTTAAAAATGAAAGTGGATATGAATCTTTATATTAAGCACTGTTATTTATGCTAAAGATTTTTTAATACCATTCAACGCTGGGTACATGTCTCCATAATATTCTGATCGGTGTTTCTTTCAGTTGCCTGTAACTTTTTTTTTTTTGCCATTTATATAGAGGTGGTTTTTTTTGTTCCTTTCTGATACATAGAAATGTGCTCGTGTCACCGTAGCTTTCACTGAGCAGGGTGGTTCATTTGCATTTGTGATGCTGTTAGTTTTAGTCTTGGTCGTAGCTCCGACAGGGGCGGCCCCTCGTGTAATAGGGCTGGGGGGCAGTTTTAATGCCCGCGGGTAACTAAGTGCCAATGGTTGTTCCTGAATGATGCCAAACACTTTAACTCTGTGTGTTCGTGCCAGATGTGTGTGAAGTGTTCCATCCAGCCCCCACCAACCCCTCCCACCCCTGCCCCCATTTATCCTGATATTAAAGTTGGGAATTCAGTGGAGTACAGCACAGCTGGCCGTTTGCCGTGTTCGTTCTTAAACATGCCGTGTTGTCATCTCCGTCGTCATGTGTGCTGCCCCGGGGCCATACGCTGGTCAGCCTGACAGTCGCTCCGCCCCCCCGACCCTGAGACAGCCAGAGTTGTGGCGCTGTGCTCTCGCAGATGTGTCCCTGATCTGTCGGGAATACCGGCTGTTAGCTGTAAGGAAGGTGCTTCGTAGTCTTTACCAAGTTTCCTGAGGAGAAGAGTGGGCATCTTTAAATCCAAGTCATTTTTGACCGGGCTCAGTCCTTGAGGCTGGCGCAATACTGCGTTATGGACAACGTGTGGCACTGGCTGTGGGCCCCACACTGAACCCCATACTGTGGAAACGCACACACACGCTCATCCCCCCGTGCTTCTTACAGCTCCCCATTCTGTCCCCCGGCCTCTTACTCAGCATTTTCCATTGAGTTTTATCTTTTTAATCATTCATTCACAAACCCCTGACTTTTGAAATGGTTTTATTCCCTAAATGAATTTCCACATTTGCCTTTTTTTCACATGCATACCTGTGTGTACAATGTGTGTATACATGCATGCATGCTGCCAGTGTTGCTGAGACACGTGTGATGGTGAGGAGCTGTTCTCTGAACATTCGCCTCCATATGGGTTATGGTCTGCATTACTAGATGGATAACCCGTCTATTTCACCAGTTAAAAGTACATCAGTTGCTTGACCTTGACGGTGTTCCAGGGGCTTGTAAACGTCTTGGAGCTCGGAGAATGTGCAGTATGTCACCATTCGGGTCTCCTTCACTCCCAGACTCTATTAAGTTGTTATAAAGTTGTCTTGTCCTTTTTCAGCATTGCTTTTCTAGCCTCTGGCACCGTTTTCCAAAGGACAGGAATTGCTACACCGCCCTGTTATTCGGCTGCAGTAGCCTACGTCTGGCCGTCTGGCTTCAGTGCGCTGAGGTGCAGTTCAGTGCTGGTGAGACGTTCTCGTCCCTTGTTCTGAACCAGCAATGTTCCTTTCAAAGAGTGTTCCTGGGCCCTTGGAAACATTTTCCCTTCAGTGAAGTGTTACATGGTCTGTGGCGTAGATCTGACGGTGTCATATTAAAGCATCTTTTTAAAAAACTGAAAAAAAGAAAAATTTTTGCGGTTTTGTTTTGCGTTGAATGCCCCTTGTTCTTGCTGTCTGTGTCCGTACCAAATGCCGGTGAGGTGGGAGAGGGCTTTCTGGGGTCTTGCCGCGCTCTGCTCCTTGGGCTGCTCCTGTGGCTGCTACATCTAATACGCAGGTTTACACATTAAAACACGAGGGCTGACAAAGCTGTACAAATCTGTGGAAATCTGCGGATTCGGTAAGTTCATGTGCTAAAAATTTTAAAATGAGCGTAATGTGAAAAATTGATGTTATTGCAAATGGTCAAAAAAGTAATTTTAATGTCATAATTGTATAAATGTTCATAGATTTTTATTTCCTGTAAAACAGGCAGCTGCTTTTACTTTGCTTTGGTATTTCTTTTAGTTGAACTTTCCCCACCTCTTCTACACTATTGTGTCATAGTTTTAGGAGTTGATCATTTTTACTGTTTGCATGTGAATTGAAAATGGAGCCGGCGTTTTTATTAAACTGTATTCAAATGAATTCATTTCAATTTGTACATGGTGCCCTTCCAAGTGGAGTGACCCCTGAAAACCCAGCAAATTTTAAGTGTTTTATAAAACAGTGGTGTTATGTCACAGGAAAAAAGTTTTATGACAACAGAAAGGAGGAAACAGTACCGCAGTACTTAGGAGTCAGCTTCAGTGCAAATAGGACCCCCCCATCTTCGTTACTGCGAGTGCAGACTGGAATGGTGCTAATCTCTTTGTTGTAATGCATTTGTGCATTTAAGAAGGTACCATAGGCAGCAATACAGGGCAACCAAGTTGGGAATTTCACACTATTTTGAATTTTTAAAGCTCAAGGCAGCCGTGTGGGTGTGGGGTCCAAATTAAGGTTCACCCTTTCCTTACATATTTGAGAGAAGTTCTTTGTCCCTTACAGACTGTCATATAAAATGATCCCTTATAAAATTATCCCTTATAAAAGGTTCCATATAAAATGGTTCCTTATATAAGGATCCATATACATTAATGTTGGAAATAACTCCTCCGTGATTGGCTCATATTTGATGTGTCACCAGCATGTCTCTTAATCCTGCAATATCATTTAAGGGTAAGGTTCTGTGCATTTAGATGTCACATCTGTAATATATGAGTATTAAAATCTATATTTCAATATTTCTAAGAAAAGTCTGGGCCGTCTGGGTCATCCTCACTCATGCCAAACCGGTCAGATGATATAGTAGCTTGGTCCCGTTTCCCATTACAGCTGATCAGCCACTAGAGGGCTCCATGTAGTCCTTTATGACTGAGCCTGGCCAAGTCATATAGGTGGCCTGGCCTCCTGATGTTTGCTGGTGAACACTGCCCCCTAGCTTCACTTTGGGGAAGGTCCAAGTGACCTTTTCTGGGTCGGGTACATTACAGTGTGTTTGATCTCTTCTCACAGAGTTTTGAATCTACTGTATGGTCAGTCACTAATGGTTTCAGGCCGTGGATATTATTTATTATACAGGTAAAGTAATTTCTAGTACACGATGATGGGAAATTGTGTGGTGTCCATATTTTGTGTATACATGTATCTAACTGCTTATCTCAGTCATGGTTGGGGGGCTGGAGCCTAACAGTACAGGGCACGAGGCACACCCTGAATGGGATGCACACAGGGTGCACACACTCCTATTATTCGAGGTTCAAATATTACACATACAGTGGTACCTCAGAACTCGAAATTAATCCGTGCAGAACTCTGGACCGAATCCTAAAAAGTTTGAGTTGTGATCGAATTTTCCCCATAAGAAATAATGGAAAGCCAATTAATTGATTCCCGGCCACAAAAAATTACACCGAAAAATGTGTTTTTTTTTGTTTGTTTTTTTGCATTTAAACACAAAATTAACCGGATAAAACAAGAAAAGCATATACTGTACTAAACACATCTAAGCACATTTATCAAAACAGTAATTTTTAAAGTAATAAAATAAATGTATCCAAACAATTTGTAAAGTTAAAAAAAAAAAGAGTCCTGCCCCATTTGTCTGCTCCTTCCGTGTGCCACGCCCCCTCGTTAACCCCGTGTGGAATCCCCGTGTGATCAGCTGTTTCTGGTTGTT
>JAODJU010000081.1:14811114-14829181 GCA_026776725.1 Gnathonemus echidnorhynchus
TTATAGCTAAGGAATCCCTTAACGGTTGCACAAAAGACCTTAGCAACCAAACTAAGGGGAAAAAATTAAGGTACCTCCAACCGTACCTTAACTGCGACATGGCTGAGTTTATGATAATAAATAACAAAAATGAACGAATCCCAAAAAGAGTGATGTCCGCGTCATTCACCGAATTTCAAACGCCTGCCCGTCTGTTGAACACCGTGGTGAAATTCCCCTCTAAACAAGAGGATGAAATAGCGACACACTTCTTTAATGTAGCCGGCTTCCCAATAGTGTGCGGGGTGATCAATGGAACCCACATCAGGATTCAAACTCCCGTACAATATGAAGATCAATTTATTAACAAAAAAAAAAAAATCAATATTCTATCAATATTCAGTTAGTTTGCAATCATGAACATAAAATAACTAACGTTAATTGTAGCACAATGTAGACTTCTTGAATTAATTTTCATTGCAATTTCCTCCCACATTCGCAGTTGTTTTCTGTTTGCTGTTATTTGCGGATCAAATTTACTTTTTAGTATGTTCTTTCTTTTATTGTATTCCTCCAAAAGTATAATCTTTTCCTCCGCTGACCAATTTGGCTTTCTTGTCTTCGTTTCTCCCATTTTATTTACTTTGTGAGTAACTTTGTGAGGCGATAACGGGTATCACAAGCAGACGCGAGTCCAAGCGTATGAATGGTCTCCATGGAAACGGGACAATATTACTGCTGTAAAGCGTCTTTCAATGTTGTAAATCCCTTAATGTTTTTCCTTAACTAAGGAAACATTTTAAGGGGTTCTGTGCAACGCCCTTAAATAAATCCCTTTGCTAAGGAGAAATTAAACCTTAAGTTTCATACTTAAGGGGAAAACTTAAGGTGTTTTGTGCAACAGGCCCCTGGATTTCACTTAAGCCCTGAGTCCTTGCTGTGTGCTGATTGGTCAGTCTCATAATCATGCATGTGTCACTAATGTTAATGTGAATCTATTAGATGAGTCTCTTAAATCAAGAAAACCAACTAGTAAAAGTACAAGATGAACCAATTTAGCCAAGCATGGGAGTCTTTTAGTTTTAAAGTAGCTTGTAAAACCTGAAGTAGCTCATAGTGTCCCTCCTGAGATGGATTGGGTGGTCACCCTAGTTGAGACACATGCAGAGTAGACCCATCCCTGAAAGCACGAGGCAACAGAGCTACCTACTGATGCTGCCCAGAAGGAGGTCATGAAGGACTTAATTTGGCCTATATGCAATGCTGCCTTTCCTGAGAAGGTAATTTTTATTTCTCTAAGACCAGTGGCAAGAAGCAAGGTAATGACTGTCCCTTATAAGATGATGAAGAAGTGCATTCAGAAGCTGAAGACAGATAAATAAACACAATGTTAAATATTGACTGCTGAAAGTATGAAATTCAGATTGGAATTTTTGATGAGACACATGTCCCACAAATGAGACCTGAGGCACCAGAGGGTGACCACTGTGCTGATATATAAGTGAGTTTGGCAGTTCGCCTCTCCTCGAGTGTATCACAGTGCACAACGAAGCACTGGTCTGCTGTGAGAATGCCAGAAATCAGCCATACTTCCACCACAGCTGGGTGGCAATTGTGTGGCAGGCTGCAGAGGGCCAAGCCTAAAACCCTTCAGCACAATGGGCTCCTCTCAGCCGTGAAGAACTCTAATGCCTGAATTCTCCACTGCTATTTTTGAAAAGACTCGGTCATGTTATGTGAATCCGTACGCAGTCAGATCTGTGCCTCAAATTACTTGGACCTGGGATATCATTCTGGGTCAAAGGAAACAGCTTGATTTATGCAACTGTTATTCACCAAAGTCTGTTGTCTTGAATATCAGTGTACTATTTTGCTTCTAATGGGATGTGTTCGTACACATATTCCAAAAGTCACATAGTGAAACATAAATCTTTGAGGATAGGTGGCTCATTTATCTTATACGTCCTGGGTCGTCGGTTTGATTCCAGCCTCTGGCTTTGTTTGAGTTCTCCCTGTGGTTATGGGTGTTTCCTCCTGCAGCCCAGGAACATGGTCAGTGTACGATATTCAGAGGTGAACATTTCAAGATCAGAAAGTAAAAATCCTGACCAAGATTTTGTTTCCATCAACCAGTTGAGTACTGTATGACTGTGACTCTTCACATTCGGATGGGTGCTTGAGATGAAATCCTGGTCTGGATTTTTACTTTCTGGATCTGAAATGACCACCTCTGGTGAAAGCTGCAAGACTGTGCCTCGTGATGGGCTGGCCTCATGCCTTGTTCTTCCTGGAATAGGCTCCAAGCCACTGTAACCCTGTACTGGATATGTGGCTGCAGCAGATGGGTGAAATATGCTATCTGATATGAAAATAGCTGCTAAAAAAGTGAAACATTTAAATCACTGGTATTTTTTTTAATAGGATATCAATCTTTTGCCAGTAAGTGTGAGGCAGAGACATATGACATCTGTCATGCCACGCAAGTCCATCACTGAAATAACCAACCAATTAATCCTGAACAGCTGTGCAAGTAAAGATTAGTCAATCAACCAATTAATCCTGAACAGCTGTATAATTAAGGATCAATTCCCCATGCAAACAGATCCATAGAAGCCTTGAAGCTAAAACAAACATTGGATTGAGTTTTGGGTAACATTTGCTGCAGTGTCCAAATACCTGACGTCTGCTTTCTGACCAGATGGTTGACAGTTCCCAAAAATACTTCTGTAAATATTGGACTGCATACCAAAATTTTTGAATTATTTGTATTTATTTAAAATTATTTTTATAAATTACTATTTTAATTTTATTATTAAATAAAAATCTAGTTTCTCCTGTGTACAGCATTACTGTGACAACTACGTATTTCACAGAAAAACTCTCATCCATCCATTCATCCATCTTCTAATTGCTTTATGTGGATTAAATTAACTTGCTAAAGGGTATTGAGGATGGATGGATGAATGAAAGAAATACCTACAATATAAAGAATAGTGTAATAACACCTACATTTTATTGGAACACGTTTTAGATAATCCTGAAAAGCACGCTAAATTTTATCATTACACTGAGGAAAAAAAACTGTTCCATTTACAAAATTGGTCTCCTACCCCATCTAGTGGAAATGTTTGGAGAGCACTTTTGACTAACATATTTAATTAGGAAGTAGAACTAAATATACAGGAAATAAAACGTCATAGTTAATTTGCATCGAAATAGTTAAGTTGTCGTATAGGTTTCATTGCCCATCCGTCATACTTATTTATAGGGTAGAAGAGCAACCAGAGACGAGCAGTGATGTCTTTATATGGCATTCTAATTCCTATTATGGTTTCTTAATAATATCTGATGAAGCTATAATAATCTAAAATAAGTGGCTTTTCTTAAGAGCCGAATACATTCATGAGTCAAAAGAAATACCCCCTAAGGGTCAGATACTAGAATCGGCCCTGGTTTATTGAGATACTTAACATTTAACTAGTGTCGAAAAGAGCTTGTATAGGAGCAAACAGCAAACATAGCGGCATTAATCTGGAGTTTGTCGATCGTATCGAGATGCTACTGCCCTCACGCGATCTTGCGAACTTCCGAGCTGCTGCAGCACTCCGGAGAGCTCGCGCGGCCTCCGGGGGGCAGCAGCGGCACGCGCGGCGCTCTCCGAGCGAGCCTCGTGCCCGTCATCACTTCCTGGATCTCACGTTGCCGCTGACATCAGAGTCGCTGCTTAGTCGGTGGGAGCGCTGGCGGCGTCCAGCCTAGCTGAGCGCCGGGGGAAGGTAAGAAACTTTGCCTGATGCGAGACAATCTATACAGCTTTCTCTGAGTGTTTGATCGTCACTTTGGATTACAGATACACTTTGGAGGACGGCCTTATCCATTCTTTGAATGCAATGCTGGATTAAGTCGATTTTTTCTCTACATATAACGCCTGACAATTGCATTTCATTCGCGTGCAGTTGTATGTATGTAATATCCGGATATTAGTGGCACGGGGAACATCTGAACCAAGTCACGTCGTTGGACTTTTGCATTGCTTCTCATCTTTGATTGCATTTCTTATTATTATTATTTTTGAACAGCTGACATCATTACTTGTCAACGTATTACTTGAACTATGAAGTTCCGTAGGTAAACAGGTGAGTGTTCTTAAAGTTTGTGTCTTTTCAACATTATCTTAAAATCACCTCTGAATGGTAAAGTGTCAGGGGCATGCTGAATGGTAAGAAGTTGCATATTAACAACCGAGAAGTCGTATTTTCTTTAGCGGACAATTGTGGCAATGTGCAATTTATTGACTGATTGGAGGGTATTTGGCGCTACATATATTTCTAAAGTGTTATTTAAGTAGGCGACCTTAAGAAATATAGCCTACATTCGAGGTTAAATTTGACAGATGATAATGAGGTTGGCCTCTTTACCTAAGGCGGATAAAGCAGCCTGCGCTTCGTGACGTTTTTGTGTTGCTATTGCATGAAGACAAATATGCGGTATTCAAGGTAGTGTGATCAATGACTTTATATTATTTTACAAGATCGCGAGTTTCTGTGAGGCATGAAGACATGAATATAGCTCTATCCTGTGAAGTGGCCTTATTTAATTTGGCTAGCGTGTTATGTTGAAGTGCATGCTTATGCTTTGCTGTATGAAACAGATGTTTTATTTACATCTGCATGGTGCTGTGGCACGTCGCTAATGGGTTAGTAGCGGAGGCGTAGCACGCAGCCTCGTAGTTGCGAAGACTACCATATTTCGATTTTCACGCAAAGTTACTCTATCTTCACTTTTATTTTCTTAGAGACTATTTTTTATTCAAAACCGCAATTTCCAGTCATTCAATAATTTAGCCAGTGACTGAACTATGAAACGTTTTAGAGAGATGCAAGACTGAAATCGGGTTTTCTGTGTAAGTCTATCTGTATTTTTGGGAAGGGGTTTTAAATCCAGTCTTAAGTGGCAATCTGTGTAATAAAATCTAAGAATACCATTTACATTTCTGCCAGATTCTCGGGATTGTTGCATGGGTATAAAATTAGACTGCATAAATTTGTATGTATTATTACAGAATATTTCGTCTAAAGGATGAGTTAAGTCAAACACTTAAGTAACGGTATTTTTGCATGAAATGCCAGTAAATATAATTCAGTAGACAGGCATCAGTGTGCCACACTTTCTATGTCATTACATTTTCTATTTTCCAGATTTTTAAAACACAAGTATGGTGGGAAACTTAATATGATTGTTTTTGGAATTTTTAAAGAATAAAACAATGACCATTCAACTAAAAATTACCTTTGGCCTACAGTATGCTGTATTTTGATGTGGTATGTATAGTCCTAGATCTGGTCATTTGAGACAGAAGATAGTGTGGGTCACTTTTATTAAATCAGCTGGGGCTCCTACCGGCACAAGGCATAACACAATAGTACTTTTGCGAAAAATGGCCTCATTAGGTGTTCAGGGCAGATGAATGGTGTGTGATGGTGCTGTGAACCACATGTGAGGCTCTCCATCCAACAGGAAAGTCCAGTGGATGGAGTTACTCACCGCACTGGTATGCTGGAGAGCACAGGAATATGCCTGCGGTTTAACGGGGTTTGTAGCAAAGCTGTGATCTCGTGGGGGAATCCCAGGGACCGGGGCCGATCGGTCCTGCCAGTAAAAATGAGGTCCACAAAGCCAGATGCAGACTGAAATGGCAGCGAGCCCCGCCGTTCCTGCACCCCAGACTCATACTGCTCGCGAGTTTAGCCTGTAGGTTGATTTCCCCCCCCCCTGCTTTTGTGCTATGTTAATTAAAGATTCTAGGCACTGTAAATAAAGTTCGAGGAGCGCCTTGTTCCAGCTGGCTCGCTTGTCTCTTGCACAGTGAGGGACGTGAGTTTAGTGTTGCAGGTTTTTTTTTTTCTTCCCTCTCCCTCACTTTGACTGCTGGTAGAACACTTAAAGGGTACTTTCCCAGGAGCACAGTCATTGAAAATGCATTGCATCATACTGTGTTGTAATTCCCTTTCTCAGGCACTTGAAGAGCGCCGGGTGTTGTTTGATAGCGATCAAAAGCAAATTAAATGTAATGCTGACACAATGCCCACCAAATGGCTTTTGGAAACATATCCCTGTTTTGAAATCGTGTTTGAAGTTTCTATTCCCAGGTGAAGCACTATAATCATTTATTTTCCTACAAGAGGAGCTTTCCCCTGTGTGACTTGTGATGTGCGTATGTAATCTGCTCTGTTTGCGCTGTTAGTCCTCTGGTGTGCCTCTGTGTTTGTTGCTGGTGTGACACCAGTGCTTTACAAGATTCTTAAACTCAGAACTGAGAATATATTTACCCTTCTTCCTAATGCCCTTTTGGGATATCTGAAGATGCTAGATGTTATTTTGCTGCTGTTGAGAGTTCATTGAGAGTCATGAATACAGAAGTAAAGCATTAAATAGCCAATGTTCAACATGGCAGGTGTGCAAAATGCAATACGTGTGCCTGATTTCCTGCGTCAGCCTTGTATGGAGAGTAAAGCAAAACCTCGGTCCTTAAAGGGGCAAGCTACCATAAATGATGTTGCACGGCGATTCTTATTTTTTCGGCTAATTACTCACCAGTGACAATTAGTGTCCAGCGCAGGGCTTTGTGGGGCATTTTGGCAACATCCTCATTTCTTCTGCCAAGCTTGAGTTGAGAAAAGAAGCCTTTGTTGACGACTGGCCGTGTGGTTGAGTTTGAGTCATCCTCTGTGTTCTCCATTTAGGACTTATAACCACATTAGTAACTTCCTTTTCTTAGTAAGAAATGTCACCTCATGAATTTAGAGGAAGCTGTTCTTCACAGTGGTGATCTTATTTGTTTTTTTTTTGTTTTTTTAACATTTAGTGGGTTTTGTGCACCCCCAACCTCCTGCCCACCCTGCACCTCTTTATTACTCTTTGTTGATGCACAGTGCCTTCTGGGTCAAAGGTGGGAATTACCCAGCATCACACAGCAGGTATTTAAGGGAGAATCAGGCCCTGTCCGCTTTCCACCTGAAATTGGAGAGAGACCCGATTACTGCGTATTGCATCAGCCTCATCTGGCCTGTTGATATTGGGATGTAATTATGGTCTTTGAGCTTATTGTCCGCATTGTAAATCTGTCTCGCACGGAATCGTCGCTTATGCATATTGAGACATCATTTATGTTGGACAAGGTAAAAGTCAATAGATGTTAAGTGACAATTGCTTGGTGTTGTAGTGATTAAGATAATGCTTTTAGGCACTCTAGAAGATTCTGTTCATGATGAAGATGGTAACATTTGCAAGTAGTGCATGTTTTGTTGTGGTTCAGGTTTCCAGATATCATAGCTTGCATTATAGTGGTGAAAAGGGTGAGGTATTCAGATATTATGCTACATGTTAAAGACCTCAATTTTGACCAATAGGCTTCTAGCTGATGTCACAGATGATACCCTGTGGTCTGTCAGCACTGTACCAGTGCCCAAAGTTGATCCCATCCATCACAATGACCCACTCTGCACCATCTTCTCACTAAGGATGCTCTAGACTCTCATTGGCCTCCTCGAATCACACCTACATTGTCAAATCTGCTTTGGGGTTTGAAATGCAATTTGATATTTTGTTTATAATACAGATCAACAGGGCACGTAGATTTTTGAGGGAAGATTTATTCAGGCACCCTTATGGGGGGACGGGTAGGCGAACTGTAATGATGCAAAGACACGTATGGTTTAATTAAATCAGCAAATCGTAGGGTCATGAGAGCCCGGCCATTGCTCCCAGTCTCCTTCCTACCCGCAGAACGACTGTCTCCCCCAAAGCTGCCTTCACGCGAAACTCCTTCTAACGTTCTTTTAGCCAGACACTTCAGATTGCATGCTTTTGTAATGAAGTTGTATCAGAACAGGGAGGTGTGAGGCTCAGCGGGTTAGGATGCTGAGCCTGTGATCGGAATGTCGCCAGCTCAAATCCCAGGGTTGGCAGACTGATTTCTCTGCTGGGCCCTTGAGCACGGCTTGTATCCGTGAAAGCTGCAGACACCGGCTGCCCCTGCTTTCTCCGAATGTATGTCACTTTGGATAGAGCTTCTGCTAAATGAATAAAATGTAAAATGTAACTACGTTTCGTAGTGATGCCCTGGGTGTGTTAGCGTATGTCTCTATGGCTCAGTTGTGACCGTGCCGATTTGTTTGTGCTTTCGGATGACCTTGGAGCCGGCGTATCGAAGCAGACGTGTGTGCGTGTGTCTGGCCTTGTGATGCTACCGCATTGCACACTTCTTTCGACCATCCAAAGAGGCTTTGCACCCTCTTGCGTCTTGGGACACATTATTTCACATAATAAGAATTTGTTTAAAACATGGAAGCTGTTTTGGTTTAATCCGAGCGCTCCTCTGTTGTTTCGTCTCCATGGTTTCACGGGGCAATTATATGGCGGCGACAGGCTCTGGAAGAGTGACATCCAATTAACTCGTTAGGGGTGCGTGCTGAGTGGCGAGGTTGTGCTTTGTGGATCTCGGCTGTGGCCAGGGGGAGTTGCTCAGGGGAGGCTGAGAGGGTCGTAGCTGTCCATCCAGAGTCAATGGAGCTAAAGCAATTGGTAACAACCAGAGGGGCTGCTCGGAGCGCCTCTTGCTCCATGCTAGCTGGCTGTCAGTGCCCCCAAAAGCTTGCCAAAAAGCCACAAATGCTTTGCTCATTAAACAGACGAAGAACACAAGTCGGGAACAGCTTTTAAGATGTTCAAATTTCCTGTATTATTTGTGCCAGGTAATTTTTAATTTTTTTTTGTGCACTTTCATTTTGTAAGCTTCCCAAGCATTTATTCAAGCAGAACGTTCAACAGTATATGAAATAGCTTGGAGTTTTACGTACACAAAAATGTTCTGAGGACAGAACAAAAAATGATTGGTTCAGAGAGGTGTAGAGGAGAGGTGGGACCCACCAATGAGATGTCTTGGTCCCGCCTCCTCTACTTGCTTGGACCCACCTCCTCTACAATCTGATTGGTTATATATCTGAACCAGTAATTTTTTGTCTCTGCCCTCAGAATATTTCTGTGTAAAACTCCCAGTAGTTATGAAATAATTCATTTGCAGCATTTTTGTGTTTACTTTTGTCCTTTGATAGCGTTGAGTTGTCCTTTGGGAGTTATAAAGGGGTCTAATCATGTTAATATTACACTCTGTACTCCTGATGTATCCTCCCGTCCAATTTTTGTGGGCTACGTTGGTGTTCCAGCCCAAGACTGGGAGGCTTTTAATGCAGCTGTTTCTTTTTCTTTATTTGTGAAGGTATATCAGGCACCATAATTAGCCTTAATCAAGTCATGGATTCTGTAATTCATTTTCTGAAATATGTTTTTCCTCAGTGACTGTGTGGTTTCAGAATGTACAGGAGTGTACAATTAGCCCAAATGTTAGTCTTTGGCATTTTCCACAAGTCAATTAAGTCTTTAGCCTCTGAGCTTATGCCCATTTGCTCCCTCCGAGGTGTCTAGGTTGCAGCTATGTGTTGCTCATTGTCCACATCCTGCTTGTCCTCAGCTACAGCACCATGTATCCTTGTTCCCAGCATTGTGGCCTTGGTGAAGACTCCTTCTCGTGTTGTTGGGCATGTCAGCGTCGCTTGTGATTTTAAGGGTGGTGGACGATGTAATCCTGCAGAAATCCTCTCTGCACATTGCGGCGGGTTGTGACCCGACCTTGATGAGCCGTGTGACACGGTTCGTTCTTGTTATGAGTAAATCACACCGCCACAAACAGCTAACAGGCCTCCTGTACTGACTAGAATATCGATTTGTCTCTTTTGACCCTGACACACTCTTGTATTTTCATCACACAGTTTTAGTCAAGGTGACCTGCTGCATCTTACAAGAACATGGATAAAAGTAGACTTCATTCATACACTGCTCTGAAAACGAGGACAAAGACTCAAAACATGAAAGGCATTACTTCCTTATAAGGTACTTGTTTGTCAAAAACATGCCATGATGTCATCTTTGAGTAGAGAGGCATCAGAGGCTGCTGGTTTTGGGCTGAAAGCTGCGTTGGTGCTGCGTTGGTGCCGCGTTATGTGCTAGTTCTGAAACTCGGAGGACAATGACCCGGAAAGGAGATAGAGGCTCTTCTGGTGGGGAAATTCCTGTTACTGGTTCTGAAAGTTCACTGGAGTTCTTTTTTCACCGCGCTCACTGCATGGTTCACTGCAGGCGGTGGCGGGGCTGGGGGGGTGGGGGTGCGTGACGGTGAACTGCAGTCTTCTGCTGACCTACAAACAGACACGCTTCATCTAGCCCACCTGTCACACCCCTGCAGCCTGCCTCCGTCAGGCCATCCGTAAACTGCCATAATACTTCATACCAGTAATAAAATGTCTGCCGCATGCTTGTAGTAAGACTAGATGTAGATGTAGAGGCCGCTGGGAAGCTCTTTCTGTCTCCTTGTTCCTTTAAATTCTTCCAATAAACAGATGCTTTTCTCAGATACATTCATTCCTTAATTGGAGTTTTATTTAATCGCTACCAACAACAGAGCAGGACCAGGCAAACGTAATTACCATCGAAGTAAATAGACGTTTAGGAAATTGCAAGTGCATGCAGCATAACGCGTAAACAACCAATTGTACTAAGTAAGCTAGCAGCCCCCTCCCCCCACTAAAAAACAGGATTACATTGGTGAAACACCACATCATTATAAAATATTGCATATGTAAACAAAACAAGCTGTAACAGCTAAATTAGTCTAGTTATCTGATGCTTTTAGCGTGTTCGTTTTTTTTCTTTAAATTGTTATTTAACATTTGTAGTCTGCTTTTGAAGTTTTTCCTGTTTATTTTTTGTTAAACTGGTGTCTGTTTTCCGCGGAAGAGAGACAGACTTCTCTGACAGGGACTTGAAGGCACTGGGGATAAAAAAACAAAACGCTCTTAGAGCTTTAGCATTTGCTTAGGACCCGTCCTCTTCGCTTGTTGCTCAGTGTGCCATGTTGCTGGTTGTGTTTGAATACACAGCAAACCATAAATGAAAGGGGGGGAAAAAGTATTGTTCTCTCTCCCCTTTCATATGTCAGAATGCGGGATAATGGACGGCAACGTATTGGGTTGTGACAGCCGCTTTTACCGCCGAAGAGCCTTCATGTGGCTGAACACTTGCGTCTGCCTTTGAAGAGTGTGTGCTCTCCACCTATCACACGCCGGTCTGTCTTCCTTCTGTTCCCTCTCCTGTGACTTTGGGACCTAAATATTTCTCGAGTGCCGAGGCCCCCCGCCACCTTCAAAGTCGAGATCCCCCTCGACTCCCCTCAGAAGTCCTGCTCTTTGCTGAGACAGGACTAAGAAGTTTGCATTACAGTGTCCTGTTTGTTTGTTACGTGTTGCAGCCGTGTACAGTTCTGATTTGCACACTTCAGTATGAACTTCATTTAAAGTGTGACCATATGTTCATCAGGCTGGCGCGTTAACAAGCTCCGTGGTCTGGGCATAAGATGGGCCATAATTCTTATGAGGATGCCAACCTTCTCATTAGCCAATGATATGTAATGGTGAGTGATAGGGGAGGTGGAATTTTGGGGCCAATCAGCTTTCAGCTGGCGTAAGTGCCCCTCCCATTTGGGGTTCCATTGGTCTAAATGGTTTGTTGGGCTCTGAAACTTTTGTTTTTATGCACTCAGGGTGAAGTTCAGCTCAGCACTTGAGGTTAGACACCTCCTGATGATGACGGTATACATGGGTGAGTAGAGTTCTTTTTTTTTTTGCTTGAGTGGGTGTGTCCAAAAAACCACATATATTAATGCATTTAATATATCCATTAATAATAATGCATAACCTTATATGGTCAGGCTTATTTATGTGCAACTGTAGCCTGGTTAATTACCGCGATTCCCCTAAAGGTTATTAGGACTTTGAGCAGAAACACGCTTGGCTACACAGAGCCTGAGGCCCAGAGCAATGCGGGTGACCTGCTGGCGTGTCGCTCGCCAGCACCGCCGGATGCTTAATGAGCCAGCCTGGGTTAAGCGTGTTCTCAAGGGTGCGCAGCGGCCGCGTCCTTCGCGGGGATGCCGGAGTCGTAACTCTCTCTCTCCCCGGCGGCTTGCCGTGCGGCGGCCAGGTGCTGCTGGCCCTCTCATCTATGCTGGAGCTCCTCTTAAGGATCGCCTGTGTTCCTCTCGGGGTTTCTCAGCATAAGCAAAGATGGTTTTTCTGTACTTGGTTTTGTATTCGTTAGGAAGAAGGATCTAGTGGAACCAGTGAAAAAACTAGTGTATGGCCCATGACCCCCTATTCCTCCAGAGACCCTGTCTGCCCATTAATATGGATAAAAGCATTAGCTGAATAAATTAATGTAAATATTTTTTTTTTAAAGCAACTTGGCTTGTGAGCATTTAAGCACAATGATTGACTTAAAGTTTTTTTTCAGTGAAAGTGATTATTTGTCATTGTTGACTCATCACAAGGAAATATGTCCTCTGCATTTAACCCAAATATGACATAGCAGGGGGCAGCTAATTCAGTGCCCAGGGAGCAGTGCTTGGGGCCGGTACCTTGCTGGTTAGGGATTCGAACCAGCAACCGTTCAATCACTAGTGCACTTCCTGAACCATTAGGCCTCCACTGCCCCTTTTACCGCCCTTAGAAGCATGTAGTAGTGAAGTTAGTTTTTTAATGATGTTCTGGAACCGTACAGAGCATGCAGGTTTGGAGCGTGAGGGCAGACGGCGGCCGGCTGTCTGATTATTCACGCCATGTTTCCCGTCGGCGTCCGCAGGTCCCAGCAGCACTCAGAGGACAGCCTTGCGAAGCCCAATGCAGGACGGTCAGTCGCCTGGGGATTTTTCACTCTGCTCTCGCAGCCTTGCTCTCTCGGGACAGTATGCAAACGCATGCCTGGCTGAAAATGCGGTCTTTGGCTAATAATGCCTCATGCCAAAAGGTCGGAATGAAAACGAAATGCTGTTAATGACCGCCCGCTGTTACTGGTCAACTTCAGTACTGTCCCGGGACTGCAATGGCATCTCACTCTGTAAATCACCACATGTTGGCCGGCCGTTCCACCTCGCGCCTGACCGACCAGCCCTCTCTTTGTCCCGACAGACGACGCCGGGCTTCCCGGACCGGGTCACTCCAAGAACTCGAAAGGTAGGCCTCTCCTCCCCGCCATGGCCGCCTACGCTGCACAGCTTTTAGCGGGACGTTTCTGTGTGCCGGGTAGCTGGAATATTGTGCCGTGAGTCACCGTTTACTCTCAAAACTAAAAGCACTAATAGTAGCGGTAGCCATAGCGATTTTGCCAGCTGAAAGGGTCTCTGTGTTTCTCACACCTTACGAATGGAAAGAGTTCATGTAGCTTTGGACAAATGCAGCGCGTTGAATTTGGCCCTTATGCCACAGTGTATATTTATTCTGGGGTTGAAACCAACCATAGCTGATAATCTGACTGAAAAAGCACGTTGGAACGTGTTGGTGTTGATACTACATCAGGGCCATTAAATGTATGTTTCTGAAAGCGCGATCTCATTAAGGAGTTCTCATTAAGGAGAGCACGGCGTCGATTGGCCGGAAGAGTGCGGCTCTGTCTTCGGCGTCGTGCGGACACACTGGGCCTAATTAGCCGGAGTGGATGCCTCCATGCCGCGTCACGGGCCGTCGGGAAATCCTCGGGGCCTCTCTCGCTTCCGGCACGCCATCCTGGGAACCGGGGCCGCTCTTGTCATTTTACCGGGGCGAGAGTCGAGATAAGCCGGTGCCTCTTCAAGATAACAATTTGCAGATTGTGAATAATTCATCGGTGTGCCAGTGAGGGGAGGGGGGGCGTGGGGGGGCATCCTGGGCTAAGGGACACAGGCGGGTGATTGAGGGCTTTCCGGGTTAAAGATGCCACAGCTGAGAACATATGTTTTTATTCAGTCATAATTCCCGGTAGTGAAGGGGAGGCCGTGTTGGCGAGCAGATCTCTCAAGGTGAAGTACTGTATGAGCCATTTTTGTCTCTCTAGTAAATGCCGGACTCAGTCCCCAAAAAATACTTTTGGCAAGTAATTTCATTTATCAGTTAGGGCTCCTAACTGAGTCCAGAAAATGGTTTTGAAAAAATGTTGTACTTTGGTGTCTTACCTAGTACCCGGGGGCGTGGCTGCAAAAAGCCAAAGGACAATTAGCCAGCGTGAGGAGCACTCCCACCATGTGGGGGGAGGGGGGGTATTACAGGCTATATCATTTTGTGCTCCCTCTGGCCTTTATTGGGAGTGACCCTGTGCTCTGACACGTATCTCCGCTTGTCCTCATGAATTCCAGAGCGCTGCTTCTTCAAAGGGTCGAGCCCTCCTCAGACTGTTGTCCTGCATATAGGTTCGTAATAGACTTTCCATCAGTGGCATTCCTAAGTGCTCCCCGGTGAGATATTGGCTTTCGTGCCGCTCGCTGAGCAAAGCCAGGACTTGGAGTAACCGTGAAAATTCCCAGTCAAGGACTGTATCCATCCAGCGCTTGGAAACTTGGCTTAGGAGCTTCTGAGTAATGGCTCAAGTTTCCTCTGCATTTTAAAGGTTATTACCACTTAACATCTTCTTTTAAATCGTGCCGAGAGCGGGATAATAACTGCGATATGCAAACTTATGCTGGCGGTCAACATAAAATGCCATTTTTCGCGCAGATGCAACGCATCCAAATGATCTTTCTATTGAGACAAACAGCATGGTTTTTTCAACATTGTCCGGGGAGAGGAAGCGAGTCGTTGTGGAGACTCCCCCCCCTTTTCTCTGAACCGTGACTCTTTGCCGATGACTTCATGGTTCAGTTATGAGGCACCAGTAGAGCGAAGGCTGGTATTTAGTGAATGAAAGTGCCACAGGTCCCTTTCGGCATGATGTCATCATCTTTGTCACAAAGCAGCACATTATGGAACGCTCTCCTCATTTGCCAGGCCGTTTTTTTTCATGACACTGAATTTACGTCACTCTTTCGGGAGCCGGGCAGAATTTAACACATTCAGCTGAGCGACTAAAAATGGCTCTAAGTGAGAGAATTTTGCTGCGATGTGGCTTTCGGTGTTTGACGTGCAGTTATGCATAACTCACAGTGTATAACTCACAGTGCATAACTCACAGTGTGGGCCTGAAACTGTTTCAAATAGATTTGTATTGTGACCTGAGAACCAGAGGTAGACCCTGATCTCGTACATCTGGAACATACCTGCTTCTGACAACATGTGTGACATTCACACATGATAGGAGAGACTTAACGGAGGATCATCCCGGTCAGCTTCTTTTGGCACAAGGGGAATGGGCTTTGAATCTGGTTTCTGCCAAGGTTTTTCCTTCTATGGAGTTTTTCCTTACCACTGTTTTATAACGTAAAGTGCTTTGAGAGAATGCAATGTTGTGAAAATGCACTATACAAATAAAACTGAGCTGAAATTGAATCAAATATGAATGCACATTCTTATGCAGCTTTATGAACTTTGCATGTAGCGTGTATCCTCACGCTCAACAGCTCCTGTAGGATACTGGAATTCATCTTGCATCCTGTTTTTTGGCCTGACTTACTATATTCTGCAAAGTTTCTCACCTCAGCCATTCCCCTTTGGCTTTCATTAACACCACCCCCCCAAATAATCAGAGATGATTAAGTAAACATAATTCATACCGATAAACAGATATCGTCTCCTCAGGTTCTACCAAATTGCACTCTGCCTCTACTGATTGGCGTAAATGAAGGTTATTTTTAAAGCTAATCTTGCTGAGACGCAGAGGATGATGACACCCTTTTTTGGTCTTTGTCGGTCTTCACTAGCTCAGCTTCACATGGTCATGGTCTTCCAGCAAAAAACCAAGCATAATACCTTGATATAATATCTCTCTCTCTCTCTCTCTCTCTCTCTCTCTCTCGGGTCTATTTTCATTGAAGCACACTGTGCAGGTTTATAAATAATCATTTTTCACTCGGGCCTGACGCATATGGGAGGGGTGAAGGTACAATGTTTGTGTTGAGAAGCACACCAGATAAACGGCCAAGGCCATTAGACTTGTTACGCTTGTGTTATAGCAGAGCTTATTGGTGCTGTGGCCACTTTGGGGGTTGACTTGCAGGTGGTGGCTTTCACCATTGGGGTCTCACAGTGTCCCGAGCAGCAGGAGAACAAGTACTATAGATGTTTCCGCATATCTATAGCTGTAGGTGTGATGATGGTTGCCGTGACCCTCAAGTAGATCAGAATCTGGCCAGGCTGTGGATGTGGTAAAGGAGAGAACCAGCTTTCACTGGACTAAGCAGTGTTAGTTCCTGCTCCCCCAAATAGTCGTGGGACCCTTTGCTATAGAAGGCTCTCCTTCATGAAGGAACCAGTAGCTATTTTATCTAGCTGTAACACACTGGGTGTTGTGACAGCCCAAGTTAAATTAATTAAATTAATTAAAGTATTAATCAGTGCCCCTTTACGCAAGTTGGTACGTGGTTAACATAGGTAAAATGCACATTAATCATCATTGCCTGACTCAGTCAGATTGACTCAGAGTCCCTATCAACCCAAAATGCTAATTCATGATTCAGCGATTAGCTTGATTGCTCACATTTACGAATGGCCGGGGCAGGATGAAAGATGCAGAAGGCTCTCTTTTGAAGCCTTTCCTGTGCCTCTTCCTCCTTGTGCAGATGTCATTATTTCGTGCGGCCCGCCGTCTCTGACCTGTATGGTTCCCGGTGCATGGTTTCAATTCTCTCGATGATAAATCTCAGGCAGCGTGTCAACACATGTCCGATTTCTCATCCATCTGAGAGACATTTAGGGGAATTCATGTGTGTGCTCATTCACATCTGCCCAATTAATTTTAAGCGACACCACTAGTCTGATTTTTGCATTTGCCTTTAAAATATATTTACGTCCCATTAGTGAATCTCCTGTGAGTACAGAGGGGAGATTCCTGATGACCTTGGTACGTGATTGGAATCAAAATGATAGGTTCACCCAAATCCACCTAGACTGTACTTCTACTCATTTATTGTTAAACAATATTTTGCATTATTCTGTTTGAACTGATTTGCTTTTAAGCTTCATATACTGTGCCCCTGTGCTTTTATCTTGAACAGAGACGGTGTTTTGCATTATTAAAATCTCCTTCCCTGTCATACACGCCTCTTGCTGACTTTAAACAGGAACGGTTGTGGTTTTTAAACTGGCGAATGTCAAGCGGTTTGTTTAATTAGGCAGGACTCTGACGACAGCTTTGGTGCCAATGTGATGTCCCATTGATAACGATTGTGTGTTTCTGTTCTGCTCTGTGTGTGTGTGTGTTTCTGAGTGTCTGTGACGTCTGCGGTCAGAGTGGGTTTTGTGGATTGGAAATGTTCCCATCAGATGACAGAAATCGGGAAAAAGACGATGATTGATTTTTAGGGAAAACTGAAACGACAAATGATCCATGAGGAATCCACATCTTATACAGATTCTGTAGAGGTTTCAGGAGACACAAAACCTTTTTGTCTGCTGAAGATTGCTTAACGCTAACAGGTGTGTCAGACTCTGTTCTCTGACATGCACTGTTACCCTTCAGCGACGGTTCCTTGCAGGAATGGAGATCTTCTCCAGCTCTCCATAGCTATGTTCTCACTGTAGGGGTTTAACTACCAACAGTACCTGCTGACACTGAGTATCATCGTGGATAATCAGATTGTTGTGGGTTTAAGTACCATGAGAGACCCTGCAGTAGGAGATCAAGGGAATTAGGTAAGAGTCATTCTGGTAAAATATGTTTACACGTAATGGAGTAAAAAATCGAAAATCGCTCTCGGTTTAAAAAACTCCAGCCAAGAGAATGATGGCTGAGACGTTTTTGTTCCTGTAAGGACACCCTGATTGTTCTTTCTGTAGCTGTACATCACTTTGGTTTTGTTCACTTGAGATGCATTTGCTGTTTGTGCTCCGTGGTTAATTTTAAGGCTTTGCATGTGGTCGGACAGAAAGCAAGGGTGTGGACTTGGTGTGCGGCGCTGAGTTCTCACCTCGTCCATAAGACGGGCCTGACGTGGCCCTGACTGCGCCGTGTGTTGGCCTGGGATCTAACAAGCTCTCTCTCAGCGCTATCTGACTGTTTAGGCTTATTATAGGAAGCA
>JAODJU010000081.1:14832544-14843855 GCA_026776725.1 Gnathonemus echidnorhynchus
AGTAAGAATTGCATTGTAGTATGACTCATTTCCTGGCGCGTACAATTTATATTAGGTCAGCGTTCACGGTTCAACTTATATTTATATATATATATATTTAAATATATATATTTATATATATATTTATATATATAGCGATTATCTAGCTCTCTCTCTATATATATATATCTTTATATATATATAAAACTTACAGATGCACACCCATAAATTGAGAAATGAGTGAAACTGAAAATTTTGCTGTGGTCTCCTAATTTTTTCCAGAGGTGTATTTTTTGCATATATGTATTCTTTTCCAGAATATTATTTTTTATCAGCACTTCTAGCTGATCAGTTATAAAACATACTCCTGCAAGCAGTTATTTTGTAACTTTGCAAAATTAAGGACCCCTGCTTTACTTTTACTCTGAATTCCTTACTGAATGTATACGATTTTAGTAAAAAAAAAATGTTTTAAGTGCTTCTCACTTCCTTCACAATGTTGCTGCTTGAAGCAGAAAAAAAACAATAGGGACAGAATGTAAAAGAAATTGACTTCCAGTAACCTCCCGACCAGAAAAAGAGCCTGCATGAATGGAGGCTTTTTTTTGCGCCTCCCAATCTATGGCCTGAATTCTCTTTTCAAAGAACAAGGTCCACAGAGAGGAATTTGCTTATGCAACCAGTCTCACAGGTAGCCGATCCTTGTCCTCTTCAGTCATGATAGAAGAATTTTGTTTTCAGTCCCTCTCATTGGCTTATTTTCTGCTATCACTATGGGAACCATAGCAGTCTTTAGATCCTTGGTTCATTAGACGCTTTGCGGATGGTGTCCTTTCATACCTGACATGCAGACTCTCCTCTTCCCTTGGCAGGATCTGCGGATAAAGCTGGAACATGAGGGTGAGAGACGGTGAGTGGAAGTGTTCCGGCTTCCGGGCTTTGTGGTGGGGATGGGGGGGGGGGGGAGTTCACCCAGGTACATGTGGCACACTGTAGCTGCCTGCCAAACCACAATAATGACCTCATGTTTGCACTTGCTTTTATGTTGTCTGAAAAAGGGCCAAAGGCCAGACCTTGGATAGCCCGATAGTAACAGTTAGACACTGCAATATACCACAGAAAACTGTGATATCCCGCAGGACATAGCAGTACACCACAGAAAACTGCAATATGCTGTGGGACATGCCAGTACATCACAGATAACTGCAGAATGCCACAGGACATTGCAATATGTCATAGAAAATTGGAGTACTCCACAGAACATCGTAATATGCCACAGAAATCTGTAGCATGTTGCAGGACTGCAGGAAATCACAGCACACCACAGCAAACTGCAGTATGGCACAGTACAATGTGACACCCTACAGAAAACCACAGTATTCTGCAGGACTTCGCAATATGCCCTAGCAAACTGCAGTGTACTGCAGGACATCGCAGTATTTCATAGGACATCGCAATACCCTACAGGAAACTGCAGCATGCTACTGGACATTGCAATACACCATAGCCACCTGCAGTGTGCTGCAGGACATCGCAATATTTCATATGCCATCGCAATACACCACAGAAAACTGCAGTATGCCTCAGGGCATCAGTATTTCACAGGACATAGCAATATGCCACAGAAAACTACAGCATGCTGCGGGACATCGCAATGCACATCAGCAAGCTGCAGTATGCCACCTGACACTGCAATACCCTACAGAAAACTGCAGCCTTCCACAAGATATCGCAATGCACAGCAAACTGATGTATGCCACAGGACATTGCAACACCCCACATCAAACTGCAATGTGTGGCATCACAATTTTTCACAGAACATCGCGATACCCTACAGAAAACTACAGCGTGCTACAGCAGGTTGTAATACACAACTGAAAACTGCGTCATGCAGATAAGCTGCAGAAAACTCCCATGGTACTCCACTGACCACCACAGTAGGAAACAGAAATACACAGCACGTCACTGCACTTTGATATACAGCCTGATAGCATAACAAGCTAATGGACTCCACTAGACATCACAGTGTACAGCCTGATAGCGCAACAAGCTAAAGGACTCCACAAGGAGACTCCACGGCAGAGATGATGACTGAAGAAGGCTTGGGGGTTATCTGTCAATCATCTGAATCTGTGGAACGAGTCGATGCACAAGCATTAGGTTTGCGTTTTATAGACATTTAGGAGCCTGAGTGGTTTCTGTTAGTCATTGTTTCAGAAAACATAGTTACGCACTGCAGTTATGATGAGCATCTGCTAGACGAAATGGGCAGCCTTCTCAATTAAACAGAGACTTACATCACCCAGAAAGCGGATCTAGAAGTAGAGCTCACCTCCGGTGTAGGACTCCAAAGCCATTTTAAGGCTTGGTGTTATTACCGATCCGCTGTCATTTACACTGAGCGGAATAACAGCTCTGGCTGCGATTTAGGTAAATCGTTGTGGCTTTCAGCAAATCGCTCCCCATGGTGGTCTGAGTGGGGAATTTAATTTAATAAACAAATGTTTGAACTGGCTTAGATTCTGCTTTTGGAAAGACAAATGAAGGTAGGCGAGCAATGCGTAACCTTGAGCTCACCGCGGGGGGTAGGCGGGGGAGAGGTGGGGGCTACCAGATGCTCTGCTGGGGATTTACCGGCGTGCGTTGCTGCCGAGGACCACCGAGGTTTTGGGGGGTGGGGGTGGAGGAGCCTGCGGTGCGCCGGGCCGCCGAGGGCGGTCCTGTAACACCACTCCCAAGGACCGTAGGCAGCCCAGAAAGAGGAAGCAGCCCCTGTGCTGAACTGGCAGGGTGAAAAGAGCGAACGTGGGAAGGAGGCGCCTGCTGGTCCGTGCTGCCTCACTGCTCGTCGCCGCCCCCTACCTGCCGAGCTCGGTCAGGCTCGGTGCCGCTCCTGCTGGCGTTAAGGACAGATTGACGAAGGGGGTCAGACAAATCCGGAGTATATGACTGGCTATCGCGGTAGAATCCAGTATGTAACTGGTTGTCATGGGGACTTTTTATTGGGTAATGATGCCCATTAAAGACTGCTTATACCTGGACCCTGATGTTCGGCACAGTGCAAGCATGTTACACAAGTGTTTCGCAAGAGGAATGGGGAACAAGCGATTCTTCTTAAATACTGAGATGGCTGTTACTGAAAGCTTCAGTCAACATTTTGATCCTTACAGCTACGGAGACACTGTTAACGTGTTCTCCACTTCTCAGAGAGCGCCCATATTCGGTGATTTAGGTATTCACCAACCTCTCCTACTCTGCGGGTGATCTCTGTGGCCAATACATGTGCTGTTAGCAGAAATCAGGCATCACCAGGCATCATTCTGTCCTCCGCAGAATATCCCATCTGAAGGATGCAATTAGTTTTGCCCCTGTTGTTGCAGTTATGAATGTTCTGACTTTGCAACATATGGCATGCGGGACAGAAAACGGAAACCATGCCAATAAAAAGTGCTTGCAGATGATTTAAGACAGGGAGCCGGGAGTGACATTCCGACGTCAAAGAAACGCCTGAACCTGATTGCGGGGCTTGTACTGTTCGAGGTTTAATACCTTCCGTATAAATTCCCTCAAGAAGGTCGGAAGGTCATCTGAAATGAGACTACTCTTTCCCCTCTGCCGTACATCTGCAGGATCATCCCATTCATGAGGCCGATGAAGTACAAAGAGCTCCTCCAGAAGGTCACCAATGCCTTTGGGCAGCAGATGGACTTATTCTATGGCGATAAAGAGGTAGGGACTTGAGGACTCTTTTGATATGTGCGAATGCTACGGGATGTTAGCGTGGCCTATGGTTTGGGTGAAGGGTTATGTATGTAGGCTTGAGTGTATGTGATGGGCCTTCCTATTAGATGGCAGGCTCAGTGTCCCCATATCTCTGTAGCCTCAATACAGTCAGCTGGTGAACAACAAGACCTTTCTTCAACTGTGCTCCTGTGGTACAATTTTTCAGGGCGTCAGACATGCAGTCGATACATGCATCCCCCCCACTTACTGCACTGTTTTTCCTCCCTTGTTCCTCCTGCATCTTCATGTGGCTCCAATTTCAGCATCCGCTAAGGTGTCAGGAGGACTTGGACAAGGCCCTGCTGAGCCTGGAGCACAGCCCGACTGGCACCAGCCTTCAGGTGTTCCTCAAGGCAGCCGAAAACCGCCACGTGAGTCCAGCTTCAGTCACGGCCCCAACGGTTAAACATTAGCTGTGGAATGGGGCACCTTGGTGCTGAGCTTAGGGTCTTTCCCAGAAGCAATTACATCATCTGTTTGTTCAGTAATTTCAAAGAGGTCAGGACTCTGCAGTGAAAATCTGGACAAGTACACTGGGTTCGCATATTTCCATGGTTTTCTGAACTATGATTCATTAAACAGGCATGAATTCTTAGAACGTTTGAAAAACAGTAGGTCGTCCTTTGGGTCCTCGGGGGAATAAATGAATTTAGAAATTCACATTAACAATCAAAGACTTTTTGGTCCCATTTAGGGTTTAGCCAGTGGTCGCCAACTGGCCGATTACAATCGACAGGTTGATCACCAAAACGTTCCCAGTCAGTCATGACAGCTCCCCCCCCCACCACAGTCTGTACAACCCTGTTTCCAGAAAAGTTTGGGATACTGTGTAAAATGTAAATGAAAACAGAATGACGTACAGATCATATAAACTCATATTTAATTGAACACAAAACACAGACAACTTGCTGAAACTAAATTTTATCGTTTTAAGACAAATATGTGCTCAATTTTAATTTGATGATAGCAGCATGTTTCAAAACAGTTTGGACAGGGGAATGTATACTACAGTGTTGCATCACCTATTCCATTAATCAACACTTGATAAATGTTAGGGAACTGAGGAGACCAGTTGCTGTAGTTTTGAAAGTGAAATGTTGTCCCTTTCTTGACTGATACAGGATTTCAGCTGCTCAATGGTTTGGGATCTCCTTTGTCATATTTTCATTTCATGATGTACCAAATGTTTTCATTGGGTGACATCTCTGGACTGCAGGCAAGCTAGTCTAGCACCCGGACTCTTCTGCTACGGAGCCATGCCGTTGTAATACAAGCAGAATCCGGTTCATCATGGTCTTGCTGAAATATACAAGGCTTTTTCTGAAATAGATGTCTGGATGGTAGCATATGTTGCTTCAAGACCTATAATATATTGTTTAGCAATAATGGTCCTTTCTAATTTGTGCAAGCTACCCAAGCCATGGGCACTAATGCACCCCTGTACCATCATGGATGCTGGCTTTTGTACTGCTCGTTGATAATACGCTGGATGTTTCCGCTCCTCTTTAACCTGGAGGATGTGGCATTCATGATTTCTAAAAGGAATTTGAAATTTTTGTCAGACCACAGGACAGTTTTCCATTTTGCCTTATACAGTATGAGCTCAGGTTCAGAAAAGTCGGCGACATTTCTGGGTCATGTTTAGATATGGTTTCTTCGTTGTATGGTAAAGTTTCATCCTGCATTTGTGGATGCAGAGACAAACTGTGTTATCAGACAATGGTTTTCGGAAGTGTTCCTGAGCCCATGCAGTGATTTCCACTATACAATCGTGTCTGTTTTTAATGCAGTGCCGCCTGACATCCCGAAGATCACAGCTATCCAGTATTGGTTTTTGGCCTTGTCCCTTGCCTACAGAGATTTCTCAGGATTCTCTGAATCTTTTAAGGATATTATGTACCGTAGATGTTGAAATTCCCAAATTCTTTGCAATATTATGTTGAGTAACATATCTCTTAAATTGTTGCACTATTTGCCCACACAGTCTTTCACAGAGTGGTGAACCTCTACCCATCTTCACTGCACAGAGACTCTGACTCTCTGGGAGGCTCTTTTTATACCCAATCATCTTACTGACCTGTTGCCAATAAACCTAAATAGTTTTGAGATATTCAACCTGGAGTTTTTTTTAGCATTACACAGCTTTTTCAGTCTTTTGTTACCCTGTCCCAACTTTTTTGAAACATGTTGCTTTCATGAAATTCAAACTGAACATGTTTGTCATAAAACACTAAAATTTCTCAGTTTCAACTATCAATGTTATCTTTGTTCTATTTTCAGTGAAATATGGATTTATATGATTTGCAAATCATTTAATTCTGTGTTTATTTACATATTACACAGCGTCCCAACTTTTTTGGAAAGGGGTTGTACAAATAAATCAAACCAAAGGGGACCTCTTAGCTTAATCACTGAGTTAAACAAATCATTCTCATATAGTCATCTAGTGTGATTTTGTGTCATTTGCTGATATCAGATCAATGTGTAATTGACATGTTTTATTTGGTTGCAAATTATTTAGATTTACTGTTTAGTTCATTTAATCAATTATTGTGGCAGTTTGATGAGCTGGCTAGTTTGACGATTAATACGTCCTTAGGGGTGATTTCAGATGTGTGCAGTTTCTAACGGCCTGGTGACGCTTAGAAGGAAAGTGCCGCCGTGATGTGTCAGAGACGCTCTCTCTCCTCCTGTGCAGCTCCTGCAGGTCAACAGAGCGGACAGGCAGAGTGAGATGAGATCCTCAAAGTCTCTGGGAGATCTGAAGGGTTCCCCGTTCAAAGGAGCGGAGAAAACTCGCAAGCACTCCACGGGTGAGTCGGTAGGAGAAAAGCGGAGGATCGCTGTCGTCCGTCAGCTTCTGGCCAGCGGGCTTCAGCCTGGGCCCAGCATGTCCTCACCACATTCACATGGGTGTCTTTCACGTTCACTGTGATGGTATCAAACGGTCCTGCCAGCTCTTTGCTGAAGACAAGCTTGCCGCATCATTATGAACCGTTTCTTCACCGTCCGCTATAAGACACCCTGACAAAGTATAATGAAAGCTGATTTAGAAGCTGGGGTTCTCATTAACACGTATTTATTTAATTACAAAATGTTACTTTGCCCTTTCATTAATCCAGTACGTAATTCAGTAGATCAAGCTGTAAGATTATTTCATGGCAAGTTACAGCTAAATTATGGAAGTGAAACAGAGCCACTGATTCGCTGTGGATCATAGTGAAAGTGCCCTGTGTGTTACAGTAAATCAGAAAGTTCCTCTCTTGTTTTAGTGGCTTGTTGTCTTTGCAGAAGAGGTTTGCAGGTCTGAAAAGGTGTACAGTCTAGTTGATTGAGCCCTGCCAGCTTGTAGTGTTTGTTTACCACATGTTTCTTAGTATAAATACACCTGCTTAAACTCTAAAGCAGTTTGCACATTCTTTCTTGCTCTCCCACGCTCTGCCATGCTGCCAAGTTCTCCCACGTTCTCCCACGTTCTCCCACGCTCTCCCACGCTCTCCCACGCTCTCCCACGCTCTCCCACGCTCTCCCACGCTCTCCCACGCTCTCCCACGTTCTCCCACGCTCTCCCACGCTCTCCCACATTCTGCCATGCTCTCCCACACTCCTGCCACGCTCCTGCCACGCTCTCGCCACACTCTCCCACATTCTCCCACGCTCTCCCACTCTCTCCCAGGTTCTCTCTGTGTGAGTTGGTCTCCTCCAGCTTCTTAATGCAGTTGATGCCTGTAGTTCAGTAGTGTGTGATTGTGTTTGAGTGTGTTGGCATTGATGGGTTGGTAGGTAGATGTGTGGGGGAACTTGTCTTCGTAGTGGGAGAATCGTCAATCCGCCAATGTCCTGAGTAGGAAGGAAGACTGCATTACCGTTTTTCCCTCCCCCCTCCATGGCCAGGATCAGTGCGCACAGGCCGCAGCTCACCCCCTCCTGGCAGCGTACCAGAAGAGCAGCAGCAGATAGCCCGGCAGGGCTCATACACCAGCATTAACAGCGAGGGCGAGTTCATCCCCGAGACCTCAGAGCAGAACGTAAGCCTTTCGCCGCGCTGCCCTGCAGGGGTCGCTCTCACTCCGGCTCGACGGCTCCAGGTCAGCGGACTCTCTGGTCCTCCTCACACTGCTCCCTCCACCAGATCCTAGACCCTTTCAGAAGTTTGGAAGACTCGCTGTCCGACGACTGTGACTCGCTGGACCAGACGCTGGACAGGTGAGGGTCACTGGTGTGTTTGCATGGCTTCAGACCCGGCCTCAGAAGGAGCTGGGGCTTTCTTGCCTTTTGAGGTGAACCTGCAGAAGACTTTTTAAGACATCTCACATAGGTAGGCTGCTGATCACCATGGCAACTCCAAAATTTTCAGTTCACCTGAAACTCTGCGGTCACTGGTGTTTCCTGCCCCTGCTGTTTCTGCAGGGCCCTAGAAATGAAAGCGACCACAGGAAACTATGGGCAGCCGCACACACGCGCAGACACACACGCGCACGTGCCTCACCTGCATGCCAGCTGTCTTTCGGCACTGTGGTACTTTCCTTTTATTTGAGCAAATTAGCAAATTTTTGTGCATTAGTTAGGCAGGTTTGGTGGGAGTCCTTATCACTGAACTCTTATCACTTATTCTACAGTTGCAGGATATGCATGAATTGTACGATGCCTGTCTGTTGTTGTTTTGTTATTATTATCATCATATTATGTGGGGGGTAACTCCACAAACCAGGATTTCCCAAGTTAGCTGGATAACTTAAGCCAAACATGAGAACTGTCCAATAGGAAGATACATGAGTGACATTCTTATTGGATAATCCTTATATTTGGTTATCTGGCTAATGAAGATATCCTGCATTGTGGAATACCCCCCTGGACTCCTGTGAAGCTGCATAGAACTGTTGGGTTCCTCTCTCCATTAATTTTCTGTACCTCCTTCACAGTACAAGGGTGTGGGCCTTTAAAGGCAAGGGAACTCCCTGGATGGGGTACCAGTTACTATCCATCTGGCTTTCAACCAGTTGTTGTGGTCAGGGTTGGGGGGAGCAGGGGGGACCTTACAGTGCTGCTTTCGGTCATGTTGCGTCCCTGTAAGATTCCGTGCCGTTATTCCACGCCTTCCCTTTGGATGCTGTTCTACATTCCCGTAGCCGGGCAGATGAATCATGCCGTGCGGGCGTTCGGGGACGCTCAATGTGACCAGGTCCCAGCTTGCAGCCTGCAGAATTTAGGGCAGGCTGCAGCCTGATCTGGGGGGGGGGGGCGTGAAGGGGGAGAGTTAAGTACGAAAATAGCCACGGTCATTTGTCTTCTTTCTGCGTTCTTGTCATTTCAGTGCTCCGTTCCCCCAGACCGGCCGGGACAGTAATTACCCAAGCCTCAGCTATGAATACAAAGGTAGGAGATGTGGGACGGTCGGCACGGTAACGCCAAGGGGCCCAGCAACGGTGCTTTGGCTCCGCCCACTGGCAGGGTGGCCACTGAATCGCCCTCGATTCATCTCCACTTCCTGTTTTCAGGCCTTCCGTCCTGCTAATGAGAGGACTGCGGCTTGACAGTAACGAACTGCAGAGAGGCCACACAGTTGTGCTACGATAGGAATATCAGGATGAACGGGGAGGTGGAGGCTGGCTGACTCATAATGTGCTGTTTGGGTGAAATTTAAATTTAGGCTAATGTTCAGCTTGTTTGCAATTAGAATAATCATGTATGTGATACTGGCTAGTATATGTTGGGGCTGTGCTGAGTATCATCCTGGTCAAATCCGTTAATCGGGGCAGGCCACACCAACCTACAGTTCTCGAGACCGCTCATGCGGTCGTGAAAGCCAAGACCTCATAGAGGTAGGGCGCCTTGAGCAAGATTTCCTTGTCTGCTTTCCCCAGCCGAAACAGGCCACCTGACTGTTTATATGAGTGCATGAGAGGTGTGTGTGCCCTGGGACCGATCTACACGAAGATAAACATGACATGTGCACAAATACACCCGCGTGCTTGCAGGGACATGCGCCCACACAGCGAGCTCGCCGTTCGCCGACGCACACCTCCCCCATAGCCTGCTATGCGCGGATACACACGCTCGGCTCATGTTTTCCCTGTCCAGTACGATGCTGGATGGGGAAATGCAAACGGGATCCAGTTACCAGCACTCTGCATTTATTTTCTTCCCCTTGTGATACTTTTTTTCTCCCACATTCCCTTCTAGGAAAAAAAAACCTAGTGGTTCCACGTCTCTGGGAGACGGGACCAAAACAACACAATCCCACAGTCGCTCGGCCCTCCTAACAGCTGTGTTCACTCACACAAGGCTCCAGAGCCCCTTTCTTGTATCGCCGGGCTTCAACGAAACCTCAACGGCTATTTTACAGACTGCCGCTTTCGCTTTTAGGTGTCGCATTAGACTTGGGTGGTTCTCTGTTTGCTGTCTCTGCAGATTTCTTCTGTTCACCTCCTCTGGAGAAAAATGACATGTAGGCTTTTAAAAAATTGTGAACTCGTGCCACGGCCGAGGGGGAAAAAAAATACTTTTTTTTTCTTTCGTACATTTGTGCATCATCACATTTTGTCTCCACACTGCCCCCTACAGGTAGGCACAATAAAGGCGGCACCTTCCCCAGGCAGTTCCACCTTTCCAGTCACAGGAAGGACTACAGTGATGGTGAGTGTGACACATTCAGCAGGAGAAATTTAGCAACCACACGCAAAACTGTGAGTTCATTTGGTGCATGTGACCTTAGCTCACAGTAACCTGTGTCCAGACCTCACTTAGAGCCTGACCTGAGATTACAATGATTTATGTGTCTCTAGTGTCCCACGTTGACTTGAGAAATAGCAGCACTTACTGTTTTTTCACTTAGACTTTAAGGGAATCTTTCTGGCTCATGTCTGCAGCCTTTGCTAATGGCTCTCGCTTTGTATGGCTCCGTCTTGCCTGTGCATGTCTGCGCCCCATCAGGATGGAGGACTTTCCCCCGCAGCTTCATGCCCCAGGAGAACCCATTCCAACTGGCGCGCCCCGGCCGCGTCTGCAGCTTTGGGGACGGCACCTTGCAGTCCTCTGACCTCCGCTCCCTGGACTGGACGGCAGAACTTACGACCCCCTCCAAGCGTGAGTGTGCCCCGGCCTTGAGCTTTTCTGGCAAGAACGGGCATTAAAAACCTTTGTCCGCCGACGTTCCCGCCTTCCTCACTGCCAAGACGCGCCAAGCCTCGCCACTAGGTTCACATTTCCAGAATCCGTGCAGGCAAACCAGCTTCACATCAAAAGTGTGCACTCAGATCAATCTATTGGTTCCGGTGTGGAATCTTGGGCAGTGTTGTGTTGTCCGTGTCTCCCTTGTGTAACATTGCCACCGACAGTGGAGAGACGGCCTTCATATTCCAGAAGTTTCCATCCGAATCGGCGCCTCGACGTCAGTTCTAATTGATCCCTTTGCGTGACTCAGTTGGCCTCGGCATCCAGTAAATCCCTCCTCTGTCAGTCTAGACAGTGATGAATGTGAGGATACAGTCTGAAATGAATTATGAGTCGGGGGTTTGGTGACGCTCCCCCCCCCCCCACACCCCCCACC
>JAODJU010000081.1:14860000-14883951 GCA_026776725.1 Gnathonemus echidnorhynchus
CAAATGGTTTACATATTCGAAATCAGCATGTTTAAATTGAGTAAGAACAGATATTGGATACCAAGATATCCGCGAAACGTTTTTTTTTGTTTTCCTGTGTTATAGTTTCTCTGAGGCAGTTCCGGAACTTTTTTTTAGTACCTACTCCAGACTAGGAACTTTTTGTTTGGACATGAACTACTGTGGAGGTGCTTACAGTGATGAATTTGCTGATTGGATAAGCCAAGAACCAGCGTTAATGTGGAAGTGCTGGGAAAAGAGACAGAAGTAGCGGAGCAAAAAAATTCCATCTGATGCATTAATGAATAATTTTTTTTTTTGCTTGTATCTACTTATTTCTGCATCGGAAAATTGAACTTTATCTCACATGCTTTTCTCATACTTTTGTTTAATATCACTGGTTTTGGTGGTGAAACTTGCCAGCGTTTATTAGCAGGATAATCTTATATTTTTATTTTGTGGAAAAAGAAATACTGATCTGCTGGCCAAATTTAATAAAAATTATAAACATATTGCAGGTCGTTTAAATAAAATAAATAAAAGGCGTCTGGTGTGTCTCGTTTTGATCGCAATTGATTCCCCCTCCCCGTGTCTAACAAAACATCTTGTCCATCCTTCATTGTTTTGGGTTGACAGTGTAGTTTCATGTGAAATTATGTATGAAGTTTAACCTACAAGCTTTTTGCGTCTCCCATGCTTATTTAGCATAAAGATCCCGGTTCCAGTTGTGAGGTGAGAAAACGACACACAAAAGTAGCCGGGAGCTACGAAAGTCTCAGGTCCTTTGAGTTCATGGGCTTGTAAACAGGGACCAGGTTCCAGAACTTTGGTGTGAAAGCACCTAATAATAGGTTCATTGAGATTATTATTGATACATGTGTTTAGCTAAGAATCATAATACCAGTAATGTGATACAATATGTAACAATGTGTCTGAAATACATTTTTCTACCCCCCATGGGAAACTGACCACACTATTTCCCATTCTTTTAATGACCCGGCAATTGTTTTTTCCATCTTGGTGATAAACTGAAATTACAGCCTGCTCTGATATGTCCAGTTTACTCTTGGCTTCTTGGGAAGGTGAACTGAGCAGGGTTTGTGGCCTGGCAAGATAAAGAGCCCCCGCTTTGGGCTTTTCATGCACACTGCTGTGGGCGATGGCCGTGAACCCAAGCCATTACCCTGCGAAGCAGCAGTACGGTGAGTTCGACCGGGGTCATTCGGGTTTGTTCGTAGCATTGTGACCAGCTGATGAAATTTCAGCCTCTTTGCTTTGTTAATGCAGTCCCATTTTATACGCAGGCCTGGATTGTACTAAATACATTTTTTAAATGGCCTGTCAGGCTTATAATTGCTTTCCTTTAAAGAAGAGCACCATTACCAGTTTGCTATGGATTTATCTGTGTGTGCTTGGAGTAACTAAATTGCTGTGACTGATGTCTTTGAGTGAGGTGTTGGTCTAGGCTGTTTCTTGCCTGCCTTGTTAACTAACCCCTCGAAAGAGACTAGATCAGGGTGTCAAAAGTGCCTTGCCAGTCTCGAATCAAGGTGAAGTGCTGTTAAATTTTATCCTTGACTGCTGCACTCTTGAAAGATGAACATTCTACAGGCTTGTTTTGACCTCGCTAGGTTGTTCATTCCTTATTGTATTCAACTGTCTTCAGGCTGGAAATAATTTTAAGGCAGGGACCGTTTGGGGGGGTATTAATATATAACAGAACTGAGGTATTGAAGCGTTACTTCATAGCATTGTGGTTTCTGACATTAATTGCTGTTAGATGTATAATGCCTTTTTGCTGTCAGTTTTGTCTTTTTTTGGGTGTTTTTTTAGGTGCTCTAAGCTCACTGTGCGCAGGTAAGTAATTAACTGTGGCCTATAGATAAGATTGTAGTGGGGGGTGGTGTTTTCATGCTTGTTTCAGCAGGAATCAAGAGGGAGGGTGTTGGGTATCTGCATGTAGCTATTTAACTCAACATGCACAGGGTATAGATGGATAGTGTTTTCTCTACTTGGCATATAAAAAATTTGTCGCAGCAATTTATAAATTAAACTCTTGATTGAGAGATGAGGATATCACTGATGACAGTCAGGTGACATTTGCTTCGTCAGTGTTGCCATGGTTTCCTCCATGGGTCCCTAATTGCTGATGTAGATGGGGAAAAAATGTGACTTAGATCCTCTCTCGGGTTACATCAAAGTGGATAAATTGTTGGAATTAAGTCTTAATTATGTAAAATGTAGGTTTTTCAGATGTGTAAGTAGAACGTGGCCTCATGGAAAAAGTTGTTCTTGACTCAGTGCACCTCTGAAGCCTGTCTGGGAGTTGTGAGTGTTTTTAAGAGTAAAAGTGTACATGGTGGTGCACACCAGACCAGCAGGTGAGGAATTAACTGGACCGGCGCCCCCTGCTTGTGGGGATAAACAGACACTGGGCAGGTGTGGTGGAGATTCTTCTTAATAGAAGACATGTGCCTGAGTTTTGAAGGAACTGGAAACTTTTGAAACTTCCCAGTGCAGCGGGTTTGAGTTTCTCACAAGCAGGACAGGCTCACGAGACGACCTGACCCGTGATTGGGGGATTTGTCTTTGTGGGTGGGGCACCGTGGCAGGGCCGTCCGGCTCGGTGGCTCGATTCCTGGCAAACCTTGAAATGGCATCTGGATGTTTGACAGAGCTGGCGTGTGACTGGGCACGGCAGCAGACTAGGCGGGAAGTGTGGTGGCGTCGGTCCAAACCGAGGCTGTCATCGCCGAGAGGGGGAAGGGGGACGGAGGATGGGGGGGGCTTGTTTGATATTCGGAATATGTCCCATATGACGGCTGGAAGAACCAAGCGGCCCATCCGTTGAGTGTTTTATGGGTCAAGGTGCTTTGTCACTCGTGTCAGTGGTGCTGTCTGGGGTCTGTCCCAGCTGTCAGTGCTCGGTCAGCTGTCTGCTTTTACTCTATTATTGGGGTGGGGGGGCACGTTTTGACCTGAGCCTGGATCCCGGTTGCGCGACGTGCACCTTGTCTGCAGCCTGGATCCCTTCCACACTCTCACCACGTCACCATGAAACTGTCTTCAGCTTTTATTCACGCCTGCGGGGGTCATGTTAGATGTAATTAATTTCCTGCCTCTCTGAAGGTTTCAGCGGGGGGGGCCCCGCTCTGGTGGCTTGGCCTTCTCTTCTATTAAAAATTTCACTCTGGACCCGCCTTTTCAGCCTCCTACGTGGCTTTGGGTTCGTTTGGGGTCTGTGGGGCAAACCTGTGGCTTCACTCTCCTGTCCGTGGTTAGGATTCGCACTGACGATGACGGCTGCAGCCCACCCCCCCGGCCCTCATGCCTCGTCTGTCACCCCCATGCTTAACCGGCACTCCACTCGGCCGCTTGTGAGCGGGGGAGGGGGTAAATTCAGTCTCACCAGCCGATTGAGGTGCGTTTGCATCATTTTTCACCGGACGGCGATTTCTCCCAGTCCTTTCAGATCCGTTTGTCTGTGAACAAAGCCTGACCCGAGCCATCCCGCTTCTGTGTGCACAGATGAAGTCTTACCGATCATGGCTTTGGGGAGGTCCGGTACCTCTGCCCAGCTGTGATGTCATCGTTCAAAAATTAACAGATGCTTCCTGACACGCACCATATATCACTACATACGTGCAAGTATCTCTTCAGGTAAAGTGCTGAGATCTGATCCACCTGGATGAAATTAGCTCTTTTTAGTTTGTGTCTGTTATTCTGGGACACAGCTGTGTTATCAGCAGTCCTCAGCTCCTGAACGTGTCTGTGCCCTTGCACGGTTCCGGTACGTATGGCGACAGGGCCTCTGACCACATTTAATCGCCGTTACTGGTTCTCTGGTTTTAATGATGCTGTTAAGATCCGTTTGTGGGATTTCGCGCCCCTCTTCCAGCCTGCTACGTGAATAAGCTCACTGGGGAGGTCGTTTTCACTTGGCAAGTGGCTGGCGGCAGGTGGCCTCTTTTCCTGGTCTCTATTGGGGGGGGGGGATGTTGTATCGGTGGTCTGTTAGCCACTGCTGGCGGGGGGGGGGGTCTCTTCACACTAGTTGTCTGCCGATAACTGGCGGAAGTGTTTCCGGCTCAGAGATCTGGAAAATTCCGCTGGACGATGGCCACCTCACACTGCCTGGCTAATCTCGCTGCGCCCAGAGTGACCTGTTCACCCCTCCAGAGCGGTGAGCCCCACACGCGTCTCAGGAAAAGCCTGTCCCTCTGCGTGCTCTCTTACTGTAAACACAATACGGATGGGAGCCGTTTGCCATGCAGGTATTATTAGTAAAAATAAAAGCCTACCCCTGAAGGCATGAGCTTGATGTCTGTTTAAAATGATGGCGAGGGTCTCTGTGCTGTTAAATATTGGCTGTAGTTACAGCTGTTTTTTTAATTCATCTAATGTTTCTCTGTGTGGATTTTTCCGGGGGCTGTTTGCGGTCATCCTGGTGTTCAGCTCCACTCTCTCGGTACCTCTGTATACAATTATTAATTTGGGCCTGTAGCCCCCTGCTGTCATCCCCCCCACACCAGATTTATTAAACATGGGACAATGCGGCCTTTGTTTATATCTAGACGGAAGGTTGTGGAAGGTGATAGAAGCTGGCAGAATCTGAGCGTCCGTACCCGGGTTGGAGGAGCACGACGCCGGGGACGGCAGGTTAACCCTACCAGGCACGTGACACCTACATGTCATGGGTTGCCGGTGTAGACAGCACGCCAAAGCCCCGCCCCCTTCATCTTGCCGACCAATCCTTGGCTCCGTCCAACCCGTGGGGTCTGCTCGCGTTCAGCCACTTTCCACTCAGCGGCTTGGTGATGTCAGACTGCAAATGTGGGATGACAATGAACCCACACCTCCTGCCTCACATATGATAATTAAAAAAAAAAAAAAGAGGGAGAAGGTGAGGTCAGTTTGTAATGGTTTGGTTGAAGGAGGTCTCTGCCACGCTACGTGTCCTCGCTGTGCCCCCCTGTGCCAGCGGGAGCGGCGGCTCAGAGCTTCCAGCATGTCGGCACCAATCAGGGCTCATTGCTGAGTCTGCAGGGCCTGCCGTGTGCTGGCCAAGCTGGGGCCTGCTGGTTCTGGGCCTGCTCAGTGGTCGGTCACCTCCAGTTCTCTGTCTGTCTGCTGAAGGCTGATGCCAGCTGGTCGATGGTCCTAGCCCCCCCCCCCGATTCTGTGACCATTGTGCATCCCGGTGACAGTCCTTTCTGGTCCTCTGTCCCAGATTTCCCCCCCCCTCCCCCCCAACACTGAGCCAATCAGTTGGATGTAACTGTTATGAAGTCTGAAAACGAGCAAATTAGCCTTTATGCTGTGGTTATATATTTCTGACTGCGTGATAATTTACATGGTGATTGTCCAAGCGTCGATTTATTAAAATTCTCATGCATTTAAAAAAAAGTTGAAAGGTTGCCCGCTGACGTTCCCCGTGGCGGATCCGGCTCCGTGTGCGTGTCTGCGGGAGAGGAGCGTGTTCCCGCTTCCCGGCCTCAGCTCTGCCTTTTTCCCCCCACAGGGAGCGGCGCCACGGCAGTGGTCCAGGCGGCCTTTTGCATCCCGCGCAAGGAGAAGGTGGCCATCAAGCGGATCAACCTGGAGAAGTGCCAGACAAGCATGGACGAGCTCCTGGTAACGTGGACACGCTCACGCGATGCACAGCCCGGGAAAATTACACAGCGAGACCTTAAAAATGATGGATGATCAGAGAGCTTCAGATTAAGGTTCTGATGCTTCTACCAGCTGAATTTGTTAACATGACAGATATAGCTGATCTGTGTTTGCGTATAAATAATGGAGTAGTGGGTAACATGTTTGAGTTGGGCGCCTCATGAGCCCATTGATTGGTTGCCTGAGCGTGCACAGCCCCTCTGTCTCCGCTGAGGTGTTTCCTGTGGTGTGTGTCTCAGTGTCGAGCCACGTCGCCGTGTTTACTCACGTTGGCTTCCGTCTCTCTGCTCCGCTGCCGGTTCTGCTTTCCGCGGTCCTGCGGACATCCAGAAACGCGACTCGTGTCAGATACATGCGTGTGATTAGGACACGGATGTGAGGAATGTGAAGTCGGGTTTGGGGTCACCTGCAGCTGCTGTGGGTCTGACCAGGTTCTTGGTCAAAGGACGCATTACATATGCTGCCTGATCATTTCACCAGTCTCTTTGCTGGGTCCCGGCCAGTACAGAAAGGACATGGAGTTTGTGTATGTGTGTATGTGTGTGTGTGTGTGTGTGTGTGTGTGTGCGCGTGCAGGTCACCCTGCTCATTAACCAGCATCAAAGTGGCTACATCACACTGTCCTGGATGGGACGTCCCCAGTCATGTGCTCTCTGGCCATGGGGATGGTTTCCATAGTAACACAGTACAGCAGTTTTCAGTTTGTCTTAGCTTAGATGGAAAAAACCTTTCTAACAAGTCTATCTGCGATTACGGACACTAGTCCTCATCAGATTTGGTTGAAGTATGAAGCATTTTCCGTCAGAAGTCTCTGCAGGATTTATTGACGTTTCTGTAGCTTAAACGACATTGCAGTGGCCATTGTTAAGAATGCTTATTAAAATAGTTTGGTACTGTTAGAACCAGACCCTTTATTCAACTGTTACCTTTGTTCATTAAAAATCAAGGCATCGGTCTGATTAGTAGGTCTTGGTTAATTTATTGCTGGTATATAGACTTGGGTCAATATTGGGTCAAACTTAGCAGTACCAGAGCTAAAGACATAACTACTAAAAAAATGGAGATGATTGCATTGGACAGTCAGCCTTGTATGAGGGATTTTTTCGGCCACCACTTTGTACCAAAATCTCCCAACTTCTTCACTGTCTCACTGCCTGCATTATATGATGTGTTTGCTGCACGCAATCATGGAATCTTAAGTGGCAGTGTCACTGATATCAGGTTCATTGCAAATTTGTCAAGCTCAGAGTTGAACCAGTTATTGGTGTTGATTATCAGTATTGGAAATATGAGCCAAATGTTTCAGTTATCAGTATCTGCTAAAATTTCCACAATGGCACGCCACTACTATTTTTGTAATTAATCTGAGAATTAAAGTGAAAGTATGAGAAGTGCAGTCCTGATATCTGAAGTCCTCACATGGGTGATTCTATATTTCCTAGTAAGAAGTAGTTGGGCAGTGTTAGAAGGTCCTGTGTGCAGCCCACACGGCTCATTAACTGGACAAGTTCGCTTGTCGCTGCAAATAATACGTCCTTTTAGCGAGGGTCCCGAGGGTCCTGGGGGCCCCGGAGCTTGTGGGTGAATGTTCCCATTCATCAGTCCTTACTGAAGCCTGCAGTCACCGGCTAGGCAGAATTTTGACCCTCTTCGTTGTCCTTCCTGCTCTTCATGAACGTGGACTGTTCAGGTCAGGCTGCATGGATTTTTGCAGAACCGCTGCTGAGAAATAACACACATCAGCCAGGATACCCTGCTGAATGAATTCAAAGTGTTGGATCTGGTTCTGGTCCCGCTGAAGTTCATGTTCAACTTCAGTGAAAGTCTCTGGATGGCGTGCAGCCCCTAAGCTCCTAAATGGAATGGAAATTCCTTTGGGAACCAAGTGTCTCCCAAGTGTTTTTGGCTCTCTTGACATTGGCTAAACAATTATTTTTAGACCTGCTGTGGTTAGATGAAGGCAGGCCTCCTCGGTGACCTGGAACTGCTATTCACTGCTGTTGGTGCTCATCGGAAGTCTGATAGCCAATAGCAGAAGCCTGTGATTATCATGTGAGTGAAGGTCTTCAGTTCACTGTTAGCCGGAAGTTAAGCTCCTGTTTCATAGGTATACAGAGTGTTGTTACTGTGCCCAACATGCAATGAAGAGCATTAAAAATTAAGGGTTGCTGGCCAGACAGCAATCCCCGGGCTTTGGACAAGCCTGTGGGTCATAGTTGGGGAGAAGGCATCACTCCATGACATCATTGTTAAAGCTGTGCCAGAAGCAGAATCCTGAATGCTGCTAGGAGATGAATGCTTCGTCCTTATAGGTCATCTCAAGGCCATGTGTCAGTTGGTAACTCATACTCATACAAACAGGAAAGAAAACCGTTACCCTTTGGAAATCGTATTCAAAATCATGATACGCACGTCCGAATCTGTATTTACAAAGTTGTGTTGTTTGTGGGGTTCAGATGCTCGGAGGGTGGAATGGTGGAGTTTGCATGTTCTCCCATGTTTGTGCAAATTTCCTCACAATGTCCAGTCCAATTTTTTCAGGTTGGCCTCCTGTAGATGCCTCCTAGACCCTCTGTGAAAGTGGTCCTCCAGCTAGGATGGCATCCCCCCTTTTAGCAGCAGGGTATCCCCCCCCCATGCTCCTACAAGCAACAAGTTGGCCCTTCAGTGGAAGTGGTGCATCAGCGCTCTGTGGTCAGGTCGCTATGGTATGAGCTGTCAAGTGGGCTGCTAAGAGGCTCTTTCCGGAAGGAATGGGTGGGTTGACAGCTCTTACTGTCACACTCGAATCTTTGCTCAAAAATGGTGCACTAAAGGCTCTCGGTGGGGTGGGAATAGTGTCAATTGGCTACTGAATGTTTATCTATGAGATATGACAGGAGGTAGAAGTGAACGGAATGGAGAGTGGCTAGTTTGATATGATTGGCTGATACATGGCTTTGGGTATGCTCCCTGAAGTACAGCCTCCGGCCAGGGTGTGGCAGTGTTGTGATTTCAGTGGCAAAAAGCGGCAGCTTATGGGGTCAGCAGCATCTTGTGTCATTCAGCTGTTGGTTACATGTGACGATGAGTGGCTGCAGGAAAGAATTTCAGTCCCGCTTTGTGTCGACTGGAGCTTGCCCAGCATGCTGTGATGGAGCCCAGAACACAACTCAGGGAACTCTTGGAGAAGTTTGACAGTTGGGACACTACAATTAATGGCCAGAAACCCCTAAAATGGAAAGTTCTTCAAAGTCTCTGGATTTGCCATAAGGATTGATGTGTGGCCTCTCTGCCAGCTGACCGAGGGGATTGTAAAGGTGTGCAGATCTCCGGCAGCCATCTTTCAGTTGTTGGGCGCTGGAGCAGGGTGAGGAACTGTAGGAAGCATCACATCGGGAAGCGAGAACTGTGCTTTCCATAAGCTGGGTGCGAGTCAGGCTGATCGGCTCCATACCGTCGTCATTGTTCTCAGGCTCTCAGACACCATCTGAGGGTTTTCTTTTTTCCCAGCCCAGAATGGTTTCTCTTTCTCCTGCATGAATGTGAGTCCTCAGGCCTGCGGTTGGATTATTTCCCCTCTAATTACTGCATGTTTTGCTTCCTTGGCACGCCGCCGCCAAATCGCCTGCTCTTAACTCGCTTTAGCGTTGATCTCAGATGGGAGTTTCCGCTGCGGATGCCGGTGCGATCTGGCCGGGGAGCCACCGTGCCCCTCAGGGGTGGCGGTTTAAGCCGGTCCAGCCTCTCGCTTAGCTGTTCCTCATTCGTGCACGCACACCTGGTCATTAAGGCTGAGCCACTGTCGAGGCGTTCCCTCGTAAGGCTTAACTTTCTGTTTGCTGAAGCATTGCTCTGATCCCTCTGTATCAAAGAGAAATCTAATTGTATTACTGATATTAATTAATATTTGCCAGCCAGCAACGAAGGGCTTCTCTTTTCCCAGGATAATCTTTGAGAAGTAATTGCAGATGGGCCTGTCACTCCCACCTGCCTCACTGCAGTCATGCACAAGTTAATTTCCTGCATTTTTGTTCTATCCTGTCAATGTCGCTTCTTGGGTAGTTTACCCTTGAAATGCCTCTTGTGACTGAAAATCATTGTCACCTCACCTCACCTTCCTCATGCCTCTGGGTGTGTCTGTAAGCCCTTCTAATTGGTACATCAGTGCAGAGAGCAGTGCTCGCCTTCTGATTGGTGCATCAGTGCAGAGAGCGGCGCGCTCCACGTTGAGGGGGTCTTGTCACGGGGTTTGGGGGAGTGACCATGCCTTGGAGCTGAAAGGGGCATGCAGGGTGGGGGTGATATCATCCAGCCATTGTGAACGGGTGGGTTCCTGGCAGGGTGCCAGGGTGAGGCCGCTGATAAGGGCAGGTCCGATATCGCTGACACGAGGCTGTTTGGAACTCTGGCTGGGGGGGAGGCTGGAAAGAATCTGGGGGCCCTGGGTTTGGAGCGTGTCCTGAAAGCCCTTCCCTCCACTCGGCCCTGCTGTTCCGCGACCCAGAAAACGCAGGGCCTTCCATTCTTAGCTTCCCTTCCTTGTTTGCGTGCCAAAAAGAGGGCTGAATGCTCCAGTCTGATTGGCTGAACAGATCTCTGAAAATGAGAAATGAGTAAAGACTTAAAGGTGGTATTAAGAAATTGCAGCGCGTGAATTCTCCTTAAAGAGAATTAACATGACGCATCAGGGTGTTTCCTGGAGTTTACGTCATGTTGTTGGGCTGTGGGAGGGATTCAAACTCACATACAAACAGGGGAGAACATCAAAACTCACATACAAACAGAAGGGGTGGGGTTCAAACCCCCATCCCCAGATGTCTAGATGACAGTGCAACCAACTGTATCAGAATCCTTTTTGGGGCTGTTAGTCCTTGTTTTGTTTCCAAGCTGGGCAGGGTTGTTTCTCTGGTTCACTGCGATGTCTTGTTGTGTCCAGCTGACACTGTTGTCATGTTCATTCTTCTGCCGCTTTCCTCCCTGATGACACTGCCTTGCATGGGGGTGAGTTTGCGCAGAAGGAGGCAGGCTGGCAGCCCCCACTTGAGCCCCTCCCGCCGCGAATAACCGCTCTTTTTGAAATCGATTGAGCCGGTGAGGCGTGACTGATCCCCGGAGGGTGTCCCATTCTTTGTTGTGCGAGCTTTGGCCGATGGATGCTGGTGGCCCCCGGGGTATCCCAGTGTGGAGGTTGAAATAACAGCACCTGTCGTGGTCCAGCGAGAATCGCCAGGGCCTCTCGCACGCTCAGGCCCGCTTGTGTCCTTTGAGCTGCGGTCCCGAGGACTTGGGCTTCCCTGAGGTCAAGGACTTCCCAAGGTCAAGGACTTCCCAAGACCAGCACCTTCTGTTTGTCCAAGGGGTCATCCATTACCAAGAGGTGACTGGGGATCGTCTTATGGGACGTTAAGGTTTAAATGCTTTGGGAGTTAGGGGGACAGTGATTACATGCTTTCAGCTATTCAGGGTTGCATTAATTAAATGTGTCATTGTGAGAGGCACCGTTCACGTGGACTTCTGTGAATATGAAAGCTGAACCTGATGCCTTTATTTGACAGTTATAGCAGCCTGCAGCAGGGTGTGGCTCTGCAGGTGCACACACTTATAAAGTATTATATAATTAGGCGCATGTCTAGCACAAATCTAGAGCAAATGATTTGATCTAGTGCAGGTTGGCCTGGTTATGGATTTCTGTCTAAAAGAAAAGAAACTGGTGATTTAAATCCTGACAAGCTGATTTTATAAGCATTCGGTACTGCTTATAAAATCCACGAAATGTGTCTATTACTTGGTGCTACCTTCCTGACAGCAACCCTGTTAGAAAGCGTGTACCAGGGGCATTCCCTTAAGAGTTCCTGTGTTCTGCCGCCTTGTACGCCTTTTGCACATGGAGGTACGTGTGTCCACTGGTGGGCCTGCCATTTCACGCGCCGACCATCCCTGTCTTCACCTTACAAAGAGTTGCCGATAAACCTGGTGTAAATAACTGAACCATGAGTCGTTATCAGAAATATCCTGTAATGGTACGAATCTGGTGGGAACAGAAGTGTTATTTTGTTGTTTCGTGTCATTGTTTGTAGGCATTGTGGGGAACAGCCTATGAATATTTCATTTAATCACCAGCTATGCAGTAAGAGAGTGATTTCCCCCCTTGTGCTTGTCCTTGCTGATAAGGATTCTGTAGTAAGCAGAGTGCTCCCTGAAGTCGGTGCTGAAGACCAGCTATGGGGGCGCGGACGGTCGTCGCTCACACTTCATCCGGCCGCACAGTTTGAATAGAGATTTTACGTTTTGCAGGAGGATAAAATGGGATGTGGTGTTTTTGGGAAGGTCGACCTTCCAGAGATGTACTGGTTTCTTCTGACGCTGGGACGATGGTTGTGGAACTCTCCGTGGACCTCCCTGAGATTGGTCACCACAGATGACCTCGCTGAGAGGCGCGGAGATTAGGCGGCTCTTTACTGACTGGAACCACAAGTAGATGAAGGAAAAAAGTATTGCAGTGGAAGGAGGTGGGAACGGAGCTTGGGTTAGCTTTGGATTAACTTTGCGTTAGCTTTGCATCAGCCTCGTGCAACTTTAACGGGCGTATCTGGGTATAAAGCCACTTAGGTGTGCTTCAGGCTGTCAGTATTAATAAATAAAGGTTCATGTTTCGGTTAGTCTCTGGCACTTTACGCATCACCGCTGATACATAATGAAATTCACTTTTAACCATCGGCTTGCTGTAATTAAATATAAAACAGCAGTAACAGGAGATTCACTTCCCTTTTATATTTATTTTTTTATAACTGATATTTTTAGATTGGGGGGAAATGGGCTAAAAGCTCCCACTGTTCAGTGATGCTTTGCTCAGGGTGGCAAAGAAGATCATTCTTCTCATGCTTGCCATTCAGATGATTTACAGCGTGGAATACTGATGGCCCCTTATAGGCACATGTGGGGGTCTTTAAAAAGCAGTACAGGATGTGTGCAAAACATTGGGGTGGGATGTGTGTGTATAAAATACCCATACATGCATATGTGAGGGATTTTGAATAACAAGTCAACAACAAATAAACAAACATTGCCATTTACACTAGTACAGGTACACTGAAACTTCTCTGTGCTGACCCCATCTTGCTCTTCATAGCTTGGCGGTCATAGCACAGGTTCAGCTAACGCACAGCGCCCCTAGTGCTGGCCAACAGACATGTGACTGTTCTGCTGAGGCCGGGGCTCGAACCGGCAACCTTCTCATCACAGGCGCAGAGACTTATCCCGCTAAGCCACTCACAGGCCCCAAGTCTGGTATAAATACATAATTTATAATGATTTAATTCATGGAGAACCCATTAAAATGCAAAATGTCATAAAAACCTGATTTGGTTGATTTAATATGTGACATTGAAAGAAACAGAAATAACCATTAACAATACTGAGAAACAATCTCTATGGATTGGAGTCTCTTTATTCACTAGGGCGGTCCTTAAAAATCAACTTCTGAAATTTCTTGCTCTCACCCCATAGTTTTGTTCTTTGACATCAGAAAATGTTTTTAAAAATTTACTGGACAATTTTTGAACAAATTTAGGGGTTGCTCAAACACCTTGAAAATAGAAGATTTTAAGTTAAAAGTGTGAATCTCGCCTATGGCACATCGCATTGGTATAACCTGCCTTGTGTGGCTATGCTCAAGTTTCTTTTACTTATTTATTAATTTTGGAATAAACAGTTTAACATTCTTTGCAGTTTTTACAGTAGCCATATTGTTGTCTGCATCATTATTGCATAATACTTTCTAAGTTTCTAAAACCTGATAGAGTGAAATTTAATTATCTGTAAGTAGGGGTGTAGCGATATACTCAGCCCACGAGACGAGACACGATATTGGGTTCACGAGAATGAGACGAGACGATATTTTAACAATACTTTAAGGAAAACTTCAAAGAGAAAATGTATTACTGGAAAGCAGCCTTTTATTTGATTAATTTGAAAGACAAAACATGCTAAATAATGCAGATGTATGGTGAAATGTGTTAATCACCATCATCATATGCAGTAAAGAACAGAACAAATATCTAGCACCATAAAATATTTAACCACAAACTCAAATGACAGGCTTCTCTCCTATTTGACTTCTCAATTGAACATAAAATATAATATAAATAAAACAATATAAATAACAAACAACACTTTTTTTTAATGTTTTCTTCACCGGTGCAGAGGATTTAAGTAAAGAGCTTTGATGGTGCTGGAAATAGCTTTGCATAGTAGCAGCATTAGCCGAGATGTTAAGAGCAGAACCACATCATTTGTACTCAACCAGCTTCAGACATCCCAGCCTCGTGATGACTATCATGAACTGCTGGAGTTGACACTAATATTTTCCTTGGAGATACTCCATTGTGTGGTCTGAAGTTCATGGCTCCAGGTGCAATGCATCAAGCACTTTGGATGGCAAAGGCCATATACTCCGTCATAATCTGGTTATTCCGAACTCAATTCAGCCTGACGAGCTCGTGAGGAGAAGGGACTTTGAGATATATGCATTTTTATCATATGACTGTACTTCACAGCTTGGTATACCTGTCCCATTGCACCATGTGTACCTAACAATGACCTGTTTCTTCAGCAGCTAATTGCATATGACTCAGTGAATCCAGCTCTGTAGCCCGCAGCAAGTTTGCAGGACACCTGTGGTACCTCAGTGAGGAACTCATTGGGCTGGCTTTCTTTGAGGCAGCAGTCAGTTCTGAATCAAAACGAGTAATGGTTAAAAACATAAATGAAAAGGAAGGAGATGATGAACCTGCAAAATGAATCTTTAACCTGAAAGTTAACCTGAAACGGTGCACTAACATGAAAATTGATGACTTTGTTACCAAACGAACACTGTCATCCTTTCAGCATCTGCAACTGCCTGTTGGCTTCCTGGAGCTTGATGTAGCCTTATGGAATGAAAACACAGATTATCAGCACTGCTTGAATGTTGTACATAACATGCATGTTGTCAATTACACAGCTGAATGGGCAGTTTGTTATTGAGGAGTACAATGCCATACTGACAAAGAAAGAAACTCAAAAACAATACCTGTTGCAGGTCGTGAAACAGCATCGCAAACAATTGCCTGACTGTTCTAAACAAACTTTCCAACAACTGACTGCAAAACTATGTTGATACGGATTACGGACTTGATTCTCAGCGATATTTAATAATTTTCACGTTTGTTTCAGTTGTCTTTAGAAATACTGTGTTCAGTTGAATGGAAACAGTTGGTGGAATGGAAAGTGAATGATGTTAAGAGCCATAGCGCACATTTTCACTAATTTTGACTAACAAATTGTCAGTAACTGACCATGATTTCATTATTTGTGAGCACTGCTTCATATTCAGTGGTTTCAACACAAACAACTGTTGTAGCGTTATGTAAAAATAACGTTTGATAGATCTATATTTCACCCTTACTTAGAATTTTGGTATTAACCATAACTTTGTTCTCCTTGAGCAACCCCTAAATATCGATATTGATATCCGATATCACTCAAACTTTGCAGAAATACTTCTTTTGTTGCCCATGACAGTATTAGAGGGTGAGACCTAAGGAATCTTGCAGTTTTGTTTTTGATGCATACTTAAGGACGCTATTATTCACCATATACCAAAAAGTACAAGGAATTTGTTTTTGTGGGGGTATGCAAGGTAAACGTACTGTCTAGACGAAAAACATGAACAGATACACAAAACAAATGGAATAAAAGTACAGAGAGAGGATAAGAAGATGCGCTATTATTAAATATACAAGCGTGGCATATAAATAAGGGTGAGATGACAAGATGTGACAACATTCAATTCCAGTGATTGTAAGATGTGTAGATTTAGAGGTATCTGCTTAATGAGACCTTGGGAGGCTGTCTTTCGGTGTGCTTCCTTCAACTGAAAGGTGTGATTAAAAATAACACGACTGTAGATGCTTGAGCCATTAGACAGTAAGTGTGAAGTGCATCGTTTCCGACACGTCTGCCGAGGTAAATGGCCGAGGTTGTCAGTCTTCATAAGCGCCTAAGTGGTGCTGGATGGGGGCAGCGTTCTGCGAGCCTCTTGTTTTGACGAATCAATAAGGGCCGCTTCAGAAGACGGCCTCGGTAAACCTGTCTGGGACCAATGGGAGGGCGAGTGTGTGGCCCATTTGGTTAGGACATGGGTACAAATGAAATGGTCGGCTGAGTACCCTCCAGGTACTCCATGGTTTGGCAGGCCCTGGTTAATCAAAAAGAAAAAAATGTATGTTGCTGTGGCATCTGCCAAATAACTAAAAAAGTGTTAATTGGGCTCCGTTTGAGGATGGAGCACCTTGATTTATGATGCTGGTGGTCTTGAGATACCAGCATGAGCTTGGGGTTCGGGTGACTTTTGGCTCATCGCAGAACTTCAGCCATTACTGAAAGGCTGGACCTGAGTTTCCAGGGAGTCACCGATCTCGGTCCCTCATAGGATGCTGCACGTCTCACTTCGCTTTCCTTGGCGAAGTTCCCATTTTGTGGGACTGAGGCGGGGCCTGCCATCAATTGTCCTCATTCATCAAAGAGTCTTGGTACCTTGCTGGAAAATTACAGGGTTTGCAGTCCATGTGTGACGATTTCCGCAGTGATGGACAAAAAACACTGTGCCCCAGCCGTCCTTGCAAATAAACGTCTTTGGGTTTCACGGTCCTTCTCGGAAGGGTTTGTTGCAGAAAATATTTGCTTTCCTGTGAAATATTTATCTGTCTACAGGGGGTTTAACGTGTCCGGGTTTGATAGGAATCAAATGCTGGTCTACAGAAGATACTTTGAAGGATCCCTGCTTATTGAAGGCTGCTTTGAAGCCTACTCTCTCCATATTTCGTAGCGGAGCATGCCAGACAATATCCAGTTTGTTATGAATTATTTATGCGTTTTCGATGGTTTTCTTTGCACGCGTAGGTAGATGGGTTGAAATACAATCCCCGCTTGAAGTACACTTTCAGCTTTTTTTTTACGTAGCTTCTAGTGAGTTTGGGTCACATTCAAGTAGCCCCCCCCACCCATAAAATCTCCTGATCCTGCAGCCTCTGGATGCAGCAGAACTGGGCACACGTGCTTCTGTGTGTGTGTGTTTTTTTTGCTGTGCTGTGCGTGGATCTGACTTGTTATAAAAGCAGTTCCGGCTGAGAGATCTTGCCTTGGGTGTAAACACAGTGACCCTGCCCTGTCCTGGGACTCCCCCTCCTGTGATTACAGAACGTGATGCTGCTTCTGACCCTGTGGGAGGTGGGGTTAGCCCCCCACCCCGCTTCATCCTGATTGGTTAATAGTGCAAGGTGACCACGCCCACATTGTGTTTCATGGCCCCTCTGCTGGCTCATGTTCTGCTCCATATCGTTGGCCCGAAACTGTAGTAAAACTATTCATAGCCGATAATTTGGTGCTGTATGTAAGTTGATAACATGGTAAATAATTTACCGGGTAAAAATAATGAAAATTTATTGTGAGGACATTTGGGAAGCAGCGGTGGGGGTTTCCAGTGTCAGGAAGCTTGGGAGGGAGGGGGGATCCTGGATTGGTTTACGGTAGTATAATTACCCTGCAAAGACCTTCTTGCAGCCGCTCTGTCTCCACTGACGACAAGCTCACTGGCGAGGTGTCCCTGTCACCCTGATGCCGGGCGCTCGGTGATCATGTGACCGGCCCCCACGGCTTGGCAAGTGCAGCTGTTGCTCCTGGTCGTTGTAGTGGAGGGGATTTTGTGTGTGTGTGTGTGTGTTGGCCAGTGCCCATTCTCCCAGGATGACAGGACACCAGAGGTAGGCTGGTGGAAGCATCAGCAGAGAGGCGGGGTTGGGGGGGGTCAGTTTGGGGCTGTCAATGCAAACAATCTGGCGTGATGTCGGCAGTGGGAGCTAATGGAGGGTCATCCCAGGCCTTGGTGGACAGATGGCCTGCGAGGGCGACCATGAGGAGAGGAGACGATGGTTTTTCCATGTTCATCCCTTAGTAGATAAGAGAAACTGCCCGCCACTCCAGCTGTTTGCTTGGGGGAGGAGGTTGGTGTTACACGGTGACTTGGAGGCGCTGTTGATGTCCGAGTCCGGTTCTGACGGCTTTGGTGATGTATGCCGGCCGGAGTAATTGGAATCGGTCGTATCGCTCACTCGTGCGAGCGAAGTGTGAACGGGCATGTAGAGTCCCAGGGGAGGTTGTTAGCAGCACCAGGCTGGTCAGGAAGACCGGCTGCCTCTGAGCCGTGCAGCTGGCCTGGACCGGCTCCGCTTCCCAACTACAGGATTAAAATCATTAAGTTAGGAGCTGGATCGCGGTTCGTCTGAAATCTCACAAGACCTTTTCTCTCCTAGTTAAGACTTATGGTTCATTCTTGTCTTTTATTCAAGTTCCTCGAGGGTAGATCAGTTGGCCATGGCTGGTCAATGCATTCAAATAAGCAGCCAGAGCCTGATCTCCTTCGGCTCTGTGGGGGATGCGCTGAAGCAGGGATGGGGGTCCGTGCCAAGCCCGGGGCCCAGCGTGGCGGCCGCAGATCCGTCTGGGCAGAGGGAGCTTTTGTGATGGAGGCAGAATGTCGCGTCTCTGAGCTCCAAATCCCTGGCAGACAGGCACCTCCCGCCAGATTGAGCACGCGCGTGCGTTAATGGAGTTGTTGTGTAGCACGGCGTGGGAGATCGGCTCATTCACGCTTCCCGTTTGACAGCTGCTCTCGTTTCCTCCCGTTCCTGATGGATCCTCTGCGTCATCACGACACTGTAGATGCCTGGTCTACCCATGCAGGTGAATGCTCATTAATGCTCGTCCCTGACTCGGTCATCGTAGCTTGGCTGCGTCTCCGTCTTGCCTGGAAGGTCCTCCGGGGTGTTCCTGTGCGGCAGAGACCGCCCTGACTTTTGCGAGGCGGGGCCGTCCTTTATTACAGTTTGGGCTCCAGGTCGACAGCGATGAGACAAAGGCCCGCCTGCCACCCGTGGAAGTCGCTCAGTGCTTGGCTGCCATCACGACCGGCACGCCGCCAGACTCCGTCTGCCGCTTCTGGAGCTGGCGGCCGTTTAGGAACCATGAATCATGCGCTCATCTCGGCGAATTACACCAGGCAGAAGTTGGGGGGGGGGGCTCTTTGTGTGTTTAGCTCAGAAGCTGAGCTGGGGTGTCAGGTGAGCTGCCATTGGCCGTTTCCCAGGATGACATCATCCTGTCAGTGGTGGGTGCTGCATTTCCATCAATGAAGGGGGGCAGTGATTTGGACGATAAGACCATCAGCTTCCTGACACGTGAGCCCTGTGATGTCAGGGTTACAGGAACCTTATTCTTCTCATGAAGCCATGCATGGAGCTTGGTCCCCCAGCCTTCCTGACTGCTCCCTCTCTCTTGCCCCCCTCCCCCCAGAAAGAGATCCAGGCCATGAGTCAGTGCCACCACCCCAACATCGTCTCCTACTACACCTCATTTGTGGTCAAGGACGAGCTCTGGTTGGTGATGAAGTTACTCAGTGGAGGTAAGTCACCGCTCTGTCCCAGCATGCTCTCTGGTCCCAGCATGCTCTCTGGTCCCAGCATGCTCTCTGGTCCCAGCATGCTCTCTGGTCCCATAATGCCTTGTGGCAGGAGTGAGCGAGTGTGAGAGAGAGGAAGGGAGGACCCTCCGTTCGTCTGGGCTTAGGACCCGTGATAAGACGTCAGCAGCCCTGGGGGGAGATGGAGAGCATGCTGGTAATGTGACACATGAGCATCTACATGGACGCGGAGGATGTTTCAGTGGATGCTGCAGAGACCTCAGAAATTTGTCAGTGTGGGGGAAGTGCTGCTGGCTGGAGGAAGGGGGGGGAGCCAGATCCACTCCCCTGTGATTTGCCTTGTGTGGATGTATCCCCGTCACATCTCTATCCCGTTTCCGATGTGTGAATGACCAGGCCAGACAAAAGTCAGACGGAACGGAGTGTCTGTGGCATGCCCCCTGCAGGGAGCAGCTGGGAATGCAGCGACCGCTACCACCTCGACGGCGTCGCGTGACGGGTTGATAACGCAGACATCTCCGTGCTGCCCAGAGAATCTTGTGCGAATACCAGAGGCCTCTGGGTTGTGGACTTGGTAGCAGTGAATAATTCAAGGTTCCTGACAGCAGCCAGCCACGGGCCAGAAGTGCAGTCAGAATTAATAGGGTTCAGCTCAAGTATCTCATGTATATGTTAAAAAAAACTGATTCATCGTTTGTGACCTCACTCCCAAAAGATCAGGGATAAAAAGGATACATTTTAAAAATTTCTTCCTTATTTTATCGAAAATCCCAGCTCGGTTATCCCCGAAATCCGCTGAACGTGACCTGGATTTCCGCCGCCCCCCTCCTCAGACACCCCTGAGAGTGTTGAGGCGCATGCTCAGAGCGACCTCGTCTGGAGGTCGAGCTCGTTACCGCAATTTTACTAGCCGCGGGCTCCCCTTACTCTCGCGATAATGACCAATGAACTTGACATACGATTAATGCATGCGATGCAATTTTATTTAGCAATTTTATTTTGAATAATGCTTTTAAAATATACGACCCTATAAAGACGTCCCCGTCTTTAAATGTGCTTGCTGCAGTTAATGGTTTTATACATGCTAATTATGTCCTATTAAAGGTTTTATCCTGATCTGGGGTTTTACATAATGGTGACGAGCATGGAATGCTCAGTCCTGGTCAAATAGGCATATATTTATTACGGGGAAGACTTTAGGGGTAAAGTGGCATGTCTGTGTAAATTGAACCGTTTTAGAAGTTTCCGGAAATTTCTGGCACTCGACTCTGTTTCTAAAGAGTCAGTCAACAGCAGGCGACAGGGCCTGCCACAAATAGTTTTGACTGTACCGTCTGAATTAGGATGTCTTACAGAAGGGCTCTTCCAACCTCGATTGGGGAGATACAGACCCGTTTGCCGGCTTTAGCGCAGGTGGATACTGCCACTGCGTCAGGGAAAGTAGAACAGGATGTTCAGGGACTCTGCAGGCTGTATGTTGGAACGCTCTAATTGCCCGTGGTCACATGACCCCCCTCGGACGGCGGGAGCGTGTTACACCCGCTGTTGTCTCCCGCAGAGCGCAGTTGACGCCTCTCCTTTCCAGTTCGTCGTAGGTCCTTTTCGTGATGCAGAGCCGATCTGTACGTGTTTGTAAAGTGCTTCGATGTCGTCGCCGGGAATTTCTAGGGAATTACCAGTGAGATCATTAATCCACAGCTTCTCTGACTTTTTATGGAACACGGGGCTTTGTAAGGCAGCACAAAGGCAGCGTGCTCTGCTGATCTCATCACAAAAGGCTCAGTGGAGCTCCCCGATGATTAAAAGGACTAACTGTTGATTTGATGACACCACAGAAGATTCTTCGGCCCTCCTCATTTTTTGCGTCTGAGTCGCCCATCATGCCGCAGGGATCTGTAGTCTTCTCGCCATCCTGCGTTGACCTCCCGTTGGGAGGCTTTTAGAATGCTGATGAGCATCTTCTCTAGCCGTCACCTTCTGGGGTGTAGCGTTACTCTGCTTTTTCAGTGATTCATTCATGGGGAACTTTTTCTTCTTGATTATGGAGCTTGCCAGTATTATTGATGTCTGGTCTGGGACGCCCACCCCAAAAGCGTGGCCCCGTTTATCCAGGTCATCTTTGCCAAACTGCCCTCTCCTCAGGCTCCTCCACACCTTCCTGGTGAGGATTTATCCTCATGAGTGACCTTGAGCGTTCAGCCAAGACCTGCGCTATCTCGCTGCTCTACACACCCTGCTTCCTGCCTGGCCCCTCCCGTTCTGGACAGCTTCCTCATCCTCCTCCTCACCACAAATCACATTGGCTGGCCGTTGCTTTTACTCTTGCCTGCGTTTCTGTTTATAGGGACGTCGTCTCTCCCCGAGTTGGTCACGCGTCCAGCTCTGTGGCGTTGGTGGCTCTGTTAATTCCATGCTGCCTTTGGGAGGCGGCTGAGAACGACGCAGGTTGAGGGGTGAACATCTGCCTGACACCACGGGGCCGTCTAGAACCTGCTCTCTAAGTGCGAGGAGATGAACGGCCCGTCCCTAAACTGGCAGCCAGCCTCATCTGCAGGGTGGGAGGGATTAGATGGGAGTTGTTACTAGGGTGCAAGTGGCTAGAACACTGGGAAACAGCGGTGTCCCGCCTTCAAGGGGGGAGTCCGTCTGTGCTGTGCATCTCGTGTGCAAGACACGTGAGCTTGGCGCTCGAGACCCTTCCCAGTACCTGAATGTGCAGACTGCATGTTCTAACTCCCCACCAAAATGCCCCCCCCCCCCACTTCGTCGACTTTAATCTCGTTATTTTGAAATGCAGCGATTTATCAGAGTGGGCTGAAATGCAGAAGGATGATCACATCTTAGTACCTTTTTATCTTAAGATAAAATCCTCCGTGTCTTATTCCTGTAACCAGTCCGATGAATTATTTATGATCTCGTGACAGAATACTAAGTTTATTGGGAATAATTGCAGCGGGAACGGTTTGATTGAAAGACAGCCGAATGAAAAGCATTTAAAGTGCTGGTTGATGGATGAGTGTCGCTCTTTTCTGTCCGTCAGGCTCCGTGCTGGATGTCATCAAGCACATCATCTCGCGGGGGGAGCACAAGAGCGGCGTCCTGGACGAGGGCAGCATCGCCACCGTCCTGAAGGAGGTTCTGGAGGGCTTGGAGTATCTGCACAAGAACGGGCAGATTCACAGGTACGGCTCCCCCTGCAGGCAGCTCCTCTTCCTGCAATCTGCACTTTTAATTACATCTCTGTTTTTGTGCCGGGGAGTTTGTCATCACAAACTCATGAGGTGTTTCGGGGTCTCGGTCACATGCTGCTGAATGTGGGGCGTCTCTCTGAGCTTCACATGTCCTCCCCCTCCCGAGGTGACCCAATCTCACATGCGTCATCGGCATGACTATGCCTGGGGGGTGCTGTGCAGTGAGACTCGCGGAGGTTAAGGCTTAATGCCCCATTTGCAGGGGTGGGCCATCAGCCGCCTAGTTTAGCCCCCACAAACATTCTCTTTTGGGGGGGCATCTCTCCCTGCCTAAATGCTCAGGGAGCCGTGTCGGTCCTTCCTTAAAGTTCATAAAGTTAAAGTCGTCTTCGTCCCTTCCAAAGACAGCCTTGCCGGTCCCCCCCCCCCTGACGCGTGCTGAAAATGAGGCAGGATTTCAGGGAGATATCCTCAGCGTTTGGCAGCGACAGCCACAAAGACATATGTTTTAATCTTGCTCTTTCGCTGACTCTGCTTTCTCTGTGCATCTGCTCAGCAGCCTTACAGCTTCAGATGAGAAGCTTTTTATTAAAAAATAAAAAATAATACAAAAAGAAACATCAGCTGGGGAAAAAGGGCTTTTTCAGAAAAAGCATGTCTGTTTACCTTTGTTTGGTCTCAGCTCTCTGCTTCTATTTCAGTTTCCCTGTTTAGTCTTCTGACTGCAGTGGCCTCTGGTGACTGTCAGAAATGGCCGTCCGTTCGTACGCCTCAGACTCTCGGACACTGGCACCTGTTGTAGGACCCCTGAACCTAGACGAGGTGCCTAGTGGGTGCCTGCAGGCCGGAGGAGTCTCCATGGCGGTCATTAAACTCTGGCGATTACACGCCACTGGCAGCGTTAGAACAGACCGCCTGGGTCTCCTCTGTGTGGCCATTGTATATTGTGCCGTTTTCTCCAGAGCAGACTTTGGGAAGGTGTCCTACAAGGTAACCTTGGACAGATTTGTGACCACGGGGAACTTTATAAACTGATGATCCTGCTTTCATGCTGGCAGCAGCATTTGAAGACTGACGTGCGCAACGCAGGGGCTGTGTGTGTGTCTGTCTGTGTCTGTGTCTGTGTGTGTGTCTGTCTGTGTCTGTCTGTGTCTGTCTGTGTGTGTGTGTGTGTGTCTGTCTGTGTCTGTCTGTGTCTGTCTGTGTCTGTCTGTGTCTGTCTGTGTCTGTCTGTGTCTGTGTGTGTCTGTGTGTGTCTGTCTGTGTCTGTCTGTGTCTGTCTGTGTCTGTCTGTCTGTCTGTCTGTGTGTGTCTGTCTGTGTCTGTCTGTGTGTGTGTGTGTGTGTGTGTGTGAGGTGGGGGGGGGGGCATAGTGCCATATGCAGGCTTCTTTGTCACCTCGGCATGCAGCCAAGCCAAACGACAGCTCTCTGACACCACAGCAGACCTCTCTCCGTGTCCCTTGCTCAGGACCCTTATGTAGGATCCGGTCAGCCTTTGTTTTTCTACATTACTCCGCTCTGTTTTTTTACTGGCTCACACAGCACCTTTTGGAATGTGTAAGTAATGCTGTTTGGGCCTTGTGGGGG
>JAODJU010000081.1:14907181-14938522 GCA_026776725.1 Gnathonemus echidnorhynchus
GATTTGTCCATGTTATTTTGAGAATGTCATTTCTGTTTCAAGAAATGAGCCAAACCAATGGAGAAAAACTGTAATACAGAGGACTAATGAGAACAACCAGAAACAGTTGATCACATGGGGATATATATATAAGGGTTATTTTTCTGTGTTTTTCTAAATGTCAAGCATATGTGTTGTAATTTGATTAAATTGTTTTACACTGTGAAGCACATTGACAGTAGAATTGTGGTTTCCCATTGTCACTCATATGTGTGATTTTGTGTCAAAACGTAGTTTGGAGACCAGACAGGTTTGTCAGCGATTACTCCTGGTGAAAGATCTTGTAATGTGTGACCCTCTATCGCTGATCACAAGACCCGAGTACAACAACGAAAATGAAGTTGTGTAGTGTGAATGGTAGTGATCTGATGACTTAGAAAGTCGTGTAATATGAACTTGGCATGACTTGGTGTAACAAATGACTTGATGCTAAAGACCTTTCACACAAAACTCAGAGTAGTGAAGTAACTAATATATAATACATATATGTTAAACTTATATTGTGCAAGTTGTCCTCTAATCTTGAGGGTGATAAGCGTCATAAAACAATATAATGAAAATCATATACTTAGGAAACCTCTGTATGCTGGGGGGGTGTACCATCACCACATGTTTCCAGGGTTGTGGGTTTGAATCCCACCTTTACTCTGTGTGTGTGGTCCAGATATACCTTACCTTATGGGGACTAGGAACAGGAGAACTTCTAAATTTTTTTTTTGAAAAATCCTTGACTGCAGTCAAAAAAACGAAAAATGCAAAAACTCTTGCATTTTGTTTGATTACTTATGGTTAGGGCTGGGAAGGGGTTAAGCTTGTCATGGTCAGCATTAGCATTTTTCCCATAGAAATGAATGAGCGGTCCCCACAAAGATGATATTACAATTCTGTGCGAGTATGATTACAGTTCTGTGTTCTCCGTGTGTCATGTGGGTTTGCTCTGGGTATTCTGGTTTCCCCTCCCAGTCCCAAGACATGCAGTTAGGCTAATTAGCATCTCTGTGTTCCCAGTGAAGGACTGGCTTCCTGAGCAGGGTGAACCTGGAACAGACATAATGTCCCTGACAAGGAACAGTGGTTAAAAGCTGGATGGCATTTGAGAAGGTCCTGACCCCATCGAAGTGTCCTTGAGCAGGACACTGAACCCCAAAATTGCTCCCGGTGAGCTGGTTGGCACCTTGCATGGCAGCCTCCGCCACCAGTGTATGAATGTGAGTATGAATGAGTGAATGTGAGGCATAACTAAAGTGCTTTGAGTGCTCGAAAGAGTAGCAAAAATGTGCTATATAAATGCAATCCATTTACCAAGGTTAATAAGTGTCATACAATAACATGAAGGTTGCCTTGCAGCCAAGGTTATGGGTGCAGCTTTCAGCCCAGTTCTGTTTGTAGAGTTTGAAAGTTCTCTCCAAGTTCATACTGTCTTTTCCCCAACAGTCAGGAAGATGAACCCAGTCTTCAGGAAACCCCAGACAGTCTATGTTTTTATTCTGTCCCAGCTCCCTGCCAGACAGTCTATGTTTTTGTACTCTGTCCCAGCTCCCTGCCAGACAGTCTATGTTTTTACTCTGTCCCAGCTCCCTGCCAGACAGCCCACATTTTTGTTCCCTCAAAAATGTTGACCGTCTGCAGGTCCCCATGGTCCGAGTTGGGAAACACTTCTTCTCTGCCCCTTTTCATGTGTGATTGTGTGCATTTCAGTATCTTGTGATGGACCAGCACCTCCTGCTCCCTACCTGCTGGCCCACCTTGTGCTGTAGTGGGATGGGGTCCAGACTCACTGTGAACCTGCGCTGGAAACGGAGGCGCAGATAATGGGTGGATGAAATATCCAAAGACACTGAACCATCAAATGTCTACAGTTAGAAAGCAGATTCAAAAAGGATACTACTATTCTGGCTTAGAAAAGGAAAACAAAAAATTATAGCGCACAGAGCTTGGACGATAGGGTTGGTTGCCTGACTACAACGTTTCAACTTTGTAGACCACAAATCATCCACATCCAGATCTGCAATTTTATGGATCTAGAAATACTCTGCTATTTTTTAAATATTGACTTGTGTTCTGCGTTACTCACTTATGGGTTAAATATTAATTTAGATTGCCACTCTCTCTACGGAGCATTAACATCAGTCGTCTTTCACCATGGCAGACTTCAGCGAGATTCTGCTTGTCATCGGCGATTTCGGACTGTTCCAGAAGCTTCTGCTGCTGGCGTTATGTTTCCCGGCAATGATGATGCCTTTTCAAAACTACAGCCTGATCTTCACACACGCCGGCTTCCCGCGCCATTGCAACACGGACTGGATCCTCAAAGTGAGCCCCAACCTCACCAGAGAGGAGCAGCTGAACCTCACGGTGCCCAGGAAGCCGGATGGATCTCTGCAAAGCTGCGAGATGTTCATGCCGGTGGATTGGGACATCGAGGATATCAGACAGTACGGCCTCAATCAGACCACCTCGTGTTTGCATGGGTGGCAGTTTGACACCTCTGTGTTTAAGACCACTGTGGTCTCGGATGTGAGTATGACTGGGTGCAGAACTAGTGGGATTATGTAATAACACCAGTAGTGCGTGATCTCCAGCGTTGGTACCATAGTAGAAAATACAATATATTTTAGTATTTTAACCCCTAAAATCTACTTTCTCTGTGTAAACCATCAGCAGTATCTGTTTAATATTAAATATTGATGTAGAAAACTTTATTTTCTCTTTTATTCAGGCCAAAATGTTAAAGTTTTCAAACCCTAGAGTATATTTGGGTTTTACTCCTCATATTTGATGTCTATCAATTGCTTTCAAAAATGAAATGAGGTTTTGATGTGCAGTACAAGAAGTTGAGCAGAATAACAATGGGTGAAACGTCAGTGGGTCATTCGATTGTTCTTTTCCCCAGTTTGAACTGGTCTGTGATAGGGCCAGCTTCTTAGGAATTGCCCAGACCATCGCTCTGTCCGGCGTCCTGTTTGGCTCACTCATTTTTGGTCCTCTGGCTAAATCGTAAGTATGCGTGTCACTGGGCATATACCCCAAAGAGCTTCCTCCTGCACCTTCAGGGAAGCCTTGTGGCATTAACATCCTTTGTTTGTTTTTTTATCTTCTCTTTCTTTTGACTTGATCTGAATCACACATCTCATGGACTGTGGAATTGTGCCTGACTGAGATTTCACTCTCTTCTAGGCTCGGGAGAAAACGAGCAACTCAGATATCGCTGGTCATTATGGCTGTCTTCACCTTGACCACAGGATTTGCCCCGACATTTTATGCCTATTTGATGATCCAGTTCTTTGTGGGGTTTTCATATGGAGGCTACCGTGTGAACAGCCTCATACTTGGTAATTAATGTAGCGGGTCCTATTTTGTAAGCAGTGATCAAATCAAATAAAATAGGCAACAAAATGATGCTGTGTGTATTAGGGATGTGCATCTACATCACTGGTCAATGCATCGCCAACCACCTGATATATTAAAGAAACATATTAAGCAACTTCTAATGCAATATGGTATGATTCATTCCTATTGCGATGCACTGCAATTCAACAAGATTTGATTTATTACAATGGGATTCAACGCAAAACGATGCGATGCAAAGGAATATGATGCTATGCAATTCAATATGGTACAGATAGTTTGATTTTATTTCTTTGCCTCTTAAGCAGACAGCTAATCATAAATTATCTAAAAGCAAGTGTCATTTTTACTTCACATATCTGTGTCTCTTACTGTACCCTCAGTAAGTATTTAATATTAATAAATTGGATTTTAGCAATGCAAAGATATAACAAATTATGTATCCCAAGTTCATTCTCAATTACATCAGGCGCAGGGTGGCACACTTTTTTTAATCAGGGCGATCAAATCATAAACTTCTGTGCCGTTGCACCGATGTGAATCGGTGAATCATACCATCCCTAGTATGTATTGTGTGAGTAACACATATGCGTTGTGTAAGAGTTTTTTATGTTAACCAAATGCAATTTGTACTTTTTTGTACTGTTTCCTTTTGGTTTGTTTATTGTGTAAACAATTATGTTGCTCATTGGCAGGTTTGATGATGTCATAAGCATGTGTTTCCTCCAATAGCAACAGAGTGGATTGGGGTGACAAAGCGATCATTACCCTCATGCATCAGTCAGGTCGTCAATAGCCTGGCACAGTGCATCGTAGCTGGGGTTGGCTACGCCATCCGTGACTGGCGAACTGTCCAGCTGATCCTCACCTCTCCTCTGCTTCTTGTCCTCTTCTATGTTTGGTACGCCGCTTCCCTTTGACTAGTTGACCTCCTTGGATGTTCGCTCCCTCCATATTAAATGAGCTGGCTTTTCTCACTTCTTTTCTCTCAAATCTGAAGGCTGATCCCGGAGTCGGCAAGATGGCTCCACAATTGTGGAGAAACCGAGGAGGCGGAGAAGCTGATTCGCAAGGCGGCGGCCGTGAATAAGCGTCCGATCCCGGACAATATCCTGGGCAAGGTGTGTCTGTCGCTTTCCTTGATGCTTGCACTATGTGGCTCAGTGGGCTAAGCCTGTGTGTCTGTACTCAGAAGGTCACCGGTTCAAACTCAGCCTCAGGATGTCTGTGGGTCCTTGAGCAAGGCCCTTAACTCCCAGCTCCCTGGGCGCTGCTATGGGTGGCTGCCCTTTGCAGACAACTTATTCTATGAAAAAGAACAAACTGAGTGAGGCATAAAGACAGTTTCCCCAAGGGGATCAATAAACTATTGATTATTATTATTATTATTGCCTGAATCGTTCCTAAGTTTGGCTGATGAAAAGCTTTTGTGATGTGTTTCCTTTAAAATAAGAACTCTCTCCCTTCCCTATTCAGATCAGCATAGAGAGAAGAGGAAACAGAGGAGAAATAAAAGATCTCATTGCTTCTCCTCATCTGAGAAAATATCTCTTAGTAATTTCATTTGCGTGGTAAATTTTGCAGCCTGTGCTACCCATAAATCAATATTTTTGCCACACTCTTTAATTCGTTAAGTTTTTGATTAACCCACATTGAACCAATGATAATTTGCCCAAAATTATTTCTACTCAATCTATAGTTGTAACGTGTATTAAAATTTAAGCATATTCTTATCTGTATTCCAGGTTCTCTCTGAACCTCTCGTACAGCTGTTTGACGTTAAACGTTGGAAACTTTGGGCTGGACATCTTTCTGACGCAGCTCATCTTCGGACTGACTGAGATACCCGGTCACATCCTATGCATCTGGCTGGTGGAGATCATGGGCAGGAAACATTCTTTCACAGTCACTATCCTCATTGGTGCAACCCTCTGCCTACTGATAGTGGCTGTTCCTCTAGGTAACCACATCACATCACAACTGCATAATGTGAAAGCAAATAGATGTGGAGATAGCTAACGAGTGCGAATGTGATGTGCAATAGCAAACTCGAAAACATTTTTAAGTTAGAAGAAAGTTTGACATTGTGGTGGGTGTGTGGTTGGCATGATGACACCTGCATTCCAATGCATTGACATCATTTATATAGAGCTAGTGCAGTATAATTCACTTCTGAGGTCATTTTATGTAGCACCCTCCTCAATTAAGGCTGTGAATGTTTCAACAACAAAAAGGTCAACACCTGAATATCCTGGCTTCTTTTCAGACAAGCCGCATATAATCACTGCCCTCGCCACTTCCGGGAGGGTCTGTACCACTTGGGCTGTCACCATCTGTACTGTCTACGTCCAAGAGCTCTTCCCCACTTCTCTCCGGTATTTATTAATAATAATAATAATAATAATAATAATAACAATCTTTATTTATATAGCACTTTTCATACAAGGAATGCAGCTCAAAGTGCTTAAAGTTAAATTAAAACCAAAGACAGAGAAGCAACTGACATATAGGTTATTGAAATAATAGAAAGATGGAATAAATCTAAGGAAAATATATAGATTTCTCTGCTTCCCTCTTCTGATCCTCTTCAAGGAAAAGTCATCATCTTTGGAACAGTTTACCTTAACCAATTTCATTTACCAGAATATTGAAATGTTTAATCTCTGGTTAACTCAGCTTTAAAGGCAGTTCCCTTTTCTAAGTTCATTAACCATCTGTGTACTATGTAGAGTCTTGACCAATGGTATTTTGTGCACATTGTAAGGTAATATTTAATGGTTTAAGTGTCATCTGCCGCTTTTGAATCACTCTGTACCCTTTCTCCTGTGTCCCCTTAGTCAGGCAGCCACGGGTCTGGCTTCCATCGCCCCCAGGGTGGGTGGACTGCTCTCCCCAATGCTCAACCTGCTGGGCATGTACTACAGCAACATCCCCATTCTGATCTTTGGTGGCCTGACTATGGCCAGCGGGATCTTGTCCTGCCTGCTGCCTGAGACTCGAGGGAAGGATCTGCCTGACCATTCCGAGGAAATGGACAGGAGACGGTGAGTCTCTCTGATACCCATGATAGCCGTGTCAGTCTAAATGTTAGGTGCTGTCAAATCAATGTTAACTCTCGGCAAATGATGCGAATGGTGTACCTCCAGAAGGTTCTGACTAAGGTTGCAAAATTCTGGGAATTTTCTCATTTATTCTTATATATTTCCATTAATCCCCATGGAAAGTTTCCAACTTGGAATATTTCCAAAATTTCCCAGCTTAAGTTCCCAAAAATTTTCCATACCTTTCTATCCCCATCCTGTTCTTCGACCTTTATATTTGTTGTTGTGATCACTGTTTCGCCATACAAATTTTATCAAAATTAAGTTATGGCTGAGAATCAGTCTCTTAGGTTTTGTGTTATTTCATGACAAGATATTTGACTTCATCTATATTTGGTTTTGAGTACACTATCGTTTACCTACCTACTACACATATGGGTGAACAATGAAAAAACGTTGAACTTTTTCAGTTTCACTGTCTATTCAAGTTATTTCTGTGTTTTTCTCTTTGTAGGGCATCTGTCTTGCTGCTGGTCGTCCTTTTCTAATTTTAGCTTCAGTTTTTTCAAACCTTATGATCTTTTCTGAAACACTGGATCTTCTTGTAATATGCCCAAAAGAACACGGGCTCCTGTCAATTTAATCAAATAATAATAATGAAAAACACCTCTCTATATGTCAGCTGGTAGATGTTAACAAAAAGCCAGGCTAATGGTAGCTGCAGTGAATTTTGAGAATTTCCCCAGTCAGCTCATGTACTCTAACGTAAGTGAATTTTAAAGGGACGATGCTGTCACACATTTTAAATAACTTTTTTTTTTTTATTAATCAACAGGGACACAAATGACACACAGATAAATGAGACTTGTGACGATGTAAAATCTACCAGACTCTAATCCGCATTGGACTTCCAGCCTTCTCTTCCTGGGGGAGGAGCATCAGACAACAAGCCCGCCCTTTCGATACAGTTTGTTTAGACTGGGCATCAACAGTAATTAACAAATGTGCGTAATTCACCATAATTCCATGTGTCTATGTCATGGTCAATCAAATGAATTGGTGAATTGGAAATTGTGTCAATAGCTCTGTGTATCCGGCTCTGTGTAAAGGACCTTCATGTTCCTGTTTCAACTTCAAACGCACAGTCTTTTAGTTTTATCTTATGGCTGTAAAACGCACACATGGATGTCTTGTGCTGCAAATGATTGTTAAGTTGATAATTAACACACATGCACTGATGATGAAGAAAAAAAAACAATACAAAGGACAGGAAATTGTCTTTCTGCAAGATAGTAAAAAAGAGCTATTTAAGCTGAATTGGGACCAATGAAGACAGTATGTACGAAAAGCTATGGGGACATGAACCGTATTTTTCTTAATTTAACTGAAAAATGTTACTAGAGCTCACTTTCCAATATGATCTTTTTAAATATCCAGTCACACGGTGTATTGTATCCATTTATCAGAATAAAATGTATATACATTTGATTTAATTGGGTTTCTGTTTAGGTGTTTCAGGCATCTTTATGAGTCGAGTTTTTTTGGCCAGTCTCTGGATCAAGTCTGAAATATATGAAGTGATTGTTGCCTTCATTTATTTGATAGAGCAAAGTACAAATGAGATAAGCTTAAGGTCAGAGGGTATGGTCAGCCAGGAAAACAGAAGAAAATACTAACAATTCACAATAAATATTAGGTCTGTATTGGTGGAAACACACAGAATATTAATTTCTATAATTTTCCAAAATATTGACATTGATATATTCAATTATATGATTTAAAGGTAATTAATGATATATTTAAGTATGTGTTTGAGCAATAAGACTGGCAAGCTATGATATGGCGTAATATGTATTTGGTCCCATGTCGAAATTTAGCATTCATGATTGTATAACAGATTTAATAACTCCCAGACTCCAGCAGAATCCTTGACGTCTTGTGTTTAAAAAAGCCCCCCAGAGATCTCTAGCTTAATAAATCGTCCATCCAGTTGTCATTCAGGTTTTTTGATTCTGTGGTAATGGAGCCCATGCTAAATGGATCGAGGAATGTGTCGATCCCTTCGGCTGAAGCATCCGGCTTGGCTGCTGGCGGCTTGAGAGCTTCTGCTGCAAAGATGTCAGCGGAGAACAAGTTGACTGGAGTGACGGTAGTGGAGCCAGCCAAGGCTGTTTGGTCCAAGCCGAGGAAATCAGTGAAGATTTCGGGGTCTCCTCGAGATGGTGGTTCAGCTGGGATCCCCAGACTGACTGAAAAATCATTCTCCCCAAAGATGTCCTCTGTGTAAATTGAGGGGGGCGCTGCTGAGGAGACACCCAAACCAGCATTGTCTTTATTGAATGTAGTAGAAGCACCTGACCAAACCAGCGCTTCACTGTTTGTGCTAAACATGTCAAAGCTTGTGTCTTGTCCTTGATGATCTTCTGCCTTTTCAATACTCAGATTGAATAGGTTATTCCCTTCAGCTTGAGAGGAATCCACTGCAGTGACAAGATCCACTTCATTTTGTTTGGATTCTGCATTGAGTACCAATGGACCGTCACTGTTGCTAAATATATCAAATTCCTCATCAACTGATCTCAGTGGAGTGTTGCTTAAACCAATGAGATCTTCGAGATCATTTGTTGGTGGGAGGTTTTGTGCTGATGAATCAGCAGTAACTTCTGGCTTAATGTATTCTAGTGTTATAACTTGTCCGAATGGATTAAGGGTAGTTTCGGATGCATCCTCCGTAAGATTAAATTCTGTGATGTCAGTTTGTGTGTTTGACATGACCTCCGTGTTTAGTAGGGATGATAACCATTCTGTAGACTCAGAGGTCATGGGGTCAGTACAACTTTTCGCTGTGTGAACATCTTCATAGAGCTTGCTGGGATTTTCATTGCCTATGTTCTCAGTGGAGGGAGAATGGTCAATTGGAGGTAAAGTGAAAGAATGTTCAGAGACTGCTGCCTGTATAAGGTTTGAATTGGCATCTCCTTCGCTGGTGTCATTCATGACAGGACCCAGAAAAGTAGGATCCTCAGTAGTACCTTTCTGTATCACTGCATCTGAGTTGACCAACAGCTCTGGTGAATTGATTGGATTAATGATACTCGTCTCCTTAGTAATGGTGTGACTATGGCCCGCTTCACTTGAAGCATGCACACTGGACTCTGAAAGTGTTAAACATTCACCAGTGTTTAATAGTGTGCTCGGAATCACACTGACGGGTGCCTCTTCAGTAGATGTATTTGGCTCTTCAATTTCTTCACAACTATGACATGTAGGGTTATGGTCATTTGTACTGGTGAGCGAAAGTATTGTTTTTAAGCTGCCGTCATCTACTTGTAGGGATAAATGTGTGTTTCCGGAGATATTCGCTGCATTGCTTAAGCTTGTGCTGCTTTTGATTTCTTCATTTTTGTTCATTTCTGAAGGCCTCCATGCAGTCTTGGCATTTACTTGTTCAGTCTGATCAACCTGAGTGTTGTCGCCCATGGGGTCCTTCACAGAAGCGTCGCTGGCCTCTTCTGTCACTGTTCCTGGTTCAGCATGTTTTGCCTCTGCCACTTTGGAGTCTTTCTTTTCTTTTTCAGGTGACGATTGGAATAGTTTTCCCAGTATGGACCTCGGTTTGGCCTCTGGTTTCTTGGTCTCTGTGGGTTCTTTTTTTTCTGTTTTATCTTTGGTACTAGATGTGAAAAGCTTTGAGAAGGCGCTTTTACCTTGACCCGACATCTTTGACCAAGATTCCTTGCGAGCGTGAGTCTTCCCATTCTGCTTGTTAGCTGCACTCGGTGTGGGGGATTTTTGGACAGTTTTGTCAGACGTGTCGGGTGTTTCCTCTTTAGTCTCGTTAGCTTCTAGATTGTCATTGTGACGCTCCATTTCTTGAGCAGCGGTGTGTGTCATAGTCTCCTTTCGATTCACTTCTGAGTCTGTTTCTTCTGCATGAACACACCCACCTTCTTCTGCCAGCTCTTCATTGACTTCCCTGTTTTCATGTGATTTCCCACTTGTCTGAATATCATACCTCTCAAAATCGGCGTCACAGACCTCTTCTGCCAAGCTTTTATTAACAGTGTCTTCTACAGTGGCAATAATTAAAGTCTGTGAATTCTCTGTTAAAACAGAAGCAGAAGACTGAATTGCATTCACATCATTGCTTTCTAAATTCTTTGGTTTAATTATGTTTTCATTTATTTCATTTTCTTCCTCCAGTTGACATTTGTATGGATTAGGAATGTTCTCATTTTGGTCCTTAATTGCCTCATCGATGAATAAAGAGGCAGGAATTTCCTCCTTGGCCCCCAGTACTGTGGGTCTGCAGTCTTTATCATCATTAGGTACAATATCGGGGTTACTGCTGTGACATACAAAATCAGGTTCTGTGTTTATTTCAGAATCTCCCTCTGTGTTTGCATTACCATCCAGCTCAGTGTCAATGTTCATTGCAAAGCGAACAGATTTTTTCATTTTGTCTGAGGCTGTAACTTTCTTATTTGCGTAGGACTGGTCTTTTCTTGGAGTCAGTGTTGAATCAGGCAGTGTTAAATGTGCTGTTTTAACTGGAGTATTTTTCTGTGGCGTTTCCTTTACTTTAAAAGAGGGGGCATTTTTTTGGGAACTTTCTTGAAAAAGACCTATTTTATTAGAGACACTCCATGGACGGGATAGTGCTGGACTCGGCAGTTCCACATGCTCTGAGGCTGCAGATTTGGGTTTGCGGTTCATACTGGGCCCAGGGGGCACAGAAGAGCTCTTGAGTCTCTGTGTGGTTGATGAAGGAACCTTTTTGTTGTCTCCAGTTTTACTGGACTTTGACATTAATCCCTCTGGACTTTGCAGTACATTTCCTGAGCTTTGTTTGCTTGGAGAATTTGAGCTAGCTTCCACTATACCCATCTCACTTAGCTTCCTTTTGCCATTAAAAGGTGTTACTAGGCGACCTACAGATGTCTGTTTTTCTGGTGGCCAATTAATTTTCAGTTTTGTTCTTGTATCTGGACTACTCGTAGTCTTTGTGTCCCTGAATTCTTGTTTTTTTGGAGCTGCAGAGCCCGATGACTCTACAAAGGCCTTGGATTCCCCTTTAGGGTCTTTGCAAGTCTTTTCATCATGTAAAGACTCTGTAGTCTTCTTAAGCCAGAGGTCTTTGTGCTGTTTGTGGCCAAATCCCTCATCATAATTCCCCTTCCTTTTGAACAATTGCTGGTAATGAGATACACAGTAGAACTCTCCATAAATAGCTGAATAGTTGTGAATTCTGCAAAGAAGAGAAGCAAGAAAAGATTCTCATATATCTGTGAAAAAATAATGAGTCTACAAATTAAAATTTTGTTAAATTAATAATACAAATACAGAGCGAGACCATCTTTCAGATTAGATTATCTTTATGAAATAAAATAAAATGTATCTCACCCCAGCTTCTTTTTACAATGTTTACAGCAGAAACAGTTGGAATGGAAGATCATTTTATCAGCAACCATTTTCTCCATAGGGTATACAGGCTCCAGACAGGCAGAACATATTTCCTTTAGTGTCGAGTGGAACTATGAGGAGAACGATATGAAAATAAATGGGACAAAGTTTAAACAGTACAGAACTTAATGTATTAAAGGTGCCTTTACGCCAGATAAATATTATTTACTATGGCATCCTGCCCAGGGTGTCCCTCAGCCTTGTGCCCTGGTCTACTTGAGAGAGGCTGCAACCCCCATCCCCCCCGTGCAATGACACTAATCAGGATAGTGGATAGATGGATGGATGGAAATAATATTTGCACTATATATAATTAGACTCTTATCCTCAAACACCGCTGTCCTCAATGGAGTATGTATTTTGACTTGTATATTTTGAAATACATCAATGTAATTGCTGATCTGTTGGTATATTGTAAAATTGTATCTTGTTTGTATGTTTAAATCTCACATATATTTGTAGAGATTTAAATTTTTCTCAAGTATTCATTATTGTAACATAGGAAGCAATTATTTATTTATAATGATATTTATTTCATTACTTGTAATCATACACATTTCACTACAGTCTGTTTCAGTAGATATATTGGTACAGAAAGGCCAGTAAAACTGCATTGAAATATAAGAGTTTATGAAATACAAAATTTCATACAATTATACAAATTCAATCATAAATACAATATACATTTAAGTACAAAAATTTGTATTTTGGAACATGAAAATCTAGTGCGACTAAAAAATTGACAAGCTGGTTATTGCAAAGCATCAGGTCTTAGGATAAACACACAAAAACGCATTTTTTTTTAGGGCTTTGCTGGCCTTGGGTGACCAAACGTGACAAAAACTCTTCCGCTCTCATTAACTTTGGGCTGAGGATTTTCTGAGAACATCTTAGCAGACCTCTGAGCAGGAGGAGATGTCAAAACGTCATATCGGCTGGGGGTGGAGACTGCTTCGTAAGTGGACGATGTCTTTGTCTCCGCTTGCTTCGTGACGATAGTAGAAGTCTTAGAGGAGACAAATTTGTTACCGAAACAATCTGTCTTTTCGTATTTTTCGCTAATGGTCTTTGTGCCAATTATATCTGCTGGTTCAGGGACAGTTTGCAGCTCTAGTACACTGACATTCCGTCGGGAGTTAAGCGGACTGTAAAAGCTGGGCTTTGAGGCGGAGCCATTTACTTTGGACTGATATGCATCAGGCCTGCAGCGGGCCGTACCGTTTTGCTGATGAGAAGCTGTTGGTGCTTTGGGGGTCTCTGCTGGTTTCCTTGCAGCTGACTGAATGGATATGAAGGATGGGGAAGACTGAGAACCGGTACATGATTTCATTTTGGCCACATCCTGGGCTGGTCTTTGGGTTTCTACTGATTTTCCAACCGTCTTGCTCTCTGGCTTTGGGGTGCTTTTTGTGGCCCTGTCTGGTTCTTTCCCTCGTTCTATTTTAGCTTTGCTGGAAACTATGCTTATTTTCCTTATATTGTTAGTGGCAGGAGAGCTGTGCACGGTTCCAAGGGACTCTTTGAAGAGTCCAGACAGGCCAGCGATGTCAGACTCTGATTTCAAGTTGGAGACGGAATACAACGCTTTCTTTATCGCCTCTTCTATGTCCATAAGTTTAGTTAAAGTCTGCTCTTTCAGATGGATTATCTCTGCACTTGCTCTTTCAAGATCACCAAAGGCAACCTCAACTGAAGAGATGCCCTCTGTGTTGCCATCTGTGTCATCTTTTGTTGACTGTGTTCTTCTTACTTTTGTTTCCCCTGTAGACTTACCATGTGTCATATTTTTACCAGGAGCCACGATCCAGGCAGGCACATTCTCAAATAAGTTCTTCATGGACCTAACGTCGACTTCACTGGTCTCACCCTCTATTTCTGCTACTTTTGAAAGAATTATCTTAAGCTCTTCTCGTTTCCTCAGATTTTCGAAGATTTCCATTGCCGCCTTCACGTTGCCTCTCATTATTTCTTCTTTGTGCACCGACAGCCTTTGTCTGCGCTCATCTTCTGTTTCTTTCTTAGCTTTTTTCTCCCTCATAACTACTTTTGTCTCTCCTTCTTCGTGGTGTTCTTCATTATTGCAGGAGCTTTCTATAGCAGGTGAATGTGTTACTGAGGCATGAGGCCCTTGAGGACCAGCTTTGTCACCCTGTTGGCTGGCATGCTTTGAGCAGCCCTGTGTCAGTTTACTAAAGCTCTCCTTCTCTCTCTCATCTCTAACCTCATCTCGAGTTACTTTAATTTTCCTGGGAAAAATCGGAGTGTTAGTATTTTTTCGCCCTCCAAAGTTTTGAAGAGCGGCTTGAAAACTTTGGTTCATTTCACTCCTGGCCTCTCCGTCTTCTGAGTAACTCTGCATGCACGCACGGATCTCTTCCGCTGCATTAATTTTTTGTGGCCCCTGCTTGTCCCCTTCCTTTTCATCATCGCCGCTAATGATGGCTGTTTTTTTACTAATAGTTTTTGTGACCTTTTCTTCCACTTCATTTGTTGGGTGAATCTCTTTTGTTTGCTTAATTTCTCCAGGGCACAAAGTTATTTCTTTGTCAACAGCTTGATGTTCCTTGGTGTAGCTGAAGTTTAAAGAATGTCCTTGGACTGTTTTAGTGGTTGTTCCCTCACTGTGACAGTCTTTGAAAGCTTTGTTGTGTGCAGAGTCCTTCTGCTCGTTTTCTTGACAGATCAAAGGCTTTGGAGGTAAAGGCGGGGGAGAAAGTTCTCTTTGTTGTTGGTGTTTAGGTTTTGGTGGAATTAATGGAGTTTGCTGACTATTCCTGTGGTGCTCAGGCTGTTTTGCAGAGACAGGCCTAGTTCTGAAATTTTGTCCAGGGGCTGTGTTTAAACATGGTGGTTTTGGAGGAATGATTGGCTTAATAGTTGACGGTTTGTCACACACTTTGGGAGGCAGCGGTGGTGGGTTCTGCAATTGCCTGGTATAAGCTGAAGAAGCATTTGTCCTATCTGAGCTTGCGTCAGGGTGGGGGTCTGCCACGGGTGCCAGCTTCAGTGTTCCAGTGACTGGCCTTTCCTCGTAAATCACTGAAACTGAAGGAGACAACTCAGCGTCAGATGGAAGCACAGATGCTAAAGCTGGCTGCTCGCCAGCAGATTTTTCACTCTCCATTTTTTGCTTCTTTCTGCTCTCTGAATAAGACTGTCCTGCATTTCTGTATATCATCGCAGCTCTGAAATCTCCCTTGGACACATTAATACTACACTTTTCAAGGGACCGAAGAGCTGCCTGCACATCACCTCTTATAACTTCTTCTTTTTCTACTGGCTGTGCCGCAGCAGGGCTCTGCAGAGATTTCAGAGCAGCTTTTATATCTCCTCTCACAACAGCAGCTTCATTAGTCTCTCTGTCTCCATTCTCTGAACTTACAAAAGGATTTACAATGGAACGCTCTGGATCAGCATCACCTATGGTAACCCTGACGTCTCTGCCCCTTGTGATTTTATGTTTTTCATCAGATCCCTGTTCCTCCTCGGAGACACTGACCTTTTGATGACTTGATGTCATCTGCTGACTTCTCATCTCCTTCATGGTTGAGACGGAGGACGTTTCCATTTTTTCAGAGACCTGCATGGACGTGTGCAGACTCCTTGCTTGCTGGACACTCGTGCTCTTCTCAGTGGTAATAAGGTTTTGGTGTATCTGACCCTGTGTGGAAGCTATTTCTTGGGTCACTGTTTGTTGATTTGTACTGTTATTCTGTATTTGTTGTGAAGAGTCATCTGAGGTGGAAACATTCAGATCATAAATTTTGCCTGGAATAACGACCTCTCGTTCTTCTCGCATACCCTGCCTCTTCGCTTGCTCCAGTGATTGTTTTGCAGCCTTGACATTGCCTGATATGATTTCTTCCTTTGATACAGTGGTTTGGTTTCCTGTTGTTTCAGAGGCTTCCTGTGATGACACATCCAAATCATAAATCTTTCCAGGGATTATGATTTCACGCTCCACCCGCAAGCTTTGTTTCTTTGCTTGTTCAAGGGATTCTTTTGCTGCCTTGATGTCCCCAGAAATGATTTCCTCCTTTTCTAGTACAATGGGCTGATTTGCTGCCTGCCCCAGAGAGTGTTTGGCCAAGGAAACGTCACCATGGATGATTTCTTCCTTCTGCATGTGACCTTGCTCAGTAGAACCTTCAGAGAAGACTTTTTTGACGTTCTTAACATCACCCGGCACTATGTCCAGGACTGTCCGTTCTACCTTCTCTTTTTGTTGGTTCAGATTTCTCTTTGCTTCTTTGATATCTCCATGAATAATCTCGACTGGCTCCTTCAGTGGAGAATCATTCTCTGATGGTTCTGTCTGAAGACTTTTAAGGTACTCGAGGTCTCCTTTTTCAATGCAACTCTTGTATAGATTCACATTTCCTCTCTCGTTTTCTTCAAATTGAAATGAAGCCTGGGCCTTGTGGTCTTGGCCAGTAGATAAGAGGCTCCCAATAGTCGACCTCACATTTCCCTTTGTTATTTCATGACTATCGGTTTGATTTTCGTAGTGACTGGAAAGTGAATATACAGTCATCTCAGCATAGCCGCTCTCAGTTTCTTGCATCACAATTCCTTCTTTCCGAGTCTCGTCATAACTGAGTAGACCTGTTATGACCTGTGCAACATTTGCCATTTTTTGTCCCTGGTCTGAATGTGCAGTAGATTCTGCTTCAGTGGTTGGAATCTGCATTCTGGTGGTTTCAAGAAGTCCATGCTCATCCTCTTTTACAAGAACTATCTGGTGTGTTAGGTTTGTTCTGAGTAATAGCTGCAGAATAATGTTCTTGATATTCCCTTCAACTGTCTCTTCTTTTAGGATACTTGGCCCTTGATTATTTATAAATTGATATTTTGCCATTTTCACACTTTTCCCATGAGTCTCATTTGCTTCTATAACAATCCCCTGTGCGTGAATAACCTTAAAGTAGTGGAGACGATTCAAAGTTTCCTTCACACCTTTCTCTGAATCTTCTCTCCTTTGAAAACCGATCCTGTCAAGTGGTGTTGATTCAAACATCCAAGTTGTGCTCTTCACATCTGCTTGGGGTATTGTCTCATGAGTTAAACTGGCTGCAGAGGGATCCACTTGCTTGATGGTATCCAATGGTTGCGTCTCAAATAGCCACGTGCACCGTTTCACATCTCCTTTATGACTGTCCAGTCTATGTACTGTCTTCACAGTGGATTGTTCCTGAAGCTCACCTTTCAGGGTGTCTATAGGTTGATTGTCAAAGAGCCAGGTGGAGGTTCTAACATTACCTTCTTGGACATCCCTGACACTGACCATCCTCACAAGTTTTTGACAGGAAGCTCCTTGAGATTCAAAGTGCTGCTTGTTTTGCTGGACATCACCTTTTTCAATGTCTACTACGGTCCTGATGCTGTCCTCCTCTTGGCTTGTAAAGGAGTCCAGTGGTTGTGTTTCAAACTTCCATCGTGCTGATTTTACATCACCCTTGACGACATCTTCTTGAGTAACAGCTCGGATCACAAAAACCTCTTCCTGTGGTTTTATAATGTCTAAGGGTTTCGTTTCAAACTGCCACTGAACTCCTCTCACATCCCCACTCAGCACCTCTTCTTTCTTGACTGTGGTGACCTCATGAATCTGTCCTTCTTTATCTCTTATGGCATATAAAGGCTGGGACTCGAACAGCATAGTACTGGATTTAACATCTACGCTCGTAGCAGGCTTCTCAACAAAAACAGACTGATGTTCGGGACTCCTTTCTTTGTCATGGATTTTATCTAAAGAATATGTCTCAAATATAAGCTTCTTGTTTCCAACATCTCCACCCTGCACATCGCTGACAGTAGATATGTTTTTGTTGCTGTCTTCATCTTTAATGGTGTCAATAGGGCTGTTCTCGAATAGCCAGGTAGACCTACGAACACAGCCTGTCTGAATATTAATGTTTTGGTCTTCAGTTTCATATACCCTGGCCAAGGCTGTTGCTTTTTCATTCACTGATTTTGACTCAAATACCTCTTTCACTCGAGAAACGTCTCCAGACTGTATGTGGACCTTACTGACATACCTGACATCTTGGTCTGTGTCTGCCCTCCTTCCCATGCTGTCTAGAGTTTCCGTCTCAAACAGGTGCCTCACCATCCTCACATCGACGTTGTTTGTTGCATCGTCTTGAAATGTGCTGCACAGTTTCAACTGAAGCTCATCACTATCTTTAATGGTGTCCAAAGGCTGAGTCTCAAAAAGCCAGGTGTGTGACTTTACATTGATCTTCGGCATTGCTTCCTCTTCAGGATTCTTCTCAGACTTCTCATACAATATGTCCATAGGTTGAGTTTCAAATAACCACTTGCAATTCTTGACATCTCCTTTGTGTCTCACTTCCTGTTGAACTGAGGAAAGCTGCTCCGTCTGGTTAATGCTATCCAAGGGCTGTGTTTCAAAAAGCCATTTTGCCATCTTTACGTCACCTGCTTGATCCTCCTGCCTTGTGATGCCTTTAATGATCTCCACTTTTGCCTTTTTATCACCAAATTGATCCATAGGTCTGGTTTCAAACATCCATCTGTAATTTTGGACATTCCCTTTTATAGATTGTTCTCTGCTCACAGTTGTGACTTCGTGAACATTTCCCAAACAGTCTTTAATGGCATACAATGGGGTGGTCTCAAAAAGCGTAGTGTTGTCTTTAACATTCCCTGCTATAATTTCCTCTTGCTTTTCAGTTTGAAGATTTTCAGCCTGAGAAATATCGCCAATCGGAATTGTTTCAAAGAGATGCTTGTAGGACTTAACGTCTCCCTTTTCAATCTCCTCTGCATTGCATTTTATTCCTCTTTCTGTCATCTCTTTGCTGATGCTATCAAGGGGGCTGGTTTCAAATGTATTTTTTCTGATTTCCACTGACCCCTTCTCTTCGTTAGTCACTGTAACTTTTTTCAGACGTCCAACTTCATAGCTGTCTTTCAGGGTGTCTATAGGCTGGGTTTCAAACAGCCACAAGGTGGACTGTACATCCCCTCCTACTATCTCCTCCTTGGGCAAGCTTTCAGGGGTGGGTTCACCCTTCAGTGCAGCTAGGGGCTGAGTTTCAAACATCTGTCTCTTATTTCCGACATCAGCGGCTTCCACGACGCTGATAGTTCCCTGAAACTTGTCTTCTTGGATACTTTCATGAATGGCGCTCAGGTGTTGTGTTTCAAACATCCATCTCTTCCTGTCAACGCCACCTTTTTGGGCCTCTTCCAGGGAGATACCCCGGATGACCTGCACCTTAGATGCATCCTTGTTAATGACATCCAGAGGCTGGGTTTCAAATAGCCAGCGTGCTGTCTTCACGTTGTTGCTTTGGATCTCTTCCCTACAGATGGACTTAATCTCATGGACATTGCCGGTGCTGTCCCTAATAGCACAGCAGGGCTCTGCCTGAAACAGTTTCACTGTCTTCTTGACGTCCCCTTTCTGCTCTTGTATTTCTGACTTCAGCTTGAAAAAGCTCTGATCCTCAACAGAGGTGCAACGACCTAAAGCATCCAGAGGCTTAGACTCAAAGAGCTGCCGTGTTCCTTTTACATCCCCCTGCTGCATGGGCTCCTTCAACACAGCCTCTACCAGCTCTCGTTCTTCTGGGTACGTCTTACTGAGGGTGTCCAAGGATTGTGTTTCAAACAACCAGGTAGCCGTGTGAACATCTCCTTTTACAGACCCGCACCTCGAGAGTGTAGAGGAGTGCTGAGCGCTGTCGAGTTCCACACGTTCAAAAATTGAGGAGGTGCCCCTGACATCTCCTCTTTGTGGCGCTTCCTCCTCCAGCAACTTCTTAGTCAAGTGAGGATCTCCGATGTTGTCCAGGCTCCAGTTCTCAAATATCCACCTCATGGACTGAACTTCACCCTGGTAACCCATGTCTGCTTGCTTGGTCTCTGAGTTCAGTACCTCAACCAGCTCATCGTCTACAATGTTGTCAAGGTTCTTCCTCAGCTCAGGGTGGATGTGCTTGAAGAGCCTTTTCAACTCGCTCTTCTGTCGCTGTTGGTAGAAGGTGGAGAATGTCTCCTTGGGTGGCACCATGGGGAGGAAGGCATGACTTTGTTCCTCTGGGCCAGGCAAACTCTCCTGGGGTGCTCTTGGGAGGGGAGGGGGAGGGAGAGGCAAGTCATCCTCCCCTTTAGCCCCCTTGGTAACATTAATCTGTTGGTGTCTATCTGCCATCTTAACTGTAAATGAAAAGGAATTACTTGTGTTATTTTAACAACCAGTTTATCAAACATAATTTTAATACATGTAAGTTTGGAAGCCATGCATGTTATTGTTTAAGCCGTACTGTACCTTGGTTTACTTCCGTAGCAACCAGGGGACGCATGTCATGGCAAACCATCTTCACTCATGCCGAGGTTAATGGGACTCCATAGAGGTTAGTAAGTAGCAGCCCTCACACAGATGGTCTGACTTCTTAAGCAAGTGAAGTTTTTGATTGGTTATTTGAAGATTCCAGAAGGAGTGACTGCTAACATGACTTGGGTAATGTGCTGGGGATCCTACTTGTGTCAAATTTATTAGAATGAATCAGATTCATGGTCAGTCTTCTATCATGGTTTGATCCCTGATATATATTAGTGACAGATTAAGAGCTTTCATTCTTTATTGTACTGCACTATAATTTAAATTATTGAAAAAGAATATATCCATTATGGGATAATTTTGTATTACATCCATCCATCCATCCATCCATCCATCCATCCATCCATCCATCCATCCATCTTGCCTCTGCTTATCCTGGTCAGAACTGTGGTATTTTGTATTTGATATGTTTTCTATGTGTTACTCTTGATGTATATTTTACATTTTATGCATGTATAACAAACGACAAAATACAGAAATGTGTACTTGGCCAGAGTTGTACATGTTCCCAATTTAAGAGGAATTTGTTAAACTTCTAAATGATTTAAATCAGAGGTGTGGAACCTGTTCCATGGAGGGCTGGTGTGGGTGCGGGTTTTTGGGGTGGCCTCTCAATCAGCCAATAAGAAAAGCAGTGGTTCTCAACTCCAGTCCTGGGGACCCACTCTGATTGGCTGATTGAGAGGCCATCCCAAAAACCTGCACTGGCCCTCCATGGAACAGCTTACCCACCCCTGATCTAAATGATCTAAAATCATTTCTCACTGCCATTTCGCACATTTTTGCCATGTGTAGGTGTCATATCTACTGCTTGGACTGTACAGTGTCTTTTAATCGGGTTTTTACTGACAGGTACAGTTAGTAAGCATCACTGCAGTCAGAGGGGAATTGTGTTAAAAGTGAGCACTCTGGTCTGTACCTTGCTTGGTTTCGTTGACTTTCCTGAGGTTTCAGTATGCTTGTGCACAAAGCTGCCCTGCAGAAATATTTTTTTAACAGCTCAGTGCAAGTTGCTTCTTTTTACGTTTGTGACTCTGAAGTAGAGAATACTAATCAAAAAGGATCAAATGTGCTCCACAGAAAACTGAGACATGCAGGCAGTGGGAAGCCTCGTCCTTCACAGGTCTGGTGCACTAATCATCATGTGCTTCATGGATAACTGAAACATGCAGTCAGTGGGAAGATTTGTCCTTCACAGGTCTGGTGCACTAACCATCATGTGCTTCATAGATAACTGAAACATGCAGTCAGTGGGAAAATTCGTCCTTCACAGGTCAGGTGCACTAGTTATTGTGTGCTTCATAGATAACTGAGACATGCAGACAGTGGGAAGCCTCGTCCTTCACAGTTCTGGTGCACTAATCATCATGCTTCTTATATGTTTGACATTGCACTTGTTTGACACCCTGCCCCGAACAGAGGAGCAGATTTATCGTCCTGCCTTGACCGGCTTGACCTTCGGGACACAGAGGGTATGGAAAGAATGGGGAGAATGACAGGCACTTACTGGTTTTACGGGTCCGTCTGTTATGTCCGCAGCTGCCGCTTTGGACAGATAGAGCAGCGATCTATCTTGGATGGAAGCAGGGGAGGGTTCTCGTCTGTGCAGAGAGAGGGGGTCTCTGAGGCGTGACTCAGACAGCCTGTTCACACCTGCTTGGATACGGAAGGGATGTTATTAATATGAGCTAATAAAAGTCGCGGTCACATGTTCAAGTACAAACATAGCCAGTTTTCAGTTAACCAATGGGGTGAGAGGGACCCTTTGGAAATGTGTCCCATTGGTGGAATTGTTAATTAGGATCAAACATTTACACCAGTTATGCACCACTCAGATAGCTAGCTACATCATATTGCTTTGCTAAGACCTGTTAAAATGCTAAGGTACTGTATTTATTTCTTTATGAATGGTAGAGATAGAGAATCATAAACCACAGCAAGCTTGGATCTTGGGATTATGAAGCAATCAGGAACTTCACATGCTTTTTCAAAATTATCACAGGCAGGACTCAGCCTTTCTGAATATGTCTGTATATTTAATGCTTCTAGAATAGGCATTTACACAATATATGTATTGCTGAAGGCTACCTGCTACAGATATTTTGTGAAATCACAATACATTAGATCACATCTCTGGATTTTAGTGGACATTTTCAGAAGTACCTTCGCTGTGGGAAAAAAGTTGGCCAGTTGACAGCCATGTAATTTGTGTGATGTTCTTTTCCACAAAGACTGTTTAAATACCTTCAGATGTGAATGACCTGTAGTGACCAAAATGAGTCAAATAAATCAGTTTTTATTTGGAATCCATTTTAGTTTTCACTCATTTTTTGTGCAGTTTTATTGTTAAAATATATTTCTATTTAGTTCTTATACGTTTGAGTTTGTTTATTTTTTAGAAATTTTATTTCTAGTGATTCACTGAAAGCTGTGGAGTTATTTTATGTCTGATCTTTAGGGAATCCTAAATACACAGTGCACATTATGTACTGATCTCCTAAATAACAGCAATTAAAGATAAAAAATATATGTATATATATATATATATATATATATAAGCTAAACAGGAATAAAATGGTACAGTATTTGAAAGTATTTGACGTTTGCTTTTATAGTTTTCATTTCGTTTTTTTTTTATTTTATTTTTCCATCTTACTTTATTTCCATGTATGAAAATGTTTTCTTTTAGTGTTAGTTTTCGTTAAAGATGATAACCCAGGTGCAGGACGTGCCCCCCTTTGGCATTTCCTGCCCTAGCTTTTTGGAATAGGTGTCTGGCAGCTAGGAAAACAGACCCCTGATAATGGGCTGTGTGTATATATAGCAGCAGCCTGTTCCAGTCGCCCTTATCCCTTTTCTATTGTTATACTTTGGAATCTGGGGATTGAAAGCTACCTCAACCCTAAAAGGGTGTAAAGGCCCTAACATCACATGCACCTATTAAGGACCCGTCCCTATTCAGCTGTGTGGAATGTGCCTCTTGTTGTGTCTCTGTTCTGCGGGGCTCGGCAAATAAAATTAGCCCATAATGAAGTTGTTTTCTCTTACAGACGTTGTATTAAACGACCGCATAAAACAGCAGCCCCCTCCCTGATTACACCCAGTCCTGGTCATGACCCGCTTTGGCAGGAAACCCCCAACGACTCAGTGGACAACAAAGGGATGTGCAGACTCAGCTGGCGTGTCGCCCCAGGTGTCGGCCGACAGCACCAGCGTAGATCTCCTCCAGAGCCGTCAGCACTCGTATGGGCAGCAGTGGAAAATGTCCTCCCCCCCCCCCCCCCCCACAGCATGGGACCTGCCATTAGAGTGCATTTTTAATCCTCTCTGGAACCCCCCCTGATTTTCTTTAACCTTATATGTACAGGAGTTTGTAGACCCCATCAGACAATTTGAAGACCCATTTTCTGAGGGGGGGGGGGGGGGGGGGTGTAAGAGTTGCACCCCCCTCCCAGGATTGATGCTAAACCCTTCTAAGTACCACTAAGCTTTGCTAAGCTGTACTTTCTTCCAGTTTTTTCTTGGTCCTGAGTAATTTAAGCGCACTACTGTAGTCTAAATACTCAACTGTCTAATCCTAAGGACTGCTCATAGTTTACTGTAACAATATTACAAACAAATCAAGAATAATCATATGAGCTCTTTTTATGAATCATGTACAGTGTATGATTGGTACCAAAATTGGAGAAAAATGCTATATAAAGGCCTGGAAGTCTAACTTAAACACTGTCCAGTGTTGTAATGATTACAACAGCTGGCTGGTGCAGTGAGTTAAGCACCTATAAATGAATATTATAGTGAAAAATGACCCAGCTTTTTGTGACAATCAGAGTGGGAGAGCGCTCAGCAGCCCTGCCCGTCGTTGATCCCATCTGCCGTCGCTTGCTACCTCGGGTTCCGCACTGGACAAAGGACAGGCGACTGGCTGGCTCCATTCAGGAGCCTAAAAACGTGATTCATAGCTGGGTGATCAAAGAGAATGCCTAACCCTAACACCGGTTAACCCTTCCTGTTATGGCCTACACGTTCACCTACATAGATCGGCTTGCTGTGCATGTAGACCACAGCTACAGACTTGCGTTTTGCATTATAATATTTCATTTTGATTCATAACCAAAACCAAAGGATATAATCAAATCATTCATCAGCAAAAGAAAGATCTGCTTTATCATTTTTGTTGAGACCAATGCGTTAATAGTGTTGCAAAGCCTAAACAAACCCTCAGACACTTTAATGTTAATTTATTGTTCCTACTAATTTTACAGAATATTGTGCCCTATATCCAGTGACAGCTACTGGTAACTGAATTACCCCGTGGTAACCAGTTAACTGTTCCTGATTATCCAGAAGTGGCTGTTCTCATACATTATGAGATGATTTTGGGTGGCGTCCCCGTCCCAGAGCCTTGAGTAGTTTGCCACTGCGGTCGCTTTGCTCTCTGACAGCTGTTCCTCAGGTCTGGGGTATTTAAGATCTTCAGCTGCTCATCCGCCGCCCCGTTTTAATGCACAGTGACACCCTGGGTCCCTTTACTGAGGTGTTAGGACTGAAGCCCTTCTGGAAGCCGTTCTTTCAGTATTATGTAAATTAAATTGTATGACACTATCTACTGTTTTTGCTGATGGATTGGCGTCTTGCCCGGACTGCTGCTTTGCCCTACATGCGGGCCTCACTTGGAAGATGGGTGTCCGTCAGTTGGATGGATGATACCATCATTGTTAATAATATATACAATATGTCAATAAATTATTACGATGTAATGTATTATTAACTGCTGTATTAATATTGCACATACATTTTAATACGTTTTACCTATTAGTGAAGAATTCCTTAAATAATTCTAACTGTCCTGGATTGTAATGGTCCTCTGGGGTGTAGGATCGCCTATCTGGACGGCGCCAAATCCCGACCGCTCGTCCCGAGACTCGTCTGTCCCGTCAGCCTCCTCAGGCTGAGCTGGAAGCACCCCCCCCCCCCATGGCTGGGTGACCTTGCATTAGCGTTAGCATTAGCATTCGCCCCCACCCCTCTGCCCAGTCAGCTTGGAGACGCGGGACACGGGTGACAGAGAAGCAGGCGAGGGAATGCGTGACTGGCGGCTGTGTGTCACGGACCGCAGGCCGACGACTTTGTGGGGCCTCTTTGATGTGCATCCTCTTGGATGCCGTTGGTCTTATTATGAGACTCAATGAGATTAGAGATGAATCACCATGTAACTCTGTACTTCAATGCTTTCCTTAATCATTCCTCTCAGCCTTTCTTCCAGTAATTCTAAATGGATTAAAATTACAAAATACGATCAACAGCAGTGTTTCTTAATACATTATCCCTCCTGCCATTCGTCAAAGCATCCTCTAAACTTTATCGCTACTATGCCTATATTACTCTCGACTGTGGATTTTTAACTGGCACTTTCATATCATTCCACCGGCACGGATCTCTGGCGATAAACTGCCCCATTTAACTCTCCAAAGTGAATTCTTGTAAAGAAAGCAAAACGCGAGATGAAGGTCATTCTGGCTGAATAGGCTCTGGGTGGGAGAAGCTTGCTCTTGTACTCACGCAGATTTGCCGATTCTGCCTTCTGCTCCCTGACCAGTCCTGTTGCTTGGTGCTGACCCGTGCAGTAGTGTACAGTCTTTGTGTCGCTGGGCTGTCGTCCACCGCTGTCTCTCTGCTCCTCTATGGGCTGTTCCACACGACAGCTGATTTTTATCAGCCTCGTTCCGCCAGACGCATGAAGCCAGTCGGCTATTTTTGGGGTGTACTACGGCTGGTATTCCACCAGTGTGAGTCAATCACCGCTTCTGGGAGCGCTGGGGAGGGGACGCCAGGACGACCCCCTGCCCATTCCCACCCTCAACCGTGTCACCACCTGTTCCAGACGTGAGGGAGGCCCGTTTGGTGATGTCATCGGGCATCGTGAGTCAGGGCTATGGTCACTAGCTGGATTTGCTTTACCCCCAGTGATGGACTCTTACACGCCTTGTTTATTAATAGTTACGCTTATTCATATGGGACCTGAAGTGGCGGAGCGTTAGCTGGCAGAACTCAAAATATTAAATTACTCCGAACCTCACGACGTTACGAACTGAGTCTTATTGCATGTGGTAATGTCTTCTTTAGTAACAAGTGCTCTTCTATGTTAATCTAAAAGTTCTCTAGACTGTGCTTCTTATTTTAGTCTTATCACAAATATTGCTTGAGTTTCCTGATATTTATGATGTTTTTTGTTGTGTCAGTTTTGTTTAATCCTTGTGGTCGTTTGGTTTTCGTTTAACTGCTAGCTACCAGAATCTCATTTGATGTCTTCTTTTGGGGGGACAAGGAGAAATGTTTGACAATGAGAAACTGTCAGAAACTTTGGGTTCTATTTCAGTTTGGTGCCTAATTGATCATGAATGACATTTGCCGAATGTTCTTCTTAAGGTATTTTGGAAATTAGCGCTTAAACTGATTTTGACATTGTAGTAGTTGGTAGTGTGGCTCATGTTTAACCTAAGGCTAGCTAATCATAAAATAAATTTAGACAAAGAAAATGTAAGATTGACAAAATACACTAATACAGACTAGGCACATGCCTGATTGCTTAAGTGAGTGTTATAAATAGCGTGTCCGGCTAGCTGGTTTACCTTCTCCGGTGCTTTGTGTTATTTCCAGACTGTGACGGACCCGGTTTACACGGAGGCAGTTATTGGGGCTAAATGCGAATCATGATCCCATCAACATCATCCTCCCCGCGCTTCTCAAGAGGACGGGTCAAGGAGCCTCGAAAGAGCAGCCTGTAATCACTGCTGGATCCTGGGCACTTGAGTGAGCACCATTTACTATAACTAGCAGCCTTACAGCAGCTCACTAAGTGAACATAGTTATGTGCCTTCGGCTATCTTTAGTTTCCCTTGTTTCTGGGTCAGGAAGCAGAGTTACTGTTAGCTTGGTGCATTCCTTACCCAGCACCGCCTTGACATTATTTTAAAGGTACCTGTGGTCTCCTCAAGGGGAGGTGGGTCACATGACCTTGGATGCCCCTCCCCTTGCCGAGGCACAACCAAATGGCCAAATGGCACCCAGCTCACACCGGTCGTAGCCATGGAATACGGCGCACTATTGTTGACAAGTGGCAAGATGTCTGCCCCCCTGACTGGAGGCTGTTTGGGATGCCAATAAACAACTGTCTGGCCTCACTGTCCTGGGGCTGGGGGGGCTACAGGGGCTATTCATGTTACACAGCTTTTATCTGTTCAAGACCCGGGTCTCTCTGTACTCTCTGCATGAAGTCATTGGCAGAACCAGATACGGATCAGAACATTTTTTTTTATTTATTATGTGCAATGTCCAGATTGAACTTTTCCGCTCTTCTCTGGTTACCATAGAGATAGCATAAGTAAATATACCATTTTTTTTTCTGTCAGTCCTCCAGATTGAATACCGTTCACCCAGAAGAAGACACACTGACATGGTCAAAAGCCCCTGGGATTTTTTTTTTTGTCTGGGAAAAAACCAGGAAGGGCGTCCCCAATGATCAAATTTTCTGGGTGGGGGTGGGGGGGGGGGGCGTTCCCACAATAAGATTAAAAAAAAAAAGTTTGTTTTTTTTTTGTTTGTAAATTTCAGTAAAGAATCCAGGTTGAGGCCTCTTTTTTCGAGGAGGCACTGAAGTGTCCTTGCTGAAGACGCAGCCCCCAGTACTCACCCCTCCCACTGCTTGGGGTCTTCTCCCAGGTCACGGGCGTCCCGCTGATGGTCTTCCTCCTCTCTAATTTAACCGTACTCGCCCTCTGCAAGGTGAAGCTATTTTCAGCGTTTACATATAACACAATTTCTCCGCATGGCCGCGTCAGGGAGCTCGGCGTGGTGACGATGCGCCTGCTCGACTGGGTGGCTACAAATGTGAGGACGTCGTCCTGTCCTCGTGGTGCCAGGTCTCTGCCTGCTAATTATTCAGAGAAAAACTGTGATTCACGCAAGTCTACTCATGAATATTTATGAAGAAAGGAGGCAGAGAATAGTGTGATGACTGTAGAAAGGACAGAAAAAGTGCCAGGTGTTATTTTGTGGATTCTTTTTAATTCTAGTGCCTGGAACTTCTCATGACAGGGACCTGACAGGAATGTGTCCTGCTGTTCTCCATATCGTGCTGCACTTTCCTGAGAGCTCCTCACCTGGACCAGGGTCTCCTTCCCAGCTGATGCGCTGGTGACACTCTGTGGTCCTCGCCACCTTGCTGAGCCGGTGCTGTTGATTGAATGTGTCCTGTTCAGACTTGGGTTGCTGCCGAAATCCTTCCGGGGGGCAGCCTTGGACTCAAACAGTGCCCTCAGCGCACTGGTCCCTGTCAGCTCTCTCAGGTGAAGGTGCTCCATAGACCGGCTCCGGGACAAACCCGAGTACCACCCCTTGGTAGGAGAATCCCAGTCGTGTCGTCTAGCCTCGAACCTTTGCAGCGTGGCCTCCATCTTGCTTTGGAATGTCTCCTCTCTTTGAGTAGGAAACTGCAGGAGGTAGGAAGTAGGAAACATAGATGGTGTTACAGGAAAGTTTGGACTGTTTGATGCTTTGATGTTGAATTATTGGTAACGCTTTACATTAACTGCACCTTCATAATGCCTTTATAATGCATTCGTAGAACATTCAATGCACCTTCACTTATTAATGTATATTAAAGCTGTAAAGGAGTGTCTGGATGTTAAGGTATACTTACATGCTGCTTATGAATGCTTTATGAATGCTTTATGAATACTTTTTCAAGGTGCAGCTTATGTGAAGTGTTACCAAATAATTTTTTGAGCTTTAGATTACCAGCTTGTAAATTTTGTGGGTTAATACTTTCTTGTAGCAAAAGAAGAGGAAACAAAACCATAACATGAATTAAATGAAATCCTCTAGTTCCAGTCGTTATTATTATTAATAGTGTTGTACTATTATCAGCCAAACTTGAGTGACACCTTCTGCTTGTCCTCTGAACCTGTGCTTCTTACATCAGCAGAGCTCTGATACCTATGAAACAGATTGTTTGTATAAGTTCTATGGATCGAGAGAAAAGCACAAATCAGATATACAACTAAAAATTAGTTAAACTTTACAGTTCAAACTGATAAGCATCAGCTAGCCTAAAAATCCTGTAATTTGATTCATATACTGAATGAATTCTTCATTTATGCTTTTTAGCACTGGGAGACTGGAGGCCTTGAGTGGAACGTCCTCACTCTCCTCACTTACTGTTTGACCAGCTGGGAGACAGACTTCTTTCCAGGCCTGAAGTCTGTGTCCATCCATGACCTGCTGTACCCTGTGGAGAGCTCCTTCATGGACTGAGACCTCCTCAGAGTGCCGACCACGCTCATGGTTACCACCAGGAGACCCACTGCAGGTTCGCCAAGTCTTGATCTGCTCTGAAACATGGGGGAGGGGTTAACCATCATGCTGCCTAACTGCACACAACAGTAATTGCAATTACAATTACAATTACAATGATTTCCAATTTTGCTGATGTTAATGCTAAACTAGTCCCTTATTGTTTTTAAACAGTAAGTTAGTTATCAGGTCTGTTTACATCATACTCTTGAGTGTGATGGACAGAGTGTGGTTGGGTTTATTAATGAGATAATGATGCTAGAGAGAATAATCTGTCGTTTGTAGAGATGTCAGCAAAAGCAGTTAATGCTACAAATTTATGGAGAGAAATACTCCACCCCCCCAGATTACCACGGGTCAAAGAGTAGTTAGCTAGTGGTTAACTAGACATATGATTGCATGAATAGTGAATCTTTCTCACATGACTTAGTTAATGTATATCCCTCTAAAACAATCTGACAACAAAATAGTTCAGAATGATTGAAAATTTGTGGAGCAACCAAAATAAGATCATAATGATTAGTGTGAAGATGGATAAGATAAATTTAGTATTGAAATGTCTCTTATACCTATCCGGCAACATTTTAATCTGTTTTCTCTGTACTTTTTAATGGTGCAAAGTAGAACATGATATTTAAATTATAACACAATCAGAGATATTTGCAGGTTATACTGAATTATTTCTAACGTTTCCGTGTTAGTCCCAGACAGGGATAATGCTGATTATTTTCCTGGTTTTGCACATATTTCAGGCAAGTAAATAAACCTTCGTTATCAACACTGAAGAGAAGAATCACTTAAAAACCAGAGAGAGAAGCACCTTCACCTCTGTGGAGCCGCAGCTGGGTGCTTTGATTCGGAGGATGGAGAAAACGAGTCGAGCCTTCAGACCAAAAGCACCTTGGTCGAGTCGCCTGCCGTCTCTTATCTTCTTGAAACAGTCTCTTATGGCTTCGCTGCAGGACAGGAGATCAGCGGCTCTCCTACAGCGAGCAAAGTCCTCTTTTTTTGTCCATCCCTCCTCTGTGCATCAGGAAGCCGTCAGGTTAACTACGCGTCTCATTGGCGTGTCACTAATGCTAAGGGGAGTTTAGGTTGGCACAGTTTTGTGGTACTTGGCCACTTTGTGTGATGGACTTACATTTAGGAAATTCCAACCTTCAGGGTGCTTAAATAAAAAGATGGCCCTCATTGTTGTGCATTTGCAGGGTGTCCAAAATTAATAGAAATGACTCTTTCATACAGCTCACCACTAAAGCCTGCACAGACAAAGGGCTGTTGGCCTGTTATTTTCCTGATTCTGCTGACCCTGGACAATGCTCCCAGGGATCCCCCTCCCCCGCACATGACACAGGGGGCTGACTGCAGGTGACCCCGCCATCTGCCTCAGGCCCACGCAGAGCGTACCGGTTTGAGTGCCATGCGTTGCATGTTAATGACATCATTCCACTGCAGCCCCACTGTCTAACATCTGCAGGGGTTACGGTTGCGGTTACCAGCACCAGATGGGACTTGTTGCATTGAGCCCTTGCCAGGAAACAGAGAGACATTTACAGTGCGACTGACAAGGTTTCTAGAGGAGTTATAAAATATCCCATAGCCAACTTTACACTAACATGAAAAACACAAATTTCACCTTCTGTAAATGTTCTAGTCTTCCTCACCTCATCAACATTAGCCTTTTAACCATGGCTATAAATTATGGGGGGGGGGGGGGGGGGGCTG
>JAODJU010000081.1:14952744-14968462 GCA_026776725.1 Gnathonemus echidnorhynchus
ACAGCGACCCCCCCCCCCCCCCCCCACTGATGCTTTATCCCGGGTGACCGGGAGGACATGGTTGTTTGCAAGGTAAACCTCTCATTACGCCCGGCCTCTATCCTAGCAATTATCACCTGCATGAGTCAGGCGCTGTAATCATGACACAGTGACTGGCCAGCAGCTAGTCCCAAAATAGATTCCGCAGTTATTATTCTTAGCAGAAAATTTATTTCTTTGTGTTTTTCCCCCCTTGCAGATTACCCTTGGCATCAGGAACATCTTGTTGCGCTGATTAACTTTTCCCTGTACTCTGGCCCGCCCTTGGTAATACTACATAGGGAGTCTTGTTGTACAGTCTCTGCCAGACCCGGGGGCTGGGTAGGGGGAATTATCCCCATCTGTGTCAGAGATATAGACAGATGATGTGTTTTTGACCAAAACAGCCCTCGCTGATGTTGTTCCATCTCTATCCCGGGAGAATTTACAGGAGGAACAAGCAAGGTTGAATTTCACATATGGTTCACCAGTAATTTGTTTTATGTGTTATTTATATACTGTTGGGCTGTATTGTAGGGGGGTCTGCCAGATGCACAGGGACATATGAGAAAAACTCTGTCACATGACCACGGCTGCTTGCATTCTCAGCAGCTCAGCATTCTGGGAAAAGTAGATTTGCCGGCCTCTGTCAAAGAGGTCTGGTTCACTCTAGGAATACTTAGACTTTGCCGGACATTCTTCGGTTCCCTTCCAGATCTGTTTATCGTCTACTGTTACAGATGTTAAATAGATCAGTTTCTTTCCATTTATACTGTACTTCATCCAGTTTGTGAGTGTGCGTGGCAGAAAACCATTTATTGCAAGCCAGCATCTACCAAGTAGATAAAAAAAGTGTGTAATGGCCCACTCCTAGAATGGTTCATTCCAACTGACTCCTTATGACAGATATGTACAATGAGCCAAAAGAACAGTAACAAAAGTGACCTTAACAAAATGATAAATTGTGCTGAGTAAAAAATTTTCATCCTTCACAAGCATATGGTTTGTCTTTGTGGCTGCTTTCATTATGCTGAATCAATATCAAGTAATGAAAAATGTGTATTTCAATATCAGATTTCAGTATTAACGTGATATCACTTGACTGGGTTTTACGCAGTATCTTGGGTAGACTACACATTTACGTTACGTTATCTTGTGTAAACTATACACTTTCCAAGTCTATTTGCATTCAGTCCGTATTCATTTCCTTTGGGAGCCTTTCTCAGGAACACAAGACACGACAGATAACTTTTTCACTGGACTAAAGTATTAATATGACACGTAACCTACAGTCCTGTATGTTCTGCTGGGAACATGTACAAACATGTTTGTCTGGGCGTCTTAATCTCGATGCTTAAACATCTGTGTTTTTCTCAGCTTGGAAGGCGGACTTACCCCATGCCGTTTAAAGGCAGGGCCTCGTACCCATACAGCAATTGGGCTTATGATTTACGGAGTCTAGGACAGTCCATGAACTTGTACCCACTCCATGTTAAACAGGACTCCTATAAATATCCCTGGCATTACTATTAACATACCGCTACAGAATTAGCACCGGTGAAAACTTCCAATATCTAAGTTAATGGACACCTGTGTCGTTTCAGAGTAGGAAACTCCATACTTGGCTTGCAAAGACAAAATCGAAATGGACAGCTGTAAGGAGACTGGTTCCGGGACAGAACGAGATGTGAGGAGCAAATATAACATTTACATCAGACTGTCTTCTGAAGAAATGTTTCCTATAATATGTTTACAGGATCAGTTATCTATGGCTGGGTTGCAAAGTGCCTGGTATTAACTTCAGTGTACTGAGATGCAGTTATTCCCGTTTATGTCGAAACATCTCTGGTTATTGATCTCAGATTTTTCAGACGTGCCTGATGAATGTAACCGTTTTTCAAAGCAAACCCTTCCGGTGCTGTCAGGCCATTTTAACGTCCTCTTCCTTACCACCATCCCACACAAACAGCTGCTGCTGAAATGCAGCCCCCTCCCCTCCAGGAGGTATTGGCCAATTTTGAGAGGTGTGGGATGAATTTAGGCCAGAAGTTGCGAGAGATGCAGGGGGTCTGTTGAGATCCAAAAAGAGGATAAGCGGTTCCTTCTGGAGGAAGCCGTTAGATATGGTAAAAGGGCTCCTCTTTAGACTGATCAGGGGGGAAATCAGTCAGGAGAAAGCTTGTATACCCCCCCCCCCCCCACCTACCATGCAAGATGACGAAAGCAGACCAGACTGGGGCTGAGTGAAACATCAAAGCCAGAATATCAGACCGGCGGCATCTCACTGCTGCTCGTGGGCGCATGTATGATGCTGAAAAGTCCAACACTTTGGCCTGTGGAGAGGGCTGACATTTCTGAGAGCGAGTGATCAAGTCCACACATGGCTTAACCGGGAAGAAGACACCGCTATGTTGCTGGAATTCATCTCTAAAATCGGTGCCCCTAATAATGGCATCAGTCACTATGTACACAAGTTATCAGAAAAGTTCATCAACATTCTGGCTCCAGGTATTGAATATGGCAACATATGTGGCATGATGCTATTTAAATTGTTCCTGGGACGCCGGTTAAATGACTGACCCTACGCTCAAACTGCAAGCTTAACTTTCACCTGGAAATATATGAATGTTTCAAATAAGAGCAAGATGGGATCACTAAAACAAAGGAATTAAGAACAGGGGCCACAAACAAATGTAGTATCATGCTATTACTTATGTGTTAATAAACCACAAACTAAGCCTTAGTTATATACCCATCTCATGTTCATTCATTGTTAATGAATCGTAGCGCATTTTATCCAGCATCTCCAAGCAGTTACTGTACTTACTATATCTGTTACAATATTTGTTAATTTCTGTAAACCTGTGAACAAATAATGAATAACACAAGTGAAATACTGATCTCGTGTTTGTTCCTCATTAAGTAAATCGTGACACATCTTTTAGCTCAAGTAGCTGCTATATTTGTTCATGAATTGTACATCAGTAGTAACTGAGTTACTACTAAGTATTTCATTAGATTAACTAAGATTTTATGTTCGCTGTTTAGTTCACAGATTTCAAAGATCACTATAGATCAGGGTTCCCCAATTCTGGTCCTTGGGGGCCATCATACAACACAGTTTGTGGATTTCCCTGCCCAAATCCATCTTAGTCAGCTAATTACCAGGTGTAGTAGGTGTGTTTGAACAAGGCAATCTGCAATCTGTGTTGGATTCTGGCCCTCCTGAACCAGAACTGGTGAACCCTGATATAACAAAGGTTGTGGGTTAGCTTTTTGTAAGATACAGCTGAATAAGTGCACATTTTCATTGGTAGTAAATCCTGCATTGCTTGCTCAGTGCCTGGTTCATTTCAGATTCGGGGTGGAACCCCCCCCCCCCCCGAGCTTCCGTATCCGTTTTGAATGCAGCCAGCATCTCCGGAGTGTTTTATGGTGCGCTTGAAAATAAACACAGAGCCATTGCACTTATTAGATGTGAGGGTGGGGAATTGTGCCCACTGAACCTGAAACAGGAAACAGGCGTTTGAGAAACAAGTTGACAGGAGTGTATATTTGCTACTTTCATGCCTCTGTGCTGGGAGGCTATTTTTAGACTATGTTTGATAAACTCATGAGCCAGTTTGAAGCAAATGAGTTAAAGAGAGACGCGAGTCACCTTTGTCTGGCTGGAAATGGAAACTCTCTGGTGAGAATCTGAGCACAGAGGCCTTCTGAGATAGGATTACACGTCTTCACACTTAACAAAATTCAGTCAATTCAATTTATTTATATATAGCGCCTTTCATAGCAAAGTCACACCAAGGTGCTTTATACATTTTATTCATTCCTGCAACATTTATACAGAATAATTCAAAAACAAGGAAAACGGAAGACAAAGAAATGAAAGAAAGCCAGATGGACAAGGAAGGAGTAGAACGTCCTCCTGAATTCTCTAACAGCCAGAATATACAATATATTTAATCATGACATCATTTGCACAAAGAAAAGCTAATCGAAGGCAGTCCATTCATGTGGGTTGAGGCCATCCAGGTTGCAGAGTATATGTGTGATTACCTCTAGGACTGACAGCTTTTATGTGCACAGCCTCAGTAAAGTGCCCTTTTTTTCCACAAAACCTTCCAGATCTCAACACTGAATGCTCATTTCCTGCCACTTCCATTCTACTCATTAATTTCAGTATAATACAGGGAGGCGGTACAGAATCGAACTACAAGCCCAAGAGCAACAAATACAGAATTAAGAAATTATCTTATTGGAGTCAAAAAATCTCACGCGCATCAATGTCGTAATCGAGGCCGTGTCACCTCCAGATGTTCCTTTGAAGAGTCAACAAACATTTCCCTGGTAAATGGTGGCTGGGTTGCGAGGGGGGGCATGGTGTCTCGCATGAGGTTCATTGTATGTGGCATAAATGGAGTGTGCCTGGTATGGGTTCTGTCTGTTCTTTCCGAGTGCCTCGGTTTAATGTGTGCCACGTGGCTCCAGGCCAGAGCACACGCTGCTCCGGCAGACATCATCACCACCATCATCTCGTGCCCCCCCCACACCGGCACACAACACTCTCCAGAGCCAGCCTGACTCACCATCTTCTGGAACATGCAGGTCTCATAGCACAGGATGCTGCTCATCCAGATCTAAACCAGGAAAGATGATGTCAGCACAGCCACCCATGCTAGTGACAGTCTGTCTGCCTGTCCTCTATGGCTTTTATGGGGAAAAAAATACACAAGGACTTCTGAGAACATAGGAATCCTGTGCTCCAGATGGGGCATCAATGGATTCCTGTCACAATCCATACCCTGTTCTTGACTGAGGTTTCTGATCTCTTAACGCTTTGTTCCTCCCCTCTGTTTTCAAGATCTCTGCATCTCAAACACATCGCCAGTAGTTGGGATTGAAGCCGAAACTGTCATCAACACGTGTGACTTTATGTTCTCTGGAAAGTTCCAACGCTCCCCACAAGGTGAGTCCATCAGAGCGGGCAGGGAACGGTCACATTTAAAGCTGACCACGAGGAGTCCCTGCCTCTGACATATTGTATTGTATCATCGGCCTCATTTTTCATCTATGCACGTTGTACCAAAACGACAGCTTGGAAACATCTGTTTTGGGCCTCAAGTGAAAATAAACAACCACATTCCGTGGTTAAAGGACAGTCTAGTTAGGAGCCTGGTTTGAATGTATACTAACAAGCCTCTGTGTATTTTGGAATGGTTTTGTGGGATTGTATGCATATGTTGTTTAAACAAACGCCTTCCGGCACAGGCAGGCAGATAATCTCACTGAGAAACACGCCCAAATTGTAAACCACTCATTGATTGGGCCCAGAAATATGCCCGCACTCACACTGTTAGACTATGGGGGGCGCAGGAGGTTTTTAAAGGGTTTTAAGCAAAGACTACCCCTCCCTAACCATGCTACCTGCTCCCTCCCAGCTTCACCGGTTTGGTGTCACATCAGAGCAAATGGCAGGAGTCAGCTGTTCCTTTAACCTTTTCAACACCGTTGCCTTTCCAATCGGACGCCTATAAGGTACAGCTGCCAGATGACCTCTACCGGCCCCCCCGGCCCCCGCAGCCCCCTTGCTGCCTATAGCCTTTACCCCAATACACCATTCTCTGTAAACTCTAGACATGGTAGTGTGTGAAAGACCAAAGAGGCTGGCTGTTTCTGAGATGCTGGAAGCACTATGTGTGGAAACAGCAATCACAGCACATTCAAAATAGCTTTGGTTGTGCGTCTTGGCCGTTCCAGTGCTCAGATGAGCAGTGACAGATTCTAGTGACTCTGTGTGATTCTGTATGTGTTCTTATGCAGCTATGTGTTTCTGCGTTTGGAGATCTGGCCGCTTGTACAAACAAGGTGAACCTTATAAACTGGGCACGAAATGTAGCTTCTAGCTGAAAGTTAGTGTGACTGAGTAAATGAGGACTTGTGATGCATTTTATCGGTTCATTCTGAAGCTCCAGTTAATCAAGGCACTTAGAGCAGTCTTCAAAACCGCACAGGTGAACATACTTGAAACGATTCATTTGAGTGTAATTAAAATCGATAGCTGGCTGGACGCACTCGCTTAAAAGTCTTGGGTATAAAGTGCACTCTCAACGTCTGAAGATGTGAGAATTAAATCTCTAAGATGTTCCTAAATTGGATTACATTTTCTGAAAGGATGTGCTGTTCGGCCTTTTTTTGTAGAGATGGCACTTGGTGTGCCTGTACCTGGAGATGGGTAAACTGGGTGCAATATGGGAAAAGCACCCTTGGCATATGTTGATGCCGCGAGAGGAATGAGTTTGTGTTGAGGTTCCCCTGTCTGCAAGCCAGCACGATGGGCTAATAGCCTTTCTGCTGGGGGGTGAGGGTCCCCGGGGGCCACAAAGTCCTTTCTATCAGCAGGGGTCACATCAAGGAGGTTTTCAAGTAGCTAGGCTGCTGGAAACCTTCACTACCGCAATGTTATCAGCTTGCAGTTGGTGGAGGTCTGTGCAGCGAACGTGACCCATGTGTGTCAATTCACCCAGACGAACCACACAGTGTCAGCCGCAGGCTGGTAGTACTGAGGATGATAACAGAAGTGAATGCGCTTTGCCAGTTAAAATCAAATAAATGGCTTAGAAAAGTAAAATAGGCTGCCTCAGCGTTAACTCCAGCTTGTGAGGCGAGTAATTTCTGCAGTCAGATGCTAGAAATAACGGCACAGAAATCCAGCCGGGTGCCAAGCGAGCTGTTGAATGTTTTATTGCAGGCGTGGGGGATTATCGGCAACAGGTAAAATGAGCCGTCCGTCTGTGCCAATCAGAAGGGGCCAGCCGGGTGGTTCAGGGCAGACTGGGAGGGGGGGCAAGCCAGTTGCGTTCAGGTTATTGGCCCCCCGTGGTTCTGTAGGCTTTTAGGAAACTTTTAGTAGGAAACGAGCCCCTAAGGATCCTGCAGACAAGAGACCAATCGGGGCGTGTCTTACATGCCGACTTGCAGAACTGTCTTTGTTACAGATAGCTTCAGATAGCTACAGTTACTTCCTGATAGCTTCACAGTGCTGGTCTTAATGATATGCATCCGACGTGTAAATTAGAGTATTTCCTGTCACATTTCCTAGCTGCTGCAGTGCCAGCATGTGTCTGTATGGCGCCCTCCACCCTGCAGACCTTGAAATGTTGTGAAATAAGGTGACGGCCGGTGAGATTTTGCAACTTTCTCTGTCGCAAAGCAAGCAGGCGAAGAGGACCTGCTTTTGGTATTGATTAAATGCCAGATCTGCAAATCTCCTCTTCTGATTGGCTCAGCAGAGGGCCTGTTCCTGATCAAGGGTGTGTGGTCTTTAGGCACAAGGGACTGGACACAGGACTCTTACCAACGGAGCAAGCTCTGACTCAAATGCAGGTCAAATGTAGTTATTAGAAACATTACGGTTTGCTTTATGTGGTAAAATTGTGATTAAATGCCACAGATAACACTAAGCATGTCCAGGTTAGCCTGCCCGACAGTAACTATAGCAACTGTGACGTCACCGTGGACATAGTGATGCATAAAAATTCAAATAGCTAGGGACTGGTTGCCAGGCAACCTCTACTCAGGGAAAAGATTCGGCGGACGGCCAAAGGAATGGGGCTCATGAACAGACTGTGCTTAAGTCCGGTGTTGTGTATTTTAATTAGTATTTTTCTTGTCCTTTGTAGTAACCGTTCATACACAGTCTAGTACTGCCCGTCCATTTATCACCACAGCAACAAAATAATTGCTTTTCATTTTTAAAACACATTATATAATTTCCATAATGACAGTACGTGCTATGATCAGTAACACTCTCTGGTTTGCACAAGAGACATTCAGGTGTAAATGTCATTTACTGATGTCCTTTAAAAGCACCGCATGTGAAGTTAAATGCTCAGCGAGCAGGGAGTTGGTGGGATTTTTATGCCGTTTTGTCCTATTGCTTATAAAATTACTAGATCTGTTTTACCCAAGCAAACGTGGGTCCTGTTTAATCCAAGATTCATTAATAAAACCACCATAATGTGCTCATTCCACACTGTACAGTACAGAGCGACTAGCAGCACGGATTGGCTTCAGGAAGATGACAGCGTGTCCATTGCCAAGGAGTATGTGCGGAGGACTTCTGGGTAACTATTTTTTGTCACTCATACATCCTTACATAGGATCCTCTTAATGATGCCGTGGTCAGGAGAGGGGTCGGCATTTGGGGGTTAATTATTACCCCACGTCACGGCTGACCTCAGATGACAGTGGAGTAACTCTGTGGGCAGGTGTGTATGTACAGCGTCAGAGTGCTGCGTACACTCCGGCTGTGTCGAGCACCGTGTGACTCACAGCCAGTCCTGGGAAATTTATGAATGAGCTCTCAGTCTCTCATCACCACTTGCAGGTGAAGCTTGTCACTTGTTCGGCAAAGCAGGACTCTCCCGTTTTCCTGTTGCCATTCGGAAGCTGCTGTTGTCAGCCTCGATATCTGGGTGTCAGGCCAGCTACTGATGATAGCTCAAATTAGCGCATCTGTACTGAGCATTCATTGCACTGTGGCCTCACATCTGCGCGGTCGCTGGTTTGAGTCTTACCCCCCCTCCTTCATGTGTGGCATCTTCATGGGGGAGGGAACTGCCATTAGCTTGTGAACCCTATGCTTCCTGGGACCAAAACTGGGCTGATTGCCATCCTGTGAAGGTTAGAAGGTTCTGGAAGATGGCAGTTGGCATTTTTTTAAGAACAGTAATAAACTGTTGGCTAAAATAAATATTTGTGCAGTGGAGTTAAATATGACTAACAGATTTATGCACAAACCTCCATAATCTCGGATTTTTAATGTCTGCTCTGTCCTTGAATTTCTGTATAACCTGGACTTCTGCCCCCCCCAACCAAAATGAATTAGCACTGTTGTCTCATACCTCTGGGACCAGGGTTCGAGTCTCTGCCATGACACTATGCGTGTGGAGTTTGCATGTTAACTGGAGTTACCAGATTGCCCATAGGTGTGCATGTGTGAGTGACTGGTGTGTGCAGGCTTGGAGTTAGTCCCTGGAAGCACAGGACACCCTGGAATGGATTGAAAGGATTAAACAGGGTTAAACTCCACACACTTAGGAGCAGGAATCCAACCCACAGTTGCAGCTACACCAACCACCCATTCAATGAGCGAGTTATTTAATAACAACATCAATCTGTAATTTTAGCAGTTGTAGTTATGAAGATGTTTTGAGGACTGCAGATAGGTCGAAGCTCCCAGGTTGTCTTACCCTCTGCTGGTGTCACAGGTGTCAATGCCGCATAAACCTACTGTAGACTTTCTAGATCCTTCCATTGCCCCCTCCCTCGACTCTTCCCCAGACTCCCTGGCCTCTGAGAGAGAACCACAGAGAAAGGGAGTCGGAGGACAGCAGCGCTCCTTCCAGATCAAATATTTAAAGAGGAGTAAATCAGTGCGAGAAGACCTGGCGCGCTTGTTTTTCCTGAAACGGGATCTGGCCTGGTGGGAGGGGCCCTGCTACCCAGGGACTGTGCAAAGCGAGACGAGTGTGACAGGAGACACCCGCCACCTCCAGCGGGGGCCCGGGGAGCAGCAGCCAGCCGGAAAAGCTCTGAAAAAGGAATGCGAGCGAAGCCCCGGCGGCTCCTGCGTGCTCCTAGAAATGCAGACGTCTCTCTATATCAAGAGCAATCACAAGTGAACCAGCCCCCCCCCCCACGCTGCACAGGGCATGTGGAGGGCAACACCCTGCACCGGATGGGCAAACAATAGGTGTTATTGAAGATGGGCTTCAATCAACTTCCTCTAAACTTTTCAAACACTATAGGTTCTATGCCATTACCACATTCTTCCAGCCTAATGGAGAAGATGCAGTTCTTAATATGTGCTTGTGATTCGTTTGTTAGTCACTGCTAATTTGTTTATGCAAATATGTTAATTTTCAGTTCATGCCGCCTCATCCCGATTTCGAAATGCTGTCAGATGCTAATGCCTGTTTTGAACGCTTGCTTCCTGTCATCCGTGCCGATCAAATTATGTTTTGAGGCCTCTAATCTGAATGACGCAGCCCCCTGAGGCTGTTAACCGTTAGGGCGTCCCTCATAAAAGACGGCAGGGGGGGGTTCCGAGGTACTCCGGATGAAGCCAGGTGACCCATATAGTGAGAGTGAGGGATGGCTGGCAGAGACAAAGGTGTCCACGGTCTGAAGAGCCAGGTGGGATCCGCGCGGCCGCAAGCGCTAAGCTACCCTCGCTAACAAAGCTACAGCTGGGTCCAGCCAATGGCGGCTCCCCTTACAAAAATACATTGTGTAACGTGGCACCTGGCCTGCCCCATCGCCATGGCGACACCACCAATACAGGAAAAAAAGTATCACTGATGCGTCCATGGCTTTGGGGGGGGTCAGCGCTGATGTAAGGCGAAGCAGATGTGACTCATCTCGGCAGTCGGTAGGATTTGTGCGTATTCCGACTGGAAGGTTTATACATTTGGATTTTTTAAAATGACTCAAACTGTAATTGGTTTTTTCCCCCATTGGTGCCACACTGGCTCCTCCGCAGTGCATCTTCATGGGAAAATGTAACAAATGCAGAGTGATTTAGTGGCTCCATCCAAAGCAGATTACTCTGCCTGCCTATAAATCACATTTACATTCGGGGTGTGGAGATGCAAGCTGACTGAAGGTCTTTGAAATGGGAAGTGTATGTCTGTGAGAGATGTGGGAGGTAAAGCGAGTGAGAGAGAGCGAGAGGGCACGTTTCACACAGACATAAATGCCATTTTTTTTTCTCCTCCTTCAGCTTCGTCGCCGCTAATTTAGGCCATGTGCCTGCCACAAACTTGGCACATACTGCCAGCACTGCAAACAGCCCAACCGCGGGCCAACTGACAGCAGGGGCCCTGCGCTGGCCTTTCACGCCCCCATTCCTTCCGGAGAGCCTCGGATCTCGGCTCCCGTAGTGTGGAGGACTGGAGCCGGGTTGATCACAGTTTCCATAGTGGGTCAGGTGGTCTGGCTGGCTGTGCCTTCTGTCTGAGTGATGCGATGCTGTACTAGAAAGGCAAGTCCGGCTGTTTCTTGGGGTGTAAGACCGCCCAACAGAATGTTTCCTTGGAAATGTGGACGCTTTCCCAGTCACACACTATCCTTCTAGACTATTGTTGCCATAAACTGTGGTGTGTTAACAAATGGCACTGTTGTTTCACTCTGTGTTAAGTGCTGTTGGCCCACCACTTTGTGAGAAGCGCTATATAAACACAATTCTCACTCACAAAAAGCTTCTTCTTTTTAATTCCCGAGAATATTACCACCATTCGCAAACAAAGGTTGTTAATCTCTTTGGCCTCAGTCGGACTACACCTCTTTTCCAGAGTAAAATGATTCGCTGTTTCATTGTGGAATGTTCTCTGTATGGAATGTGAATGCATATCAGAATGCAAGTGAATCCCTTCATTTAGACACATAAGTAGCATTTCGTAATTCGCTGGCATCCCATGCAGAGGCTCCAACAGCTTTTGACCTGTGCTGCCTGGGATAGGCTCTGCACCCAGCCCCCCCGTGACCCTGAGCAGGATAAGCGGGGAGAAGATGGATGGATTTTGTAATTCAGTTTGACTTTATAAATATAATTCTTTCATTTAGGATAATGCAAAATCAGATTCTTTTTGCAGCTTATCATTATTCTGTGTGAAAATAAGATCAAAACTGAAAACAAGCCTCATTGCACTTGGAATAAGCTGACAGTTGTCTTTTTTTTTAAAGGCTGGTGGACAGGAGCTGTTAACCAAGGGGGGCGTGTTGGCTCAGCTGTGCAAGCTTGTCACATCTTACAGCTAGGGGGAGCTCACGGGGAGCTGGGCTTCCATCAGTGTGGGTGGTGCAAGGGGCACGTGGGGTCAGTGCTGGCCAATGGGTGGCCAGCTGAATCCAGGGTCCCCCTTGCCAGGTCCGGCTGATGGGTGACTGGCTGAGGCCGGGGTCCCCTATAGGGTCCGGCTGACGGCCGGCTCTAGAAGGCTCCCACGCAGCGTCGGTGACCTGTGGGGACCTCCCGGCAGCTCTGCTGCTGACTCAGCTGGCCACACATATCTGAACTTCTCCATCACGGGGAGGGGGGTGTTTATCCACCACGGGATTTTATGTTTGTACATCAACACACAGGCGTTCACTCCCTCACATTTTTCTAGCTGGACCTTGCTTTACAAAACTGTAGGAGTTCACCAAAGAGATCAATCCATAAAAAAAAATCAATCCAAATGCAAAACTGCTCTCAGCCTTCATTGGGTCATGTCTCGGGAGGGAGGACGGGCCCTCAGGCCGATACACAGCAGACTCGAACCCCCAGCATTCCCTCCGCAGGTCATGTGCAACCCTGAGTGACAGTCAGCGGACCACGGGATCTGAACCAACAGCCAGACGGTGGGGCTCTCTCTGTGACAGCCGATCAGACTCCTGTACCTGGTAAGGGACTCCTCATAGATCTTATAAAAGGTTCTTACAAAGGGGGTTATAGACAGGGTCTGCGCCCCCCCCCCCCAACTCAATAACACAACACCAGCACTTCAATTCTCTGAATGACACCTTCATGGGTGAACAGTAGGGGGCAGTGGTGAGTGTTTATTGTAGGTAGCAGAAGAGGCCCAGGGTTCATATGTCTAAGGCTGCATGTTTGTGCTTACTGGAATCGGGGGCAAAAAAAAAGCTCACCCAGAAAGCTGGGGCAGTTACCCTTTTTACAACAAGGGGGCGTCTCTCTTACTCCAGCAAGCAGGTGGGGTGGATGCCGCCAGTTGCCTGCCCTTCTTCTGCAAGGTGCCACAGGCAGCCATTCACCACAGCTTCAAGCACTGTTGCTCCCCTAAATGCTTTTGGGGGTGTGTGTGTGTGTGGGGGGGGTGTACTTCCTGCTTGTGAATCGGCTGTTCCAGTATCTCCTGGAGTCAGAGAGAGGGGCCCCAGGGTCCAGACAAAGAGCGGCATTCATCACAAACTCTTCATCCTCCATGCTGGTCCAAGCACACCACACAATAAACAGAAGTTAGAGGGTGTGTGTGTGTGTGTGTTTGTGTGTGCGTATGAGTTTGGCTGGAGTATTAAGTAACAGAAAAGAGAGTAAGGTTGTTCATCAGGAAATGATGCCGGATTTTTCGTAAGACTTTATACTCAATGGGGCTTTAGGAGACACACAATGACACGGCTCAGCATGAAAGCCCATCGGATCGGATTTCCGCTATTCGGTTCTGGAAGCAAGAGCGTGTTTGGATCTCGGCGCGTTGCAGATGAATCGATGCGGCTTCTGCTTCGCTGGTATGGGGTCCTCTGATCACCACACGCTGCCTGGTTTGCTAATGTGCGAGGCGTCCTGTCGTGCCTGTTTTTTTTTTTTTCTCCCCCTGCCCTTGGCAGTCGAGGGAGGGGGTTCCTTTCCTGCTAGTCCCTGAAGCCTGACGCACCCCGCTGCCGACATGGGCCGACCCAGCCCGGGCTGAGAGGTACCATTAAGGCAAAGGATCCATTCAAGCAGCACAAAGACGGCATTGTGGACCCGCCATAGCCGCTCATGGGAAAAAGCAGGAGCGACGTTGCCCTTGTCAGCTCCCCCCCACCCCCCCCAGCCCTTTACTCCCCATCCTTCTTCAAACCAACATGGGATGTGATGTAGGCCTCATGCACCTGTGGCTGACAATATGAGCCAAGATTCAACCTGAGGGGTGCTGGGGGTCGACGAGTCTCGGCCATTTATGGGCCCCCATTCCTCAGCTTCCTTAGCTCTCTGCTAATTGCTAATGAAAACGATTAGGCTCCTGAAGACACATTTTCGACATTCGTTCGATTTAGCTGGCATCCCTTAAATGGTCATGACTAATTCGACGCTCGTTAAGGGTTAACTTACACGCTGACTCAGCCTCTTGTCAGCATTACAACCGTCAGCGTTATGCCAGGAGTAGTGCGAAGGAGAGTGAGAGATCCTTTCTGACTCTCTGTATGACTCAGAGCGGGGGGCACGTGGGAGGCGGTGGCGAGGACAAACGTGGGCTGTCCTGGCCAGAGGAAGTCCTGAGCCAGCAATCCTGAACCCTGCTCCCTCACAGGCTCACCCTACATCAAAGACTTGTGTTTCCTGCCATAATTCTGCTAATAATTAGTCCCCCCTCCCGGAAGGGAGTGAAGCCGTCATCAGCCTGAAATAAGAATTTACAGGGAGAATTTACAGTGAAATACGCTCACAGCTACTTTAGCACTTAGTAATTGAATTTTATTTTAAAGGATCAAAGTGAATAATTATTGTTAGAATTTATTTAGCACACACTTTGTTCCAAAGCAATGTACAATTGAAAGCAGGATCAGTGAGTTCCTAGAGCAACTGGGGGTTAAGGGTCCTGCTCAAGGGCCCAACACTGAAATCACTCTGGGATTTGAATTAGGGACCTTCTGATTACAGACACACGGTCCTAACCCACCTGCATACCAGAGTGCTCCCTAAAAACAGGCTGCCACCCGTCATGGACAGGATTCGAACCTGTGCGGGGAGACCCCATTGGATTTCGAGTCCAACGCCTTAACCTCTCGGCCACCATGACTACTTTATGTCTTGATGCTACTACAGGCAGTATAGTGGCATTTTTCCCTCTTATCCCTACTGGACATTTTTATTGGTTAAGCCAGGTCTGGCCAGTTCTGGTCCAGGAGGGCCATAACCCAACACAGTTTCCAGATTGCTCTGTTCAAACACACCTTCTAGACCAGGTAATTAGCTGATTAACATGTGTTTGAGCAGGAAAATCAGCAAACTGTGCTGGATTCTGGCCCCCTGGGACTGGATTTGGGCGGCCCTAGGTTAAGCTAAAAGATACTCTGTATGTTTAAAGACTCAGGAAGGTCTGGGGGACCTGCAGCAGGTACAGGGGAGACAGCACCGTGTGCCAATTGCCGGTAATGCTGACATATAGCCCAGTGGGCTTCCTGTGCGGAAATGGCCTTCCCGTACTTTAATACTGAACTGTGTAGTCTGTATTCTAAACATGTGCTAGGATTGCATGCAATACATTTCAGTTGTATGTAAACATAAAGTGATTATTTGAATATATACATACATGATAAGATAAATTTTATTGATCTGAGTGGGGAATTCTTGAGCATGAAACAGCAAGGTGCGTGAAGAGCACACAGATATACTTATAATGCATACATAGCATATACTGTATATGTATATACTTCTAGCAGACTTTCAGGAGAGCAAAGGCTACATCTCCTCCGATGAGGTCCGACTCGCTCCCCAACTGGCCCACCTGTTGACCCCACAGGTCGCAGAATGTACCTCCTGACACATTCCTGACCTCTGACCCCAAGAGATCCCGTGACCCCTGTGGCTAATGAGGCGAATACCCTGAAACCGCACAAGACCATGTCATCCCAGGACTCGCCACAGGGGTCCCTCTAGAGATGGCGAGCATGAACTCCGTCACCTCGGTTTATTTGCGCACGTGGGTGACGTCTGGCTTGGGCCTGATGACCGCGCGCGGGTGACGTTTGAAAGTCAGCTTGTGTGCTTGTTGAGAATGTGCCGTCCCCCCTTAGGACAGCGAAATGGATGTTGTCACTTTGGGGGCCACGTCCCCCCCACCCCCACCAGTGAAGGCCCCTTTGTCCTTTAGACAGTCACAGACACCTGCTGCCATCTGAATTCGTCAGGAGCTGGCGGGGCGACTCAGAGCCT
>JAODJU010000081.1:14968562-14993740 GCA_026776725.1 Gnathonemus echidnorhynchus
GGGGGGGGGGGCTGAAGTTACAGAAAACACACCCCTGATGACAGCCATCCAGGGTAGATCTTAGGATTTACCAAGGAAGAGCACAATTATGACCTTAATTAGTAATCGGCAAAAGATACAGGTCGTATCTTCTGCCAAAATAAGCCTAGTGCTTTCTCATTGACTATATAATTAGGTAAAATGCTATTTTCAAATGATAATTAAACATCAAAGCAACTACAGAACACTGCTGTAAATAGTGCATTTGATAAGAACATTCTGCTATTTTTGAGGAACATGTCATCCTTATTTTTAAAAATTTAATTCTCAGTTTGGCTATAAAACCCACTAAAATTATATTTTCTCGAAGGCTGTCTGCCTCTTCACAGAAAACCCACAAGCACAGAGACAGGAGGACATCACTGATGAAAGCTTCTTCCAAACCCTGTCCTTGTCCACGCAGATGTCATTTTGCAAAGTTAGCATCAGTGCTGACGGTAATTAACCGCCCCTTGATTTCAGGTTCAAATAAAGTTTTGTGTAGTTCTTGCCCTGATGCTAACTGGCACTTGTTACTGGTGGCTCATTGGAAGCTCAGCTTAGCTGAATTTGTCGGTTACTTGACAGCTGTATGCTTGTGATGTACTATATGTCTTACATGTACTTCGCTGTGGTCAACAGTGTTTGCTAAATAGTTCAATATATATGCAATGTAAATGTACAGTAGAAGTCTTGACCACTAGTTGTGGATAGCCATTACTGGATCTGGCTTGAAGAACTACATAACAGTGAAAGATCAAGAAATTTATATCAAATACGATGTATTAAATTTCTCTTACACTGAATATATAAAAGGCGTGGCATTCAGAATGGCTTCAAAACACTTGGGTATGGATGGATCTGACAGAACTTTGAAGGTGTTCCTCAGGGTTGGAAGCTCCACAGTTGCTTTGACTTGACTGGTATTGGATCTCCACACCAAACAGTTTGTCCCATCCCATCCCTCAGATCTTCAGCTGGACTGATATCAGTGTGTTGGACAAGTACCTGCATCAAACAGAATTCATTGCAATGTGACTTAGTATGTAGAAATAAATACATTCCCAGACGGCTCCACATGTGTGAATGTTTGAAATGAATATGGGAGCTGATTCATCTGGTTAGCCGATATCAAGGAAAGAACAGTAATGTCTTATGATTTCTACTGACACTGTGTATTACAGGTTTATTAAACATTACATTGCGATAGCTACATTTGCATTTTTCACTTACTGTAGGTTTTCATTCATTCATATTTTGCCAGCAAAGACACAGTGGCTCAAATATTGATATAATAATCAGATTCAGGTCATGAGATGCATATAAAATGGAAATTCATAAATTCTTCGTACGCATCTTTGAAACCAGTGGTCATTTTTAGCAGGTTCCGTACTATGCTCTATACTGCTGGGTGTCATGTGACAAGCTTTAGCGTATTTTACAGGGACAAAGTGAAATCTTGCAAATTTTTACTCCAGAGAAAAACAAATACAAAAAACAATGTTTAAAAATGGCCTGGATAAATCTCATTTTTATTTATGGGTCTACAATATGTGCTATTTGAGTGAAGATTTACATGTTTGTGGAGAGCTGAGTCTTTTTTTCAGAAGCATATTTAAAAGGCAAAGAAGCAATTTCAAGCGGTAGTTTTCTGCAGTTTGTGTCGGAAGAGAGAATGTGGTTGTGCATACCATGGCTCCATCGGCTGCCTGGGGGGCGGGACTTCCCGTCACTGTAACCAATTACGACTCTGTCGATGTTTACCCACCACCATGTCGAGACAATGACACGGGCTGTCAACTCTCAATTCCCCTAAGACCACAAACTCATTACGCATTCAAATTACAAGCCTTTAACATGCCTAGATATCGAAAGAACACAGTCACAGACACATATCAGTAGTTTAACGTTCTACCGGCCCTCGAAACAGGGATCAAGAGTGATGGAGCAGGTTCAGTCTTCGTACCGCCCCCTACTGGTTGAAGCCTAAGGAAATTTAAGAATTCTAATAGTACGAGTCATCATAAAAGTCGTCTTTTTATCCTTTATCCACCTCATTGCTTTGTATTGTATTGTGTATACTTGGGTTTTGCTTTTTTGTATTTTACCATTTTGTTTTTTCCCCCCACTTGTGTTATACTAGGATTTCTTATTTTATTGTATTCTTGTATTAGAGTGTATTCTTTATTCTTGGTATATTTAAGCACAGTGAGAGCAGTGTCTTGGTACAACAATTTCTCTCAGCGTAAATAAAATTAGGTCTCATGTCTCATGAAGCTCATGCAGGGAAGAATTGTGGAAGAATTAATGGTCCAGAAAGAAGAGAAAGTGGGTAGGTTGCCATCCATCTATTTCCTATGGCCACTCGTTCCGTAGAGGGTCACAGGGGGCCAGGAGTCTGTCCCAGACAGCACCAGGCAGGACGGGACGCTGGTCCACCACAGCACACACACTACTGGCAATTTAGAGACACCTTTCGTCACATACGCATGTTGTAGTGGTGGCCCGGGACAGGTCCGCCCCATTCTGGCTGGAATGCCTGGCAGGGACTCAGGAATACTTGCTCGGGGACAAGGGCGGGTGCACAGCAGGTGTTTATTTACATACAGTGGAAACTGCTTATAGTGATCAGGTCTGTATGGGTGAAATTGATCACTATCAGCAGATGATTGTTCTAACCATTTTTCTCTTGTACTTTATGTCTGAGGGAGATAATTGACATTTGTATATTTATTACATGAACATAAGGTGATAAAACGGACAGCGTCTCTACTGAATTTTATTGACGATTCCAAAATGCAGTGCAGCTGTTTCAAATGCTTTTCAAATGACAGTACTATACAAACTAAATTACTGAACTGTGTATAATTCAAAAATGCCATAATGCAGTACAGTACTTTACATAATATTCAATTCAATTAAATTTGATTTTATTTATACAGGGCATTTTCACAACGTTACATTATCTCAGAGCGTTTATTGTAGTTTCACTGCTGCATCTCGATGGCTCGTTTTTATTGTTTATTATAAACTTTCATGAGTCTATATTTGTCACTGAGAGAAGATTACTTTGTTTTTCCTGTCATGTTTTCTGTGCACGCAGCGTTAGCCTCAGGTAGCTAGCCAGAAGCAGACGGGTTACTGCAAGGCAAAGTAGGACTATCAAAGTAAAGTAAAAAAATATATAAAAATACTGCAGTTCTGTTCTTTTCCATATGTTGTCACGTTCAAAACGACCCAAATTGATCACTAAGGGGACTGCTTGATTACTATAAGCGAATTATTTAAAGAGTGTTTGTACAGAAATGATTCTGTCCCACACATTTTGATCCATATAAGCGGTTGATCACTACAATGGGTTTCCGCTGTATTGTTGAAGAAAACAATCCAAACAAGGCTCATGTCACAGTCTCTCTCCAGCCTGGGTCCTTCCCTCCCCTACCTAGCTTTAGCAGTTTGCCTAAATGCAGTCCAACCCTCTCTTCATGATGAGCCACATGTGAGGCTCGACAGTGGTGGATGAGCTGGGTTAAGTAACGAGGCAGCAGTTGTCAGTCCAAATCCCATTGGCCTGCCGTGTGATTTCACCTTCTGGTCCAAGTGCAAGGCCCTCAACCCCTAGTTGCTCCAGACTTGAGCTTGTTTTCACAAAAATCCTTTGCATCTATAATTGTGGGCGGCGTGGTGGTGCAGTGGTTAGCACTATTGCCTCACACCTCTGAGACCCGGGTTTGAGTTTCTGCCATGGTTCTCTGTGTGTGGAGTTTACATAGGTGTGCCTCACTTTGGGCTGGCGCCTCGTCCTGGGTTGTTCCCTGCCTCGTAGGCTCTGGACCCCCCGTGACCCAAATGGGACAAGCAGTTACAGAAAATGGGTGGGTGTAATGTAAACCCCGTCTTTTAAAAAGGGGTCTCTGGAACTTAAATTTCACCATGCAACAGTGGGCTTCCGACCAACACGACCGAACGTAATCGACTCCCCTGATCCCATAATGTCTCGAACAAACGTCAGCTTTAAGCGAGACAGCTCCAGTAAACAGACACGTTTGTTTAAGAGTGTTACTAGCGATTCTGAGACATAAAACAGCTCTGTTTTCTTCCCAGCTGCTTTAAAGGATTTGTGGCTGCGGATAAAATGACTGTTTGAGTAAACGGCTGATGACAGGACCCCCAGGGGCGACGTCACGGCTAATCCGGCAGTTACGGGAGGTTCTGTTCCTGCGAATGCCGCCTGTCAGTTTGTTTTCAAAGGCCCAGCGGCAGATCTGTTGCCGTTCAATGAGAGGAGCTCTATAATCCGGAATGTTACACCTAGCTGGTACTTGGTAGGACACACTTTATTAGGTACACCCAGCTAGTACTGGGGAGGGCCCACTTTATTAGGTACTCCCAGCTAGTACTGGGGAGGGCCCACTTTATTAGGTACACCCAGCTAGTACTGGGGAGGGCCCACTTTATTAGGTACTCCAAGCTAGTACTGAGGAGGGTCCACTTTTGCCCCCAGAACCACTTCAAGGGTTGATTAGCTGCATGTTCAGAGAAGCCATCCTGCACAACACTGTTGTATTTAGCCGATATTTTTGCATTTGTGGCCTGTCGCTTACACAGCTTGTCTGTCTGATTAGCAGACTTTTTTGTGACACTGCTTACGGTTATGCTGTGTAAATACCCACCTTTGCAGCTGGATACATGCTGATATGAGTCCTGCTAAGCATTCTCCTCTGAGGGTACAGAAGTTCCCTCCAAGCTGTATAAAATGCATTATTATTATACAAAACTCATCAGTTCTTTGACCCCAGATCTCCCACATTCTACAAAGTCATCTTTATTTTTTTGTCCTACATTTCCTCACTGTCTTGGGACTGTTTCACCAAGAAAGGACCAGATTTTAATTTTCAGGGATGCTGGATTGTAGGTGATTAATTGAAGGGCTCCCGTTTTGTCGCTAGAGTGGGGTCAAAGGTGAAAGGTGGCGCCACCCTGCAGGGAGGGGAAGGGAATGACAGTCGAGCCGTGGCTCTTGATAAATGTCGATGTCGTTTTTCTTCCATGTGAGTGAGGGGGCAGGGTGTCATCTGACAAATCAGCAAACGCACAGAAGCGTTCACTTAAGAGGAATCCCGGGAGGGCTTTCGAAGGGCGCGGACCGCGGCTCCTGGGGCCAAATGGGGCGATCGTGGCTACGCGGACACTTCTGCAGGCAGCTTGTTTTTATCATAAAATCATAAATGATAAATAAACAGTGATGAGCGCAATCTGTTCGTCTGAACCGGAGAGTAGCCTTGTTGCAGTGAGTGTCACCAACCGCTCATAAATTATACATTAGATCAGGGGTTTGAGTCAGAAGGAAATGCACATTCCACTAATCACCCCCCCACCCCCAGCAGCACAATAATGAATAATTCAATTTGTGTGTGTGTGTGTGTGTGTGTGGGGGGGGGGGGGGCAATTTGGAAAGTTTGTGCCAGAGACTTATCGCATTTTAGCACGATTTGACAAACATGGGCTCAGTTGTCAGTTGATTATGGCTTTTTAAATGAGCACGTGAACATTTTAAATGGATTGTTAATGGATTAGGGTAAATTTAAATATATGCGTGTACGTGACATGGGTTTCCGAGTCACTGGCCCTTCAGCTGCGCCCAGGACAGACTGCAGATCACCGCAGAGCCAGGCTGAGTAAGCGATTACAGAAAATTGATGGGTGTGTTCTAACCGTACAGTTATATTTCAGACCGTGGGGGTTCTCACTGTGTTGGTTTTGGTTCTGCTCTGTGTGTGTGTGGTGTGGGACCCCTCACAGTTGGGAGACCTGTGGATTTGTGTCTCTAAGATGCCTCTGGCATGAGTCCTGTGATGGACTGGTGTTCTGCCTAAGGTGATTAGATCCAGGCTTGCTGAAATCATTTGCAGGCATATCCAAACCTTCCTATATATAGTAGCAGAAAGATAATTTCCTCTCACGCGTTTCACTCTTATAATATTCTATTTGATGTCGATTGAAGAGCAAATAAAAAAAAAAAGCCTATTTTTTTGTTGTTTTTTTTGTTTTTTAAATAATTATGTATTACAGTGTTGGGAACCAAAACTCACCCAGTCCTCATGTAATCCATTTAAGAAGCACTTTTGTTACATTTTCAAAACTCACTCAAAGCCCACAGGAATTTTCTCAAGTTTCACTTTGCAATTACCGTTACAATTTTTCTCCATCTATTCATCTACAAGCGGCTTATGCAGTACGGGGCCACATGGAATCTATCCCAGAATGCACCTCTTGGCGCACACATGCACACAAGCAATTAATAGACACCATTTAGCCTAACTGTGTGCTTTTGGACAGCAGGAGAACCCCCACACCTCACAGGCCGAACATGCAAATCCCACACGCACAGAGCAGGTGCCCGGTCCGAACCCCCATCCCTGTGAGTGTAAGTAGGAACTTTGCTGAGCTGCCCTCTTCCTGTGGCTGCCGTGTCTATTAATATTTAATATTAATTAAATAAATAATCAGCCCCCATGTGGGTGCTTCAGATGTGGCTCATCAAAAACACAAACCTTTACATAACTTCACGGAAACCAATTATCATCGCCACTCTCATCTTCCATTTGTTTTTGTGATAGAATCTATTGTGCTATTTTTTTGTTCAGCGTTATTTATTGTTTTGTGTTATTTATTGTTTGCATTGTGGAATTAGCTGACAGTGTGCAGGAGCATGGCAGCCAACTCTCATGCATCTGGCATGACACATTTTCTGACTCTCATGCTCACCCAAGAGATCTCATGGCAAAGCTACAGTATTCCATTATAAACCTAAAGTAACTACATCAAAAGTGTTGGGGTAGTTTGCAAACCCTACAGACTATTTACAAAGTAATTAATCTGTTACGTGAATTGCGTGTGCAGACTTGCCTCGAATTGAAAATCTCACGCCAGCCAGCCGAACCAAAGCTGAGAACCTTGCATGAACTGTGCAGACAGGCGTATTGAACTTGAAATATTATTCCTCTTCCGTCCCCATTGAACCTATTTTGCTTGTATTTACCTGCCTGCTGTGATGTATAAATAGAAAATGCATAAGCATGTGGTCAAAATCTTCGGGACGTTCAGCTGAACAGCACGTTTGTGTCGTTAGCATCATTAGCGGTTATCGGTAACAAGGCAGCCTCTCTCTGTACATCAGGAGAACTGCAAAACACGAAGAAGTGCAGCAGTGGGGAAAAGGATGGGGGAGTTTAGGTCACACAGAGTGTTGATGCATAAGCGCTTCGTCAGAAGCTCTGGAAGATTCAGCTATTCTGCTCGTTAGCCAAACAGAATGTTAGGGCGTTAGCATTGTTAGCGGCTGTCGGTAACAAGAGCGGCTGATGTCAGTAAAACCAGCAAATCCGGAAACCTCATTTGGACCTTGGCCCCAGTGATCGCTCAGCTCGATATCACTGCCACTGCAGGGTGAAACAAAACCAGAACACAGCAACTGCCAACCTAGGGAACAGGTGGAGCAGATTAATATAGATAACCCCAAACACCTGGTGCTCCCTCCAGAGACAGATGGTAGACCCCCCCCCCCCCCCCCAACAACACACCTAACTTTATCCTTGGCAGGACAGCACTGCCAGTAACATATGGCAAAGATTACTGCTCAGCATCGCCCCCGTGCTGTAAAGTGAGGCAAAGCACAGTTCAAAAACACTTCATCTAGTACAATCTCACTGGATGAAAATTATTCAAATTTAAATGAAATTAAAAGTATTTATTATTACTGTTATTAGATTGTTATAACTTATTAAAGATGACTGACAGTGAGGGTGGTACTGCTCATATACTACATGTTTCTCATTGTCCTCCCCCCCCAACCCCAGTAAACCTGTCTAGACCAAACTCACAGTGGTGTTATTTATTATTGACCATACATGGGTCATTGTTTCCACATTGACACCACCCCCTTCTCAAATCCCTTAATACGCCCCACGTCACATGGTTCTGCCCACCCAATCAGACCAGCCCACACACAGTTTAACATGCAGTGGAGGACAGGCAAAGATTCTGACTCTGCCATTCATCAATGCCCAGTGAGCAACAGGCGTGCTGGGAGCTCTGGGGGAGGAATGCCAAAGTGGTAATTGGCGATCGGTAGACGTGAGGTAGAGCGAGGAGGGCTGGGTGCTGATGGACGACATCCGCTGAGGACACAAAGTCGTTACGTCACCTGAACACAGATAAAAATCAGTCACCTTAATTAACCAATCACAAGCCTTTACATTCATCTTAGACACAGTATGAGCCATAGTTCAGTATATAATAGAATTCAATATATACATATGTACAGTAAGCCTTTTGCAGGAATACCATATGAGATATTGGGCTCTATTTCATGCTCTAGAAGTGACGTTACAGGCTGCCCCTGCTGTCAATTGCTCTAACTAACACCAATCTTCTTGCAGTTTGCAGCATTGTAGAGGCAAATGAATAAGACGCTCAGCAGACCATGCGATCGCTCAGTGACGTATTGACAGGGTGCAGCCCCCATCCTGCAGCTGGATCTATCTATCAGTCAGCACTGCTCTTCATCATGTTTACACCCTCCACTACACCCCCCCCTTGTTATTCCCAGCTATGGCTGACGCCCTCTTCCCCGGGGTGTATGCAGGGGTGGGGCCACAGGGGAACTGACCCCAGTTAAAAGCTCTCCTATCATTCACCGATTCAAACCATATGATTGGCTAATGATAAGGCTGGCTCCTCCCTGCGAATTATGGCTCCTCTTCTGCCCCCCACCTTAAAATAATCCTAGAATCTGCTACGCTTTTTTGACCTTTTTCAAAATTGCCTGCAGTTGGCTGGGACGTAATTCCTCTTGGCTTTTGTGGAATCCAGGAGTAGGTGCCCTCTCTGGCCCATCAGCTCATGCCCATCTGCCGGATTTGGCGGTAAATTGAATTTTTTTTTTGTTGGCTGAGTCATACAGCCAAATTGTCTGAAAAGGCTCTGAATTACCTTTGGGTCTGAAGGGAGAGACCCCTAACAAGACCACTGGGATTATCCTCACTACTGTACTACACTGACGTACTGCACGTTTTAATTATGAACCCCTGCCATGTCCACAGTGTGGCGCTGTTCATGTTAAAGATCTGTGCTTTGAAGGAGAGATTATTACTTATCCCCACCTGTTTTCCCAGACTAGTCTGGAGGCTATCCCAGAATGCACAGGGGCACGAGGCATGTGTTGTTAATTATCCATCCGTCAATCCATTCATCCATCTTCAAACCACTTGTCCTAGTCAGGGGGATGTGGGGGAGGCTTGGATCATTTGTTAATTATCTTTTATTCGAAACAGATTTAGATGGGCGGCTGTTAAAACCTTAACAGAATTGAATAATTTTAGCATGTTCTATGGAAGAGCAGGACAAATCTTGCAAGGCTTCCCAAACCCATGCTGCAATGCAGTTAGACTGCATCACTGGGGAATACGGGGGATAGGGGGATCTCTAGGGACAACATGGCAACCACATCAGAATGTGTACCTTTCTGAGTAAGAGCCGAACAGCAGAGGGAAAAGGTAACAGGGCCTAGAATATGGAAACATGCCAGATTGCAGTAAAAAGCAGCACAGAGTTGCCAGTCGCTTGCGCTGAACTCCAGAACACCAATATCTATGAGGTGATTTTATGAACAGGCTTGCAGTGCTATTGGATTTAGCTCAATCAGAAGAGCAGCTGGGGATTGCAGAACAAAGTGGTTTCATACTTTTGGTTGAGTGATTGTTTTGGGGGGTTGTGTGATGGATCAGCACTCAGTGACTCAGGTCTTCAGGACTGGGCGTTCTAACCCCGTCAAGGGACTGGCATCCCATCCAGGGTGTCCCCTGCCCTGTGCCCTGTGATGGACTGGCATCCCGTCCAGGGTGTCCCCCTGCCCTGTGCCCTGTGATGGCCTGGGACCCTGCCTTGTGATCTGTTTTATTTTCCTCACCATGACCCTGTACAAGATACAGGATTTATGCAGCATAGATGGATGATGGATGAACACTTGATTTGTTTACTGTCAGACAAAACTCACAATTTTCATCAATTAGTGGTGAAATTTGGCAAATTAACTCAGTGAATCAGTGCATACAAACTCACCGTCATTTATACTTCTGGATATAAAAATGTATTTGATAGCTCAAATGGAAATGATCTGTCGTTATTACTACCTATGTGTACCTGAAGGTTAGGATTAGAGTTGGGGTTGGGGGTTAAGATTTAGGTTAGGCAGTTAGGTTAGGTTAGTTAGTTTTGGTTAGGGTGGGCCGGTCAACCATCTTTGCTAAGACTCTTTTTGACCAATTTGGGACCAAGCAGACTAAAGTCCTGGGTAATGCAAGCCAAGCCACAGCAAAGTGTGACATTTCACAGGAGAGCTTAGAGGCAGCTTATGTCTCTCCAGACATGAGATGTAGCTGCTTCCGGCAGTTTTTGAGGGATTAGGAAGCGAGCAGGTTGGGGGGATGCAGTAACCCCTCCATCCATAGGCTTGTGGTCCGTGCAGATAGGTCAGATCATCTAAAGAGGATCCCACTGTCAGCCCTCGCAATTCCTCTGCTTTGTGGGGGGAATTCCAGAATCTCCTTTCTTCTTGAAATGCTCCACCCAAAGAGACTTGAAACACAGGCATCATTTCGCTACGTCTCTCGAATCTGCTGTTTTTTAGTAAACAGCTGCTGTTTTACAGTCATGTACCTGTTTTAAGAATCACAAAGGAAATGTATTCAGGCTGCCCCCTGATGATGCAGCTCAGTGGGTTATGACCCTGTGTCGATGAACAGAAAGCTGCTGGATCAAATCCCATCGTTAACAGACTGATGTCACCATTGGGCCCTTAATCCCTCACTGCTCCAGATTGACTATAACGGTCCAGTAAGAACCTCCTGTGCATTAGAATGTTCCAGAATGTGTACAACATGTCTTAAGGAAACCTCCAGCTAAGAATTCGTTTCGATTTATGCCCATATACGCCTAACAGTCTACCGATTATCTGTATACTGATTAGTTGATTTGCTGCATGGAGGGTTAAAAAATATGTACATTGTGGAAAGACCCTGCAGCTAAGTTCTGTAATTAGACCTCTCTTTCAAAAACATCATTAGGTCACAAATTACAGTTATAAATCACTCCCTTTGATAAGTATTGCTGAATTCCTAATAGGGGTAATTTTGTGCATTAAAATCTTATAACTAAAACATCAGGAACTACTCTGTCCCTGCATATATTTGCAGTTTATTTTATTTTAATTTATTAGCTGGAATACAGCAAACAAAAAAAAAAAAACACCAAATGACACATGCGGAAAAAGACGCGGGCCGTCTCCACGGCGACGGTGCCAAGGTGAAAAAGGAGGAAAAACAGGGGAGCCGGTGGGAAAGTGAGGCCGTGTGACTGAGAGCCGTCAGAGAGGCTTCAAAGGACCAATGGACGCATTTTGTCCATTAAAAGCTTCTAGTGGCTCCGCACCTCAGCGGGCTCTGGGTTTAAGGCGGCCTGCATCAACTTTGGACATTAAATCCGTGCGGCGCAAACTCGAGCTAGAAGAGGACCATGACCCCCTCTGGACCTTGGACGTCACCTGAAATGCGTGCTACACCCCCCCAAAGAATATGGAACAACACATCCTTGCTGAGTTTGAGCCGTAAGTGGAAAGGATACAATTTATTTATATAGCAGACAGTTTTATCCAAAGCAACACACAATTGAGAAAGTAGGGTCAGCCAGTCCCTGCAGCGCTGGGGGGGGGGGGGGGTTAGGGACCTTGCTCAGGGGCCTAGCGGTGACATCACGCTGCCAACCACGGGTTTTTAAACCAGCAACGTTCGAACCACAGGCGCAGAATCCTAACCTACAGAGACACACACCACCACTGGAATAACTAAGAACGAAGACCGAGCAGGCAAACAACGTCACCTTTTCTATTAAGCTTTTATCAGTCCTGTGTTTTAAGGAAATGGTTCCAGATTTTAACAAAGTGATTGCACATCAAAACATAAAAAATATCATAAAATCCCCCCACCACCATGAACTGAATAAGTGGCTGTGTGAAGGACAAACTTACGGCTTATTATAATGCAAATTTTATCTATTAGAAGACATTTTTATTCTAGATGTATTAAATTTGTAGTAATTCACCCAGTCTTGTATTTCGGTTGGTTACTTATGGTTAAGGTTAGGGATGGGTAGGGGTTAAGGGTGTCACGATTGGGATTATGGTTTTTCCCATGGAAATGAATGGACGGTCCCCATTTAGATAGGAAGACCAACTTGTGTGTGTGAGTGTGTGTGTGTGTGTGCATAATGGTCATTCAAAGGGTGACTGTGTATTCTGACAGAAAACAAGGTAAAATAATAAACCTGGCTTGACAGCAATTCATTCCACTGAGTTGTGAGGAAGTTTTAATACGGTTTTATTTGCCGATTGGCATCAACAGAATTAAAGGGCCCTGCACTCACAATATAAAACTACACTTGAGCCAAAAAGTACAGTGTTATAGCTACAGGCCAAAGAACTCAACGCCAGAAGAGGGCTTAAGTTACACTCGAGATCACCTCAAGGGACCAGGCTTTAACTGATTGTATTTTCATTATTTAGACTCAGCAATAAATCACAAGCGCATGTTTCATAAGCAAAGATCCAGCAGTTCAACCAAACTAATTCAGCTGTGCCTCTGCTTGATTAATCTCCAGTCCTGTGAGAACGGAAAAGTTTCCTTTTAAATATTCTGTCTGATACTGTCACCATTTTAATATACCAAGTAGGCAAATGGACAGTAAGCCACTTCCTGTGAAGGCTACTATTTAACAAATCTTATCTGAATGAAGGCTTTCGGTTCTTTGGGAACTGCAAATAGCAATTTATTCACTGCAGATAAGTTTGTTAATGTCAGTCAGTTACTAATGGCGTTTCCACTGGCATAGACTTTCGCACATTTTAAAGACACGAATTTAAAAACTATTAATAGAAATTAATAGACCCTCAAATATGGCAAAAACATTTTTACATTAATTTGAGTTGGTTTTTGTGGTGAGTTGAAAAAGAAGTAATTCGCACAAATGTGACAGAAAGAATTGGCAAATTAGCAGCTAAGTAGGACATAATGTGTTCTTCTGCAGATGATAAGGGTGCATCCAAATTCTTATACAGTATGTACTGAATTTCAATGGAAGCCTACTACTCAACTGTTAATGTAGTATGTACTGTAAGTCTACATGAGAACAGTATGCATGCATTCAGACACACTGCATTTGCCATCTTGCATATTCCATGAACCCAGATGTTTATCAGTGGTGTGACTCAACCCCTGCAAAAGTTAAAATCTCTTAAATATTCATTGCAATCATTGAAAAAGAATTACATTTGAGTCAACTTATTTGACTGGGTATTGTTTTCTACTTAACTTTGTATGGTGATGTCACTACTTTTGCCGTCTTGACAAAAAATTTCTGAGCGAGCAACATTCCTCATCTCTGGCTGCAGCTCCAGTGTCCTTGTGCGATGGTGCAGCGTCCAATGGTTACACACTACAGAATTTCACGGAATGTAGTATGTCATCCGGGTATCTCCCACCTACTGTCACCTTCATACTGAGGATTCAGACATATTATTCACTTCGCATGCTCTATTTGGCCTACTACTTAGCAAATGAGTATGTGATTTTGGACAAACCCTAACCTTCATGTTGAAGCACGAGACATGGATCTTGGTGTCACAGGAGAGATAAATGGAAGTTAATATACCCATTAACGGAAACACATCCCATTTGCAATTTAATGTTGTCAACACAGAAAATCTGCACATAATCTGCATAAAATTTTAACAGAAACATGGTTATAGCTATTCAAAGAACAAAAGTTAGGTGAGGACTGGCAGAGATCTTTTTTCAGGATGGCATCCGAGGACCACCTGTTTGGTGTGTTTTTCTGTGCTTTTGACAGACTGGACCACAGCAGAGCCACTGCTGGGAGTTTATTAGTCACTGCAAGAGCCTGGTGTCTGTGCAGGATAGGAGAACCTTCCCTATAAGGAGGTGACTGAGAGCCCCACAGGGAATGATGTGCTGTAAACCCAGCGCATGCAGTATGATAACTGTGGAACACCTTCCCGAAACCGGGTAACATTGTAGTCTGGTCCTGTAAACTTCAATCACTGTCCTGCAGTCTCTATGTCTTCTGCTCTTTTCCACTGACTTCCAAAACATTTAGGCCCAATAATGCATAACAATTAAAGACAACAGATAGGGCGATATCTAAGACAGTCTAGGGGGCTGTTGAAAAAGCCAGGAGCTTTGATTTCAAAATAGAAATGTGAGAGATAGAATTCTATTTTGCATTTTTACAGAGAGCCCAGATGTGGAGGATTACTTGACTTTAAGATCCAAATCAATCAATTTATTCAGTATTAGAGTAAAAAGACCTTGTGGGGGTTGTTATTTAAGAACAATGTTGGGATTTGGAACGGTTCTCCATGACGTCTACACTATGTGGAATGACAAATTAGGACTCAATAAATATAGCACTGAACTTTCTCTTTAGACAAATGAATCCATCAGGATTTTAAAATGGGGATTGTATTGATTGTTGGTGAGTAATATATTTCAATGCAGTTCCTAGATTTCTTTCTGTTAGCTATGTTGGAGACCAAATTGAGTCTTCTCTGTACCCTGGAAACTGCTAGTTTTGTTTATGAATACCACTGTTTCCAAACAAAGGCAGACAGGATTATGGGTAGGACACCTCTTTGGTCCTGGCTGGCATACTGCCCGTAACTCAAACAGTGTGATAGAGTAGCTCAGCATTACTATCCAAAACAACTGTTCCCTATGAAGACGAAGTCTCCCAAGTGTAAACAGTGCACATGTCCATTGGGGGAGAGGATTCTGAGCTTGGCCTCACGTGTCAGTGACTCACAGCCAACCAATTCAATTTATTTTTATATAGCGCCTTCCACAACCCGGTCAGCCCCAAGACACTTGAGACAAGAGTGTGTGGCTAATCCATCACTACATCGTCTATACAGAATGGTGTGTAAAACAGGGATAAAGGAAAAGAAAGAATACCAGAAGACAGCAGGGAAGAGGAACCAAAAACTCCCGACTGAGGAGAAAAAAAACCACTGGGGGTTCCAAGGTCAACTGGCCACCCAACACCCCCCCCCCGGGCATGCCAACATTATAGAAAACAGGGCAAATAGAACTGCTTTGATAAAGGCAAGGTGTAAGCTGTGGTCATAGTCAGAGTCTACGAGTGAGCCAGTACAGCAGGCCGGTCTGTGTAAGCTGGTAGATTGTAGGCTACATCCATCTTCGCTGGCAACATCAACCAGGCCATATCTTATAGAGGATGATGGGAAATCCCCCCCTCCTCCCTCCCCCATAACCAAACCCAAGCTTTGCCCTCTGCTGAGTTACATTTGCATTTATTTTTCTAGCAGCACACTTCTGATATATATAAAAGTGAGGCGACTAGTGCAATACAAACATGGCTCAACATTCTGGCTCTGCTTCAAATGTATTATTTATTTTACCAATCTGAGTCTGTAACACTGCTCTGTTTTTACAGTAATATCTATTATTTATATGTTCTCCAAAGGACTTCCAATCCAGATGTACACAATCCTAGGTGCCCCTGTTCGCCAGCTCCAAGGCAGATTTTCGCTGGGAGGACATTCATTTTTAAAGAACACCATGAAAGAGTAACGTAACAGGTCAGTCTGGGGAGTGTTACTTTAAGGGCCATAATCTTCCTGGGCCCACATCCTGTCCATTATGGTCTGAGGCCTGAGGAACCAGCATGGTGTAGGCAGGCTTGGGTTTATTGTTTCTCAGATGTTTCACAAACTAAATAAATAATGTTTATTTAATATTCAGTGTAGGGACTGTTTGTGGCCAACAGGGGGCCTCCAAACCTTGAGGGTCCCTTTCAAAGGCATGGTTTGATTGATGGTAAGCTCTGCTGCTGGTTGTAGAATATCAGAATTTTATGTTACATAGAAATGTCAAAGAGACAAATCAATACATTAACCATTAACGTTTTACATATATAATGAAAATTATAGCTTATGTTACAAAATGCATCATAAAATTTAGGTATTTTATGTAGAAACATTGGCACTTAGGGCATGTGTTAGGGCACTTAGGGAAAAAGACACTTAGGGCATGCGTTTTAATAAGTGACTTTTTTCCACCTATTTCTTGGCTACAGAAATTCAGTTAAACAGTCTCCTCAAGGGTGTAACTGTCATAACTTAAGTAACAAAGGACTCAAGGGCAGGCATTGTAGTGAAACAAAAGGGGTATATTTGAACTAAAGAAACAGAGACTAGAAACAAACTGGACTGCAAGAGATCAAAATAGGAGGGATAACAGCTAGGGCACAGGCAAGAAGAAGGTTCAACATCAGTGACTGGACTGGGGAACACAGGACTGGGAAGCACATATACCAGACTAATGAGGGAGCTAACAAGAGACAGCTGAGAATGGTTAACACAAGAAGAAAGACAAACGCCCATTAGGGTCACACTAGGGAGGAGACAGGAGGGTCAGATGGACATGGCGGGCAGGACGCAACAGTTATAAATCCTCCCTTCCGGGATTTACGAGTCATAACTGGTACGCTCTGCCACCCAAAGGGAACAGAACTAGTGAAACTATCGACACAGTAACAGAAATTCCATGTAAAGGATTAGAGCAGGCTTAGGGGTCAGGCTCCTCTTTCCCCCTTCTGTTTTACCCTGCCGCTTTGAGACAAGGTACAGCTGGGCCTCTTTAGAGGTGATGAGGGAACACACCTTTCCGATCAATAGTCGTAACTGGTACAAATTTAAAAAAAAAACAAAGCAAAAAAAAAAAAGACAGCCAGATTAACAGCCATTCCCAGGCCTGAGTGAGAATACTGCAGTGTTCCAGCACAGTGAAAGTAAAAACTGGTGTGTGATTCAGTGGGTTAGGGCCCTGTGCTTTTGATCAGGAGGTTACTGTTTCAAATGCTGTGGTCGGCCGAATTTGTGGTCTGTATTACCTAACCTCATGGCTTCACAGCCAAATTTTAGATTTTTATTGCTGACATGGAGCACACAGGGTGAAATGTTAATGTCTAAATGTCTCTCCCTCCTCAAACATCTTTAAATCTAACAGTTTTGTATTTGGGCTGTGCACACCTCTCTTCCTGACTTAGGATAGACACCCTTTCCGGTGGACAATCCCCGGGTTGTGTCTGACACTGTCAGATAGCAGCCAAAGGCAGGTAATAAGACCCTTCTCTCACTTCTTTCCATTTGCTAATGATAAAAAGCTCTGGTTGTCCCTTACCCCCTGCGATACCACACAACCAAATCATGTGATCCTATATGAGGACCCGACACGGTCGTCTTTTCCCTGCCTTTCTCCAAAAGCAAAACAGCAGTCATTTGTGTTTATTCCTCTCTTGTAATTTGTGAAGCCAAAATAAATCCCAGCTCCAACTCTCATTCTCGAGTCGCATGGGCCCGTTTGCCTTCCTGAACGGGACAATGCTTCCCTTCGCATATGAGCCCTTCTTGCACTTTGCATTCGGGAGCTCAAAACTTCGACAGGGTTAAACGCTAAGCAGCAGCATAAAGCGACGCTTTTAATTCAGCTTAGTTCGGTTACAGCTTAATACAACATGCCACAGAGTGTGTTTGAACCAAAAAGCAGAGCAAGATAAGGCAAATGTAATGCAATTAAGGCAGCCTGTTATATAAGCCAGAGCAGGCAAGGCTGCAGACAGCTGTTTGCAACAACTAATTTATGTCACCCCTTATACACACAGTAACCATTTTTTCTTTTCTTTTTATCTTTACAATTTATCTCACTCATCTCTAACCCAACTCCACCCATCTTCCAGCCTTCCATCATATCTGTTTTTCCAGCACATGGTCACGGGGGCCTGAAAACTATCCTAGAATGCAGGGGATAGTATGACACCCAGAAGGACGTCTGTACATCTCAGAACACACAAACGCAGAATCACACAATGAAAGGCAGGGCAGAGACATCAATTCACCAATCCAGTCTCTTTCATTTTCTACTTTCTCTGATATTTGCACTGTTACTGTTTATCGTAGTTTACTATTTATTGCTACTGTATATTTTTGTTGAAACATCTTTTTTATTGTCTAAATGTACTACTGTTTGGAATTTGTTTTGTTTTGTTTTTTTCGATTGCTTTGAAGCATTTCTCAAATGACAACTAACATCTGCAAATCAACAAGTGCGATCCCCACACCATAATGTCAAATGTGCGCAGCAGAAAATTATTTCTCATTGCTTCACACAAATTGCAAATATTTTAGTACATGTATGCAAATGGTCTTGTATAATCCGCCATAATTTTCAGTTACTTTAGTCTTGTGAATTTGCAATTGAACGGTCTGATTTGAAGTAGTTACATGCGAATGCAAGTGCTTTCTCTTGCCAGTGACCTTTTCATACTGTAATGTAGAACCTTACAATTCTGAAACTGGTGTCTTAGACATGAATAACAATTAGTTTGCTGAAGAAAAATGATCAATCGGTGACAGTGAGGGAGTGAGAAACGACTATCATTCAGCATTGTGGAGCTCAGGAGCAGACTTACACTGACATGCTGACAATAATGGGTACCTTATTGATCCTCGTGTGGAAAATCTCTTTACGCCTCCCCCTACTTGCTCTCCGTAGGTGAGAGTAAGCTGTCCGCAAAGGGCTGCTACCCATAGCAGAGCCGAGGGAGCTGGGGGTTAAGAGCCTTGCTTAAGGACCCGCAGGCGTGCCGAGGCCGGGCTAGAACTGGCAACCTTCCGATCACACAGAGACATAGCCCACTGAAACACACACTAGCAGCATTTTGACAGTCATGGTTAAAACGATGCTGACTGTACCTCTCATTTTAGTAGCACTGACTACTTGATGATCGTGGAATTATTTGCTTTTGAGACATGAGTTATTTGTTTTGGGTGAGTTGTGGTCTTTTGCAGCCTAACCTTACTTTTGTGCTGCACGTATGAATTGTTCTCAGAAATGCTCGTATAGTTACGAGAACATTTCGTATGTTTCAATAAATGTGCAAAAGCAGTCAAGAAACTGTGAAGTGTTTGGAAATTTGTGTGAAACAATGAGAAATGATGTTCTGCAGTGCACAAGCGACATGATGGTGTAGGGATTGCCCTCGCTGTCCTGCAGATGTTAACTGTCATTTTAGAAATGTGTGGAGTCCCCCTAGTGACATAATATTTTGCGTGGCCATAAGTTAGTAATGCATGGGAACGTGATTGGTCACCTGTAGCCATGACATCATTATTGCGTGGCCACTCCTTTCAAATATCATATCAAACAGCATGAGGAAACTGGCTGTCTGTTTTGTTGATGCAGTTGTGGTGAGGGCAGTGCAACTAGGTCAACTACGCCAACTCAGGACTTCCCACCCAGGGAATACCCACCGTTAACCTGACCCAATAGGTCACACAGGTTTGTTATACAAGGAAAGACAGAGAGGTTTTTCCAACCACAAGTATAACAGTTTAATAGAAATTTATTTCCGTAAGGAAAAACAAAAGGTTATGAAACTTGGCCCCAACCGCCCAATTAACAGACTGCTGGCAACAGAGGTAAAATTAGGCATAGGACTCCAGCTACTAAGGCTTAGCTAATCAAAGGTGGTGGTGGGGGAGTGTTCCACGAAGCAGGATTTTTTGCTTAGCCAGATAACTTATGGGATTTAAGGTAGTCTGGGCTAAATCAACTTCTTCATTAACTTTGTTAATTTATGTGTAGCTCAGAATACCTTAAATCCAACAAGTTATCTGGCTAAGCAAGAAATCCTGCTTTGTGGAACACCCCCCTGGGCACATAATGGGTTAAAACACAGACTAAGTTCAGACTAACAGCTCTACAAGTCTAGGGGGTATTCTTCATACGTGGTTCAAAACATCCAAGTTCGAAGGACTCATCCCGGATATGGTTCTGTTTCATACCTCCTGAGCGCCACAGGCGGTATGAAGACCAGGGAACATCTGCACTTTAGCGCATAGGCCAAGAAGTGAATAGCAACAAAGTCAACTGAGGGGCAGGGGATGGGTCTTTGATGCCCATGACATGCAACATGACACGCCATCTCCAAATACGTCAGAGCTACACACACATACTATAAGGACTGTGGCAGCATTGTTGGGTAAGTAACTTCATTGAGCCTTAGTAGGATTATTGCATTTGAATTGAGCCATTTTTGGCTGTTGTACATGTTATCTGTCAGTGGGAAGAACCGCTGTTTGTTCTGACTTAACCGGGTTATTGTGTCCGTGCTGATCTTTGTCTGTTATACTGTATATGCTAAACCACATATATATTTAATTTTTCTGTACAGCGCTGCTTCTAGTGCTTCCAACCGGTTGTTGCTTGGTTTGTGTATATTGGTGCTTATATTGTTCAAGTTTCAAGTCTCCACTGTGGTTCTAATTTGACGTTACCATTTATCAAAAATATAACTGCATATTTGTTTTCTTCTATTAGTAACTGAAGTGATTAAATGGGAATCACCAACTGAGCATTCAAAAGCTGCTTGTCTCATAGTTCCTTAGGCTTATATACGTTTTCAAAGTAATCCCTATTTCAGATGGCACTGAAGCAATAAAATTTTTGTAAGAACCTAAGCACTTTTCTAATGTAGATTTTAAAACTAATACTTTCTCAAAAATAACATTATGAAGACATCCCTTGCGCAAGAGGTAAATTTTAATTAATGTGAACAGTGAGAAACATAACCCAAAGATGGTCCAAACTTGGCAACAACTATGAACAATGGGGAAAAACAGCAGATATCCTAGGGCTGCAGCAATAATAAATGAACACCGAAAGGGTTTGCTCTCTCTCACAAACCTATGCAATACCCTACCGAGTTAAATCTGTGCAATTTTTCTTCCAGGTTAAATCTGTGCAATATTTCTTAAACTTAAAATGTACAATAACCTGCTCTGTTATGAATTTTGTACATAAAAAATGTATTTTATTGCTTTTAATATTCTATTTTTTTTGCACTGCAAGGGTCTGTGCATAATTTTTATTATACCTTTATATAATGACAGTAAAGTTTCTGATTCTGAACTATGTACACACACACACACACAAAAAGAGACCTGTACTCATATCTTTGTGCAGACATTCATTTCTATGGGCAAAACCCTAATCCCAACAATGACAAACTTAAGCCCTACCTAGCCCTAACCTTAACGACAGGTAACCAATCAAAATAGTATTTTGGCATTTTTCATTTTTTGATTGCAGTCAGAGATAAAATTGAATTTCTGAATAAATGGTCCTCACAACGTCAAAAAACAGGTTAAATGTTCCCAAGATGTATACCTGGACCACACATGCACGCACACACATGCACGCACACGTGTGCGTTCCAGTGTATGAGGCAGCCACACAAAACCATGCTGGACTCCACCCTCAGCCACATTAAAGTGATGTGATTGGCTGATGAATGAATATAACCAAGTCCTCGTTTCTCATGCTGCTAAAATAACTGCAAAATCAAAATTTTCATTTTTACACATCGTTCTAAAGCAAAAAACTGCAATTAATGGATAAAACTGATTTGTCTCTCAGCTTGTGTGCGCGCAAGTAAATAATTGATTATGCAAGTAACACCATAAACTCCGTGTTCAAAAGTTAATGTGTGCAGTCATGCAGCTATTTAGTTATGCCAGAGCAGTCGGTGATATTACTGTTCAATCGAATTATTTATTGCTGTTATGTTTTTTCTTTAATAAAAACTGTTAAATTTGAATACGTGATGGAAATCCGAGTAATGTAAGACAACACTATACGTTGTACACAGGGCACAATGAAAAGGTGTGGCAATTTATAGGTTGTAAGAAGATACAGCTTGACTTGGAAGGGTATGTTAGAAACATATTTGGGACATACCTGCTAAATTATGAGATTAATGGCAATCTATGCCCATCTATGTCACTGGATAACGACACAATATAGGATGTATATACTTTACAACAGAGGTTAAGTAATGCCTATATCTAAGCGGTGCCTTCTAATGTAAAATAACACTCGGAATTACACTCGGGAATAACACTCAGAATTACACTCGGGAATAACACTCGGGAATAACACTCACGCTTTGTCAGATCGGGTCCACGATTTGAACTAGTGGCAAAACCCAAAAAGTGTGTCAGGGGTTGTTGATACCGCCCGACGTCACACTTCCTTCCAGTTCCTATGTTCAGTGAACAGCTGCACATCCTGATGTGTTTTTTAAATGCCTTGACGGTTTGGGGAGAGTTACACACTCAACACTTCACCTGTGTAGAAATTTCAACAGCCTTAAAGACTCTTACTGTTCACATGTCGCCATCAACGAGTCGGACTCAAGTCCGAGTCAGAAAATAACGATTTGCAAGTCGAGTCGAAAGTCGGTTTAAGAGCGAGTCTGCCCCAAGCTGACCCTGGTGTGCACCTCCATCTCACGCGTTCATTAGGTTCTGCTCTGCCTTCCATTAACATTCTTACCAGGTTATTGCGTCTGAGATGACCTCGGTTCAATTGGTTCAAGTACTTCAACGCTGTGTCATACCGGTTCTTTTACCCTGATTACTGGTTAATTACATACCTTGCGATCTTTCGGCGCTGACACCGGCTGCACTTCACTTCCTACAGCCCCGTCTTCTGCTTGAACCCAGAGCACCCTGTGCTTGACGCTGCCTCATTAGCCAGCAGTCCAAATGGAGGTGGGTATTTTGGCAATTCATCTTAAAACTGGGTGCCTGTCTCTTCATCAGCTCGAGGATGGCCATGACTTATGGCCATCGTGCCTTGATATGGAGCATCTCCGAGAGGCACTCAAAGACACATACCTCCATTGTGGTTTTATGCCTATGGCTCTCTGTTCAGCTGGGTTGGCTCTGATGGAGCCAAGGCCTGAGGATGCTACACAAGGGACTGAGCTGGGAAACCTGCTTCTGCTGCTGATGATCTGTCATCGCGGCTGTTAGGGGGATGACCCTCAGTTGGCTGGGTCTGGATGAGCCACTTGCCCAAACATCTGAATGTAGTGCATTCTCTCAGGGACCTGTTGTAATCCCCTCGGCCTCTGTTCCACTCTCAATGGATGTCTTGCAGTTTCTTAGGTGCTTTGAGAACCCTACCAGCCTCACTGCCTTCTGATTGCCCCAAGCTGGCCGCTAGGGCCTTGGTTTCCACTATTGCTTTGTCTTCTTGTTAACTGGAGGTGGTGGTGTCTCCCCTCCAGGCTGGATCTACTTTCTCAGCTGGAGGGCCAGGTTTGGCATCCCGACCGGGATAGCCTTCAGCTTTGTGCCTGGTCGCTGATGGGGCCAACCATTACTGTGTCAGCTCCATCGTCCACACTGATCTGAGCACTATGGTTCTGTCCATGAGGGCATCGTATAATTGTAGGTTGGCGATATTCACTGCTTGGTGCATAGCCAGCACGAGGCCCCAGCGCTCTGCCCTATACCTGTGGTGTTAATTTTTCTGCATTTTTTAGGACTTCCCAAGCTACCCAACATTATACCCAGACCAGTGAGGGCCATCCCCCTAACAGCCGCGATGACTCTATATATATATGTATAGTGATGTCGGGCAGGCCGAGGCATCGCAGGAGCTGAGAGAGACACAGAGACTCGCTTGCCGGGGAGGACATGTCCTTATTAGCAGTCCTGAAAAGAACTACATCAGGCATCCAACGAGCCCCAAGCCAATTGCACACAGGGTTGAAACACAAGGTTGTCAGACACCGAACTGTAAGATACACACATGGTGGGAGATTTACACCAACTAAATATACGCAAGGCTCGGACAGGGTACACATATATGTACATATATATATATGTGTGTGTGTGTGTGTGTGTGTCTGTGTTTGTGTGTGTGTGTGTGGTCTAGGTATACCTTACCTTGTGGGGTCCAAATGTCCCCACAATGTGATGAATACCCTTTTTAATGAAATAAAACTCTGTGACTGCAAATAAAAAATTAAATATGCAAAAATTTTGTATTTTGCTTGGTTACTCAAGCTTGGCTTGCTTGGTTACTTGTATTTTGCTTGGTTACTCATGGTTATGGTTAGGGCTGGGTAGGGGTTAAGGTTGTCATAGTTAGCATTTTTCCCATAGAAATGAATGAGCGGTCCCCATAAAGAAATGTTTACCTAATGCGTGTGTGTGTCTGTGTGTGTGGGTATAATGAAACATAAACGTTAGGCAAAAAAAAGAAAAAAAGAAAATTGGCAGCAATCATGGAGGTGGAAAACACGCGGAAACAAAACAGCAGGTGCCAGTCTTGACTTCAAAATCCCCGTAATTAAAACAGATTAATGTTATTTATGCAGAAGCAGAGAAATGGATGCATGGGATGTGGCTCAGATTATGAACAAACCACGTAAAACGGTACCTGATTAGCCTGTCATGGTAGTGCACGTACCGTGGGATATGTTAAAATGTCATCCTACCTAAAGAACAGCCAAGGGGGGCGCACAGGTAGCAAAGTAGGTTAGGTGACGACAAGGCGTACCCATCCAGGAGCAGACAGCACAGGAAAACGGAACGCTGCCATGGTAACCACCTAAACCGTTTAACCGTTTACCAGTGTGACATAGCCGAACACATAGCCCACGTCACTTACCGGTTACACGCGCTTATGAACGTGTCCCTGAAGCCTACCGGCAAAAGTTCCGGAAATGTCAAAACTGCCAGCCAAATCTTTGTTGATTTCGCTTGAGAGAAGACTGCTCCCTTTGCTAAGTTGTGTACTTCAATGAAAGTCACAACGTTTGAACACCTAAAGGAATTGATCTTGTTAGAGAAATGTAAAAATTGCCTCCCTGACAAAATTGCACTTTATTTTAATGGACAGAAGATCCCTTCACTCTCTGATGCTGCCGTTTTAGCAGATGAGGTTGTGCTCACCCACAAAAGCATCTTTTCTACTCCCCGCCATGATATCAATGAACGTCGTAAGTCCAGGGCTCCCGTCCAGAACTGCTAAGTCCTCTGTTTTCTCACCGGAGTGTCGTGAATGTATTTGCTGCCATGAAAGTGGCCCTCTGATTTCACTCTACCCTATATTAATTCGTAAAAACCAGTGGAAAGCACAAGCCCCCGCCCC
>JAODJU010000081.1:15110995-15124336 GCA_026776725.1 Gnathonemus echidnorhynchus
ATTAATGTATATTACAGCTGTTAAGGGATGTTAGGATGTAAAGGTATACATGCATGATGTTTATGAATGATTTCTGACTAATCTGAATATATTATGAAGGTGTACTCAGCGTTTTATGAATGCAATATAAAAGCATAATGAAGGTTACCGTTTATTTATTTGAAGATTTTTATTTTATTTTACATATTTTATTAAATTTCAGTTGCACTGATAAGAAGACGGCACGTTGTGCACAGCTTAGAAAGATAAATAAAGGAATATTTTTGAATAAATTAATCTGCAGTTCATTCTGTTAAAAAATCGTGAGGAAATTGTATCGTGAACTCAGAATCGTGAATCGAATCGTGAGTTGAGTGTATCGTTACATCCCTATTCATCAGTGACAGGGTCCCTGTGTTTTGCTGGAGTTGCATGGGGGGATGGGACTCAGAGGGCAAGGCTTCAGGGAAAAGGCCCTGATTGGACATCAGCCAAGCCCAATAGGAGCACCCGAATCAGGTTAGTCCGTCAGATAGGAGTGACACATCAGTAGACCCCCCGGCCCCATATGTCCTCCCCACTTGTGAGAAAGGATCCCCCCATTACTTCTGGAAATCAAACAGCAGGATTAATGTGGGCAACAGGATGTTTGAGGTAAATTACATTTCAGAGGAATGGATTAAGTACATGAGGCGTGACTTTAATAGCACAAGCCCAATGTGGAAAATCCTCCAAACATGCTTATGATTTACATGTTTGTTTAGTCTCCAGGTGTGTGTGCGTATTGGCAAGTATATATTACATTATGGGGACCAAAATGTGTAAACACCTTCTATTTTGACCTTGTGGGGATGTCAAAGGTGGGGACATTTTTTTAGTCCCCACAATGGGAAGCTCAGTTTCACAAAATGCTTATCGCACAGGACACAGTTTTACAAAATGGTGTTTTTTTTATGATTCACACCTAATTGGCCCACTTTAATCTAAATAAGAAATAAACTTTGAACATCTTCACGTTTAATAGGTCACTTAATGATGTCCTTCATGGCAACGTGTTCCCTGAAAGGCAAACATTAGCCAGAACCAAGTCACATACCACTGTCATTGAGGATGGCAGGGAACAGGAAAATAAAAAGACAATCTTCCTTTGCGATATAAATATGAACGTTTCACAGCAGCTCTTCTCTCCCTGGTATCAGGCGCTGCATCATCATCACGTGCTTTATTAAAATGCCATAAGCGGACCCTCATTCGACAGCTTTCTTATGTTTCTGATGATTTTATCCATAATTCTGAGTTCTTGCTAGTGTGGCGCTGACTGATGCATGTATGATAACCAGAGACAGAGGCACAGAGAAGCCGCATTATAAAATGTGGGGCTGTCAAGAACGCCACAGCCGGTCAAAGGTGAGGAAACAGAGAAGGAAAATCAGTTAAATGTTTCCTGCGTTATGTAATTCTTTGACCCTGCATGCTCATTTTCCAGTGCATGAGTATATGCGTATGAGGGAGAGAGCAGACCAGAACAGGATGCCAGCAGGTGCTGGGCTTCAAATCCTTTTGCTTCTCACTAGAATTGTCAGGGTCTGTACCTGTCTGTCCCTGCCCTTCACGTCTCTTCCCCCTTTGGCCAGCAGGTGGTGCTGGCCATCCTATTCCCTCCTATGTTTTCATGCTAGACCCTTCTGTGTCTTCCCTACTCTCTGGACTGCTGCATGGCTCAATGGGTTGAATGTGTCGAAGAGAAGCTGTAACTTTCCTGTCATGGGTTTGAGGCTGGTTGTAAACCACCTTCATCTGTTTAATTTCTTATATAGTTTATTAGTTTTTCTGTCCTAGGCTTTTTCTGTTCATGTCCTGTTTGATTTGGTTTTGCTTCTATATGTTCCTAGTCTTCCCTAGTCTTGTTAAACCTGACTGTTAGGATCCCTGGTTCCTGGTCTTGTTAGTTGTAAGTTACTTCACCTGTGTCTTGTTGTTCTATAGCCTTGTTATTAGTTGTTCACACCTGCCCTTTGTTAGTGATAATGAATGACGAATGGACTGGTATGTTTTGGATGGGTACCTCACCTCTGAAGAGCACAGCGAGAGTACCATAGTGCTTAGATGTGACTGTGGTCCAGATTAAGGGCACAGCAGTGCCTGAAATCAATGAAAGTATGTCCAGTTTACAGTATACTCAGGTCAATGCACGTTCAGGAGAGGCCTTTAACACACTATGTTGGTCTAGCAGTTTGCTGTTCTCACTGTGTCTCTCTGATCCATTGAATCCTCATTGCATTTCCCTCCAGTTCCTGAAATGCATTATGGTCACTTTCACTCATCAGTCGCTGATATACAGATAACGTATTCCGGAAACATTCCTGGGTTATTTTTTCCCCTCAGTATGTAATAACAGTAATTGCACAGGTAGCTAAATGATGAGGATGGCGGGAACATCTATGTGACATCACGATGAGAATCAGCAGCTTCACTGGGGTTGGGGGATTTTTACAGGGTTATGAGAACAGAGCAGGAGAGACAAGGAATGTGCATCAGGGAAAAGGCTAAATCAATGCAGGATTTGGGATGTGAGAGTTCAGTCTGCTCAAGGTTACGGCGGCTTGAAAAGGCACAGAAGTTTGTACACATGAGTGGGTAACAGGTGGAGCGAATCTACAGGAATATCCCCCCAAATACCACTCCTCCCACTACCCCCCCCCCGATCCAAGTTCCTTACTGGTAAATGGACTGCATTTATATAGTGCTTTTTACCAAAGCGCTTTACAATTATGCTTCACATTCACCATCCACACACACATTCATACACAGGTGGCGGAGGCTGCCATGCAAGGCACCAACCAGCTCACCGGGAGCAATTTGGGGTTCAGTGTCTTGCTGAAGAACACTTTGATGGGGTCAGAAGGACCCAGGGCTCAAACCTGCAACCCTCCGGTTGGCGAACGGTAGCACTACCTCCTGTACCACCATCGCCCCAGGAATGAACTGTCTTCATCTGCAGCCCAACCCTGTACTGCAGGGGTTTTCAAACTTTCTTAAAGCAGGGACCCCCCCAAATGGAAAAAGAGCCCCAGCACTAACGTCTGAACACTTAAGTAACTAAGGACTAAAAGCAGGGAATCTTCAGCAAATCTTTTCTGGGGGGGGGTGGGTCTCATTTAATATAATTTTACTTATTTACTTATTTATTTTTTTTTAGCATTTCTGGGATTGTGTCAGTTTGTGTAACATCTCTGCAACTGTTGTATGGGCCACTCTGGTTGGGAACCCCTGTTCTACTGGATAAACAGAAATGCGAGATGGATGGCTGGGTGGGTGTAGTTACATCCAGGTTCTGAACCCTTGCCCTACTGGATAAACAGAAGTACGAGATGGATGGCTGGGTGGGCGTAGTTACACCCAGGTCATGAACCCTTGCCCTACTGGATAGGCAGTGTTGGGAGATTGACAGCTGGGTATAGTTACGCTTATTTCAGTCCTCTGTGCTGTGGCAACTGATTTTGTAAACTGTGTCCAACAGTAATGGTCACATTGATTAATAACATGAGTAACACTGATTCACAGTCACATGGTACACGGGGGAATTGACCACACTCTCTCTGTGGTTTTTAAGGTGTGTGAAATCACTGGATGGCTTCCCACACAAGCTGGTTCTGTGGGCGTGTTACACACTTCATAGGAAAAACAAACCATCGCTCACTGCTGATGGCCCCGCCCATTAGTATGGTACAGACAAGAAGTAGAGGGGTGGAGTCTCAGTGCAAATACCTGCGGCTAGCTGGGGCTAAGGGCCAGTTTAGGGTCCTTTCCACTGAGATAAAAATGTTTATTCTGGGTTTAGTTAAACACTCAGGGATTCTCCAACAACTTGCCTGTAAGATATTTATTTAAGACTCTGCTAATGAGTTTTTCCCTCTAGATTAAACCTATTTTAGCGGCATTCTAGTCACGCTTCGCACAATGAAATCAGCTGTTTCTCCCGCTGTGCTGTGTCCTGTGCGATAAGCAGATTACCGCCAGCTGAAATCAAATTTATCAATTTCATAACCATGATGTCCATCCATCTTCTGGCTGTTTATCCAGTGTAGGGTTGTGTTGAGCCTGGACCCTATTCCTGGCAGCACAGGGCAGGGGGACACCCTGGTAGAGATGCCAGTCCATCAGAGGGCACACAGCCACACTGCCTGATGTACAGACACAAGTGTACCCGTTGGGTGATTTTTGGAGTGGGGGAGGAAACCCAGTACCCATTTTGTTTTAAATGGTGTTGCGATGGATTAGCCACCCACTCTTGACAAGTGTGCTGGGGAAACTATGTTGTGAAAGGCACTATATAAAATAAACAGAACACTCAAAACATGAGCATGCATTGAGTGGAGGCGACTCGATCCCCAAACGCTTCTTGATGTGAACCAGCAGTGTTGCTGGCCATACTTCCCAGGCACTAAGGTGTCACAGTGTGTGAAAAGACCCGCCGTGATCCTGAGTGTGTCCAGGTGTCCCGAATGTATATGGCCCAGGACCTCTGTTACCTCAGGGCCTGGACACGACGTCCCAGACCACCTGACCCAGACCACCTGACAGGCACCACATGAAGCCACGCCCCCATCCACAAGCAGCATGCTGTTTGATTGGCTGGTGATGGTTGATACTGCAAATGGAGGTGCTTCAAAGGCTGATTATGAGGACTCCAGGCCCTGCTTGGGAATGTAATATGGCAGCGATTCTCAACCCAGTCCTGGGGAGACCCTCAGACCACAATTTTGCTCCCGTCCAGCCCCTAATCATACCTGTGCCGAGTATTCGATGTTTGTGATTGACTGGCAGCTGGGTAGGAGCAGATATGTGGTCTGTCTGAGGGTCCCCCAGGGCCGGTCTAAGAAACACTTATACAGAAATGAAAAAACACGCCGCCAGCATGTCTGTCACGCTACATGCCATAAGAGAGAGACCGCGGGGGGCGTCAGAGGCTTAACAAACAGGTGGCGGTGACGGTTACATAGCAACGGTTACAGCAAGGAAAAGAGTACAGATCCTGCAAGGAGAACAAGCGCATATTTATCACTGGAGAGGAAGTCTTCTGTCCTCTGTTCTTCTACTGTTGTATATTTTTTCTATATCTGTTTATATGTCCATCTTCTGCGACTGCTTGTTTAGTACAGAGTCAGGGTTGTATGAGCATATCATCGGACGCACGGGGCAGGGGACAGCCTGGATTTTAATGTAGTCCACCACAGGACACAAATCAGGGGGACACTCTGGATGGGATGCCAGTCCGTCACAGGGTACCAGGCAGGGGACACCCTGGACGGGATGCCAGTCCATCACAGGGCACGAGACAGGGGGACACCCTGGACGGGATGCCAGTCCATCACAGGGCACGAGGCAGGGGGACACCCTGGACGGGATGCCAGTCCATCACAGGGTACCAGGCAGGGGGATACCCTGGATGAGATGCTGAATTTTTAAATTATATTACTTTGTAAGAATCACAACTATCATCAAATGCCCATAGAGAGACAGGATATGAAATGAAGTGCAGGATTGAGAGTGTTTTTGTGAGGTGTGACGTGCTATGGATTAAGGGAAGGATGGAGCTCCTAATAGCACAGAATGTTCCGGGAATTATTCAAAGGGCGCAGATGTAAGCGCTAAATTTACGTGCCTTAAATCACCAGTAAAATGGCAGGTTTAGCTGCAAGCCACTACAGACGCATTTCAGCACTGAAAGAAAAGCTATTGATCTTTTAAGAAACACCACCACATAAATAATAATCGTACACAATATTTTTTATGATTTTCACACCCGTGATAAATATACACAGGAAATGGATGTTCTTCTGTGCTAGCTTTCTTATTTTCTTTGTTGTGTTTGGGGTATTGTAGTATGAATGCTGTATACATACTGTATATACAGTATATATGTACACACACACACACACACATATATGCATTTATATATGTACACACAGACATATGCATTTATTTATGTATACATACACACAAAAATAAGACAGTCACACTTCTTGTTTTTGGTGTTTTCTTCTTTTCCTTCGCATCCACTAATTTCCCCCAAACTTTAGCAGTTGTGGGTGGTGAGAAACAAAATGTCACGCTGCTTCTTTAGAGCAGAAATATACACTTTAATTACTTTAATGTAGAACCTGATCTAAGCTACTACTGATGGGAGTGTGAGTTGGATTTCTGAGCTGAGATGATGGCCTGAAGGTCCAGGAACATCCAGGTTCTCCATGTTCCTGTCCAGATCAGAGGTTCTCAACAGGTTCAGGCTCAGCACCCACATTTTCCCTCAGTCATTCAGTCACAGTCCAAATTTTGACCCAAATTTATTTTACAAAAGAAGTGCAGTAATAGTAAACGGACCACAGTGCCGTAGCAGCATGACTTCATGCACTGTTAAAAATGAAAAAAGTTGACAGTAGAAATAATTTTTTACCGACACACTCTGTAACCCAAAGAAAACAGTGCTGTGACCCACCTTTGGGTCGCTACCCACCAGTTGTGAACAGTGAAAGAAACCTTTGAAGCTCCACAGGGTGCATCCACAGAACATTCACATTTGTTTGTATATCCGACATAAACTTACACAGCCCCCTCACACCAGAAACAAGAGGCTGGTGTGGTTCAGGGAATAAGGCCTTAGCGGCCAAAGATGGCTGGTTCAAATCCAGTGCTCGGCAAAGTTGTCACATCTCCATTGGGCCCTTGGCTAGGGCCCTTAACCCCCCCTCAAAAATGCTACAGGGGTGCTGGCTGAATGCTGGGCTCTGTGCTCTGACCCTAATCTTCATTCTCAAATGTATATGTGTGTGTATGTCTTAAAGAGAGCATGATGGGAAATAAAGCACCATTGCGTGTGGAATAGCTGCATACAGCCGCCAGAGCCGTACACACGCGTCCAGATGCTTTGCACTTACTAACTAGGCAAGCAGGAAAGTAAGAGTTAGCTCAAACTCCTCCATCAATCACCTGCACGGCCTCCGCAATCAGTCACCCTGGATCCCCCGTAGCTTGCTCTCCAGTGGTGTGATCAATCAGGGGGGCATTCGCTTCCCTCCCACGGACTCGTCTTCAGGAAACAGACAAAGGGTCTTTGGAAACCCAGGGAGGGCAAGAGAGAGATGGTGCTGTCAAGGAGGGCTGCAGGAAGTATTAGCCAACATAGCCTTTATTTACAGCAGAGTTACCCCACTGACCTTCGTCCTGGACATGAAGAGGGAGGAGAGGATGCTGAATAATGGCAGGATAACAAGGTTCACTTGATTTACCGCAGGAGGAGATGGGAGGGGACGTCTTAGCAGAAGCTGATGAGAATCTATCACCCCTTGGAACAGGACCTACTTATTTCGGTATCCGTCTCCTGGGATTGGCAGGGCGGAGGGGTGTCATTGTTGTCCAGGGGACGCGGATAAGCCTGGCTGTCCCTGTTGCTGGGGTGGGGGGGAGAGGTAGAAAATAAGGGGTGTTAGCAGGAGAGTGATACTCATAATGTTTGTTAAGGGCACTGTTGACAGCGTTGCAAGGAATCATGGGTAGGACATGTGAATAAGGGCAGGGGAGGAGATACTGCTGATCTTAGGGCATCAGAGGAGTGCTGAAACCTGCAAGGAATTATGGGCCGGAGACGGCCATGTCTAAATAAGTGCAGGGGTAGAGGGTGTTCTTGGGTATTTATCAACATGGGTACTTGACCGCACATGTGTTCCTGCGTACCTGTTCGACATCATCATACATTGCCAAAGCACAGTTCCAATACTGAAGAAGTACAGAGGATGGTAAAAATCCCAGGATGTAGTTCTTGTCCCATCCTAAATATCAAGGATGCTTCAGTTGCATGTTCATTAATGGGAACAGTCCAAAGTTTTGTGTATCAAGTTTATTCTTGGGAGGAAAGTTAGCGAGAATGCTGTTGCCAAGAACACAAGGACATTCTTGATATTGAGAAACTTCTTAGATCTTAGAGCTTTAAATGATATCTGTTGATATCTGCAAGGAATTCTGGGTAGGAGATGACCACATCTGAAAAAGACCAAGTGTAGAGCCAGTGTTGATCTTAAGGCATTAAAGAAGGGTTAATAGCTACATGGGATTATGGGTAGTATTCTCATGACTGTGTGTTTGTGTGAGTGTATTAGTCCTTTTGTGTGTGTCTACATGTGTTGGGCTGTTTGGAGTCTTCAACAAGTGACATAATCAGCTATAAGAAAAGCCCACTCGACGACATTCACTGTGTGTAATTTGGCTTTAAGTCGTTCCCAGTTGACTGTATATCATCAGAAGAGTGTGACTACATGTTGCCAAGCAACTGGACACACAAAGCTTGAGTGAGCTTTCACCATTCTCTCTGGGTTCGTCTGAGAGCCAGACCATTTCAGGAAAAGCTACTCCTGTGAAAGGCAGAGGAGATCAAAGCTGTCTGTTCAAGTCTGTGATATAAGTCGGAGGTCAAGTGATATCCATCCAAACACTCAATAGGAGGCAAATGGCAAATGTCACCATGTTTTTTTCTTACATAAACAATAGGAATTAAAAGCTCGAGCAAAGACCGACCTTCTCCTTTTTCTGTTTGCTTCCAAGAACATTTTATGGACGTTTAACAATGAGTTGATCTGTGTATCCATCTTCAATAAATACTCACCACATACAGGACCATGGTGAGTGAATCCCTGGAAGAACAGAATACAGTCATGGCCAATCATTTTGAGAATGACATGAGTATTGATTTTTACAAAGTTTGCCGCTTCAGTGTTTGTAGATCTTTTTGTCAGGTGTTTCTATGGTATACTGAAGTATAATTACAAGCATTTCATAAGTGTCAAAGGCTTTTATTGTCAATTACATTAAGTTTATGCAAAGAGTCAATATTTGCAGTGTTGGCCCTTCTAGACCTCCGAAATTCGCCTGGCATGCTGTCAATCAACTTCTGGGTCAAATCCTGACTGATAGCAACCCATTCTTGCATAATCAATGCTTGGAGTTTGTCCACCCGCCTCTTGAGGATTGACCACAAGTTCTCAATGGGATTAAGGTCTGGGGAGTTTCCTGGCCATGGACCCAAAATGTTGATGTTGTATTCCCCGAACCACTTAGTTATCACTTTTGCCTTATGGCACAGTGCTCCATCATGATGGAAAAAGCATGTTCATCAACAAACTGTTCTTGGATGGTTGGGAGAAGTTGTTCTCGGAGGATGTTTTGGTACCATTCTTTATTCATGGCTCTGTTCTTAGGCAAAATTGTGAGTGAGTCCACTCCCTTGGCTGAGAAGCAACCCCACACATGAATGGTCTCAGGATGCTTTACTGTTAGCATGACACGGGAGAGATGGTATTGCTCGCCTTTTCTTCTCTGAACAGTTTTTTTTCCAGATGCCCCAAATAATCGGAAAGGGGATTCATCAGAGAAAATGACTTTATGCTAATTGCAAGGACTTTGCAATTAATTGCAATTCATCTGATCACTCTTCATAACCTGTATGAGGCAGCAGACTTTGTGAAAACCAGTACTTGTGTCATTCTTAAAACTTTTGGCCATGACTGTACAGGGCAGGGGGATGCAGGTCATCGGAGAGACAAGTATGCAAGGGATAATTTGGGGACATAAGTTCACACAAGTGTGTGTTTCTGGACTCTGGGAAGGATACCAGAGAACCTAGAGGGACCTCAGGAAAATGTAAGGAGTACATGCAAACTCCTCACATACACCAAGCTAAGGGCAACACTGGATGTTTCCCACCAGGGGTTTGGGGGCCCCCTGTTGACCACAAACAGTCATTACACTAAATAAGTATGTTCCTGATTTAGGAAGATGCTGAAGCAGCATGTTCTGTTAACAACCTAGTTAGCTATTTATTTGGCTATTTATTCATCTTTTGAAGTACCTAAATGACTGCTAACCTTAGCCTGGAGGGAGACACCATGCCGTTATCCACTAAGCCGCCATGCTAACCTCAGCCTGGAGGGAGACACCACGCCGTTAGCCACTGAGCCATCATGCTAACCTCAGCCCTAAGGGAGACACCAGGCCGTTACCCACTGAGCCACCATCCTAACCCCAGCCTGGAGGGAGACACCAAGCCGTTACCCACTAATCCGCCATGCTAACCTCAGCCTGGAGGGAGACACCAAGCCGTTACCCACTGAGCCACCATGCTAACCTCAGCCTGGCTCAGCACTGCAGCAGATCCTACCTGGATCACACCTGTAAGGTACTTCAGCTTCACACACCAATAACCAGAACTGCAAGTAGGAGCCTTTCACAATGTGCCAATAAAAATGTCAACATAGATTTAATTTCCAACACAGATGCAAACAGGGCAGTGTTTGTATGTCAACAGTGTTTGTATGTCAACAGATCTGAACAATTATATAAATAGACAATTTGTGTGCAGTACTGTTGATGTTCACAGCTGCCAAGAATATATAAATATATATATATATATATATTTCCCCCCGCATTAAGGAAACTGTTTTTGCACTCAGTGGGCAGGAAAACACAAGTTGGTGATTATTCCTTTTTTATACTCCATGTCTTGCTGGGAAGAAGGAAAATGCGTAGATGTAACAGGTTTGACCGGCAGTTGAACCCATATAGTTACAAAGAAGAGATTCAATCACAAATGGGACCATCCACTTTATGAACAGTGGCTCTAGAGCCCTATTATTCAAATCACAGTCCTCGAGGTCCGAGCACTGCTGGTTTTCCAACCTTCCTTTACCTGTGAGCAAGGTGTGAAGCCTCTTACCAATCAGAATCAGTAATTATTAAACTAACTACCTGGGAGAACTGAAAATAAGGCCTGGATTTGGAATCGAGGTCCAGATTTGAAGAACCCTGCTCTAGAGGCCGGAAACATGGGGAGTCACATGATACAGTGATGTGAACGGAAGCCTCCAGGTGATAGGGGACAAACACAAGGCACAGGGGACTGCGATATCTAATGCTTGGCAAAAACAAAAAAACCTGGAATTACCAGGAGGGTCTGGAGTGGGCTGTTTGGAAAGAACTAGGAATGAAAAAGAAAGCACATCTTAATAGAAATCAAAGCCAATGGAGGATAGATGTGAGTCATTATGGAAGCTAACAGTCCGTAGGCCTTGTCACCCGCCTCTCTCTGGCCTGAGATGGATCGCATCCCCGCATTTGCAATGCTTTATTGCTCCATGCTGAAAGGCAGAAGTGGTGGGTTCACGGCCCATATCTACATCATGCCCTCCGGACATAATTAATTAAAGAGTAGAGTGGGGTGGCTTCTGAAGGTCAACATGCGCTGACTGACTGAAGTCACACCTCACAGCATTGGAAGAATATTTCAGAGATCCCGAGGGTCTTGACCCAATCTTTAATGCCCTGCACTTACAAACTACAGCACGGATGGTGAATATTTTGTAACAACTATGGGCTTAAACTCTGATGTGAAAGGTCTCTATGGCGCCTACACCTTGAAGCTGTGATGCTGAGGGACTTCATAGCATCTACACCATGAAGCTGTAATGCTGAGGGACATCATAGCATCTACACCATGAAGCTGTAATGCTGACGGACATCATAGCATCTACACCATGAAGCTGTGATGCTGAGGGACATCATAGCATCTACACCATGAAGCTGTGATGCTGAGGGACATCATAGCACCTACACAAGGAGTGCCCAATACATCAATTGCGACCGACCAGTAGATTGCAAAGGTAGTTCAGGTAGATCACGCGACATTCAAAAAGAATGTTCTAGATGTTAGCCTCTATCATCTGCCAACCCCTTTGGCATTCGCCACTTGATTGGCGTAACGGATGGCCAGTCCGCTTTGTTATATTAGGTTACCGAAACGAAACGCGTATGTATTGCGAGCTGAATTAGAGAACATGCTCTTAGATTAGTGAATATACATGATGCAGGACTGATGCGTGTTTGAAGTGCTGCTCTCGGCTTGCTGTTTTATAGGGGTGTGTATCTCTTCCTGAAGTCCTCAAATAAAGGTGATGGTTGAGGTGTCAAAAAGTGCTTGTCTTCATCCTGTCATCAGCTCCAGGTCTTAGGATGTTATAATACAAATATTCACATTGTAACTAGATACTCAGTTTAATCCTGATAGGCCTCTTTTTGATCCTCTTCTCAGCTCAGTGATTATGTAACTGTTGAATATATGACGCAAACAAGGATCATGTGTTCAAGGGCCCCTGTAAAGTTCTGGGCCCCCTGAATCTGTCAGGGTATCCATGCCCCCCCTGAGGCCCCTGTAAAGTTCTGGGCCCCCTGAATCTGTCAGGGTCTCCATGCCCCCCCTGTGGCCCTGTTTGTATGAATGCTTTTTAGGGGAGCAGGATAGGGTTTGTGCGGAAACAAACATTCTCATGTCCCTGAACAAATGGCAAACTAAGATTAATTTCATTTTCATTACGATATTTGGTAATACTTTACTTGAGGGGACACAAATACTTAGTAGTAACTCAGTTACTACTCAAGCACAAATCATGAACAAATATAGTAGCTACCTGAGATAAAAGGTGTGTCATGATTCATTATTGATGACAAACAAACATGACATCAGTATTTCCCTTGTGCTATTTATTACTAACTCTTTCAATAGTTATGAAAGATTTTCAGAAGTAACAAATGTAGTAACATATAATAAGTGCTTGGCATAAAAGATGCGTCATGATTTATTAATGATGAATGCACATGAGATTAGTATCTCACTTGTGTTATTCATTGCTTGTTCCTTCAGGAGTTCCTTCAGTAGTTCATGAAGGTTTAGAGAACACTAATGGCTTGAGGTGACAGATGTGTCACGATTCATTAATGATGAGAAAACATGAGATCCTTATGATTAATACATAAGGAGTAGCTTTATAGTACATTATTTGTGTCCGCTCTAAGTGTTAGCAGATATTTAGCGATCAGGGAATAGAACACGTTTAAACAAATTAACGTAGGCATGACTTCCTGCCCCCCTCAGCTTTGCTCAGAACCTCCCTACAAGGATGTCAAGTTAATTTATATTCAGGAAATGCATAATTGTAGTTGTAAGCAGTAGCTCTGGCAAAGGTGATGCACATGTTATCGGAGTCAAATTAACAGGCATCTCAAACAGAGACAACGTGTTGATTAAATAGTAGATAATGAATTTCTGTTGTCATTTCCTTGGTTAGATTTTGTCAACCAAGAAGTTGGTCATGATTTATTTTGTTTTCACTCCTGTGTGTTTTGGGATGATGGAGCCAGTTGCATTAGCTAAATTACATGGACAAACCCTGGAAATGGAGTGAGACTGCTGTTTAATCAGTGAGCATGCAACAGAGATAATCATTCATTTATAAATGATTATGTGCCTGCATTCCGTGG
>JAODJU010000081.1:15141730-15170030 GCA_026776725.1 Gnathonemus echidnorhynchus
GTTAAGTTCTCCCCAAACGAGCTTGATGGGCCGAATGGCCTCCTCTCGTTTGTAAATTTCTTATGTTCTTATGTTCATTGAAAACAAGGAAATTTCTGAGTGACCCCAAACTTTTGAACGGTAGTGTATATATACTATGAATATCCAATAATAATTTATTTTGTTTTATTGTGATAAAGATGTAAGAAGTTAAACTTTTCACTCTTAAAAAGCACAATTTTAATCATTCTGTAGCGATTGGGATGTTCTTACTGATGTGTAGGTAGTCATTGTAACTCCCAGACTGTCATCAAAATTTTCAGTTCCCTCCTTTGTCTTTTCTAGGCGGTCAGCTAATCGCCAGCGCAACACGGGGAAAAGCAACTCCGCACTTCAGGTACAAGTGGTAAATAAATGGCTTGATCAAGACATCAATGTGTTTCTTAATGGGAAAATAGGGCACAAACATCCACACATTATCCATATCTACTTATCCAGCACAGGGTTATAGTGAGCTTAACTAGGGAAATACAGGCTGCAGGGCAAGAGAATATCCTGGATAGGCTGCCAGTCCATCGAAGAGGTGGGAATTTTATTTCCAGAAAGTAAAAATCCCAACCAAAATTTTGCTTTAACCAAGAAGTTGAGTACTCTGTGACAATGACTATTATGCGCAACTGGTTGGTTGAAGCAAAAACTTCGTCTGGATTTTTACTTTATGGACCTGATATTTCCACCTCTGGTCTGCTGCAGGGCCATTTAGAGACAATAGTTCACCTAACCAGATACTTCTAGATCACAACAAGAAAATCCAGCTGGGGGGCCTCAAACCCCAACCCTGGAGGGATGAGGTCACAGTGTTACCCACTGAGCCACTATGTTGCCCACTGACACCCATATTAGAAATGAAATGCAGACACTGTAGACTACATTATTTACTCAATGTGCAGTTTCAGTAGACTGGTGATAGAATTGGTGGTGTATCTGTCACATATTTGTTAATGAGGAGACTAAATTGTTGGTAGTATCTGTGCTGACATCTACATCAACAATTTCAGAGACTATAAATCTTAATATTTACCCTCTTGGGGTTGGAAGGGGTCTGGAGCCCAGGCAGCACAGGGCACAAGGCTGGGGCACACCCTGGTCAGGATGCCAGTTTAGGACACAAACACACTGAATCATACACTAAGGCAAATAGCCAGTTAGCCTAAAAGTATATATTTGGACTGTGGAAGGAAACATACATGACATAGAACCACATGCAAAATCCACACAGAGATTGGAACCCCCACCCTACCAGCCTGAGGCAACAGCCCCCATCCAAATGACTGTGGTCCCTATAAACCATCCTGTGTCAACTGAAGTACCACTGTTGTGTATTATTCAGTATCAGTATGACTTTCTCACATTTAAATGACAATACTTCTATTTTAATTTCAGTGAAATTCAGTTTTTATGTCATGATGTGCGTGTCTGCACATCTCTGGATGTCCCATGTTATTTTGTCTGGGTCCTACAGATTATGCCAGATGAAAACATGGAAAGCAGGGAGAACTCTAGTATCAACTCTTTAACAATGGACGAAATAGGTATGCTGATGTCACATAAGGGGTTAACTTTCTTTGTATTAGAATAACTGCCATATTTATACAAAATAGAGACCATTCTGTCATTCAGACTATATGCTTTTATGGTGTATAGAGCATAATTATGTAAACTGGTTGCAGTGAACAAGGGGTAGTATGTGGCTCTGGGGGGTTAGAACTTTGTGCTTGTGCTCAGAAGGGTGTCAGTTCAAATCCAAAGGTCAGCAGAGGGATTTGCCATTTGTCCCTTGAGCAAGGTCTTTAACCTCCATTTGCTTCAAAACAACTCTGACCCTGCTTTCTCAGCCTTACATTACTTTGGATAAAAGCAACTACAAAATGCATAACTTCTTCTTGATGGGTGGTGGAAGCTTGCTGATCCTCATTGACTGTTTATTATTATCAGAACATGTTGTCAGTGCAGGAACTTAGCTGATTAAATAAAACCATTTCGCCAAGTATTGGATGTTGTCTACCTTGTGTTTGCTGGCATCACATTTCTCATGACACTCTATCTTCGTCCAGTTATCCACCCCACGAAAAACAATGGCATTTCTACAGCAATCAAAGGTTTCCCATCATGGAGGAGCCACAGCTTAACACTGGATCTTCAAGGCAAGACTCACCCACTCAAAGACGGGAGAATGGGTCATCATTCGCTTTAGGGAGGGTGATGGGTATACCTTCTATCCCACTGAGCAATTTTCAAAATATTGCGCTCACTGGTCATCTTAATCAAATAGATCTTTGCAGCATTCTGTTAGGATGTGAGCAATTATTTTTGGTAAATCATTTTAAGTAGCATGGAACCACTCTGGGGAGTTTCTAGCTATTGAAAAGATCAGGGGCTAAATCAAGTTTACCGTTTACCCGGGGCTTGACTTTTTTGTTTTTGAAGGAGGATTATTGGCATTGGGGCTAAAATACTCGGTGCTAGGCTTAAAATACTCAGGGCTATAGCCCCAAGTGATCGGACCTAATGACGCCCATGGACCCGCTAAAATCTAAACTTGCAAGATAAATAAAAAGTATTTAAGAAAACACTGCCATCTTCTGGACGCAAAGTCTCCTTTACTGCAGTCCCATGTATGTGAGCCTACACTGCCAATACAGACCCTGTGTGTGTCACATAGTGTAATAACCATTATCTTGTGCTGGTTACAGCTGACATGTCATTTGACTCTGTGGTCAAGGGATCCACATAACTATTAATTTCAGTCAAATAACAAACTCCTCAATTCTAAATACACTTAGATTTGTTACATGTAAGACATGTGCAAGTTTAAGGAAATCCTTTAATGTTCTGGTTTCATCCTGTTTATTAATTTACCATGTCTATCACATGCAGCTGTTTAACAGCCTTTCTTTGTTCCACCTTATGTTTCTTGTTTTTGTAGATGAAACACAGAATAGCAATCCGGATGTGAAAAACCCTAATTCTGGAGACAAATCCACAGATGTAACAACAGGGGGCATCTTGGTGCAAAGTATTCCAGTTGACCAAACTGCCAAGATCCAACAGGCCCCAGTACTGGTGGTAACCCCTTGTAGGGAGACGGAGTCGGCTCTGCAGTCTGTCTCCGCTGTGTTAGTCCCCAGCCAATCAGACTGCCCCAATGGAATATCTCAGCCGAGCCATGCCAGATACGCTAGGGACTCAAAGAGTCAAAATCAACACATCTATGAGGAGCTGGCAGAAGACAAAAAACTCCCCCACGTGCCTTCAAACTCCATCAAGGTCCTGAAAGTGGAGGGGCAGGAAGACCCGATGTACAACACTATAGAGGAGCTGGAGCTGTCTGACAGCCGAAATACCGGGCAGAATTCAGAGCACGAGAAGAGCACCCACGTCTTGACTGTGCCCCCTCAGATGGAGAGCTCCGCCTTCGCCCTTGGTGGCAAGCCAAACATCCTCTATGCACGGGTGAGCAAAAAGAACAAAAGTATGGTGCCACCCCCCTTACCATCACCTCCGCCACCAACAGACATCATGGAGGGTGAGGATGATGGAGAGGAGGCCCCTGCACCCCCCCTGCCAAAGAGGAATCTCACTCTAGAAGATTACCAGTCTATAAAGGATACAGAAAACTAAAAACAACCAAATAAGTAACTAGTTTTCTGCCATGCAATGACTATTTACTTTGCAGGATTAAAATTCAGATGGTCTTTTCAGTTTGCTCAAATCACAGCATTATAGTTTAGGTGTAAGTTTGGAACTTTTATTTCGTTTTTTTTTTGTTTTTTTTTTTACTATAATGTAGCACAGATTGATTTTGATGTTGCAAAATGTACTAATGCATGCGCGGGACATCAATCCCTTCTCAACTGCGTATCCTAGATGGGGTCAGAGGGTCCTAGACGGGGGCCTGGATCTTATCCCAGACAGAGCAAGGCAGGGTGACACGCCAGTCCATCACACATTACAGGCAGTTTAGTGAACACAATGTCCCTGTGTTTGGCCGTACGAAGGAAACACCCGCATCATCAGAACATGCAAGGTCCAGAGATATAGTAGGATTCAAACCACTGACTGTGGTTGCATGTGGTAACACTGTTACTCACTGAGCCACCCTTATGTGAAAAACGGAGATAATCATATAGTTCTGTTATAAATGCAGCAAGGCTCTATTTCACCTTAAATGTTGTCCTGTACTTGATTTACAACAACCTATGCAGTATGATCCTAATGATGAATTACATTGTTATTAACTACCTTAATTTTAAATGTAGGTCAATATTGCAAAGGAAATTTCTTTAGGTTTTTTAATCAGTATGTCAGCTGTATCAATGTCATGTTCTGAGTAGCTTATTTTTGCAATATTATTGGCATGAAATGCATTGCTAAAAATGTAGTGTACATTCTTAACATTCCACATACAAACTCTTGTATACTGTCATTCATTGCATTCATTTCATTGCTAAACTTAAAAATAAATATTTGGTTATCATTTTTAGTTTGAAGATGTGCCTAAAAGAAGAAACACTCTGTAATACTTGAAAAACCGATTCACCTTCTGAGCATATTATGTGTGCAGATACGGCTCCTGTATTTAAATTATTATAAAGCTATTAAGTTCTGCCATAGAAAAACATATTACAGAATGCACTGTAAAATGGACTACAGAGTAGTACAAACCCACAGCTGGAGGTCCAGCATCATCCATGACTAATTATATTTTTTTTAAAAACTGTTGTATCAGGCTAAGACATAGGGAAGTTTGAAGACCCTTAAAAGTAATAGGTTCTTGATTCCCAAAATGGATACAGTTACGCTTATCCAGAAAAAGGGGAGTTCGATTATTAACGAGTGATTCTCTATATTGCCAGTTTCCTCGTTCGTTGCTTTTCCAGGAAGATCAGTAACAAATCATTTAAAAACGTGCCTCGGTGATGTGGATGTAGGTAAACCCTGCACAGCACGGAGCGCTTTGATTTTACCGATTGTCTTTCCTTTTCTAAATGATGGGTGCGGGCGTGGAAGGTTAATGGCGGACCTGGCGCGCGGCGAGCCTCAGGACACATTCCGCCGCGCGCGGACTGGCAGAACGTGACAGAATGCACGTAGCCGCGGACGTCACGGAAAACAGCACGCAGGAGGGGTGTCGCGCGCCGAAAGGCGATCGGCGTTTACCTGTATAAATTATTTCTGCTTTAATCAAATACGGCACGCCTATACACACAATGTATCGACGGCACTGGAAAAGACACGCGCACATTGATTTTAATTCTCGATAAAAAAGACTACAATTATACTAAAAATTTAAGGCGCACCGCTTGCTTCGACACAGTTCACCAGGTGGTATTTACTGTATGGTTCTTTAACTTTACTGTACCGTATTGTATTGTAGTTCCCGCCATGTATCGGCATTCTCGCACCCCAGAGCCTATACCGCTTTTTCTTAGACTCGTGCATATACACGTTGAAAATTTGGGGCGTGTGTCACACGGGCAGCGTTTAAGCCAATGGGCGCTCGCGAGCCTCCCACATAGTTGTTTACTACTAGGAGTCCGGGCCAGTTGAAAAAGACAATGCGAAAACCCGGATAAGTGAGAGTCCTGTGGCGATTGTGAAATGTGCCCGCAAAATGACGACAGAATAGTCTGCTTTGATAGACATCGCAAGAACACTTGAGATGCATTTAAAATATAATACCACGTGATAATTATTTTATTTTACTCTTCCCCGTGCATCAACATCCAGTGGAAGTCGAGTGTCCACATCCTCCGATCCACATTGCTGTAAGCTCCATGATGCATTTTGGGAAAACCGCTGCATTCGCGTTAAAAGAAGCTTTTTCAAGTTTCAGCCGGTTAGAATCAAGCCCATAAGGGGGTGTGTGAAAGGCTGACGAAGGTACAGTTTTCCATTTAAACTCAGTTAATTTTTTATAATGCATGTTTATTTGCACATCTATTGATGTTTGCTCTTATGACAAAAGTGATTTGCTGTTGCATGATGAGGAATGATTATGTAATTGTGCGATCGACGAGTCGTCTAATGTTTATAAAAATTCCTAACCAGAACTAGGGCGGACAGAAAGCCTTAAACTCATAAATCATGACAAGGAATAAGCAAAATCAAGTTTGTTGCTTATTAACTAAATAAAACGGCTTGCGATATAATATTTCTGTAACAAGCACCGTCGGTTACCCTAACTTCTGTTGTCCACCTACCATGCAAATGATTGAGTAAAATCACTTCATGTCAGTGCTTGGCCGGTACTGGCAGGACCTCGTGTGAAGCTGTGATGCTGTCTTGGTAATATAATGCTCTTAATGCTCGTAATGCAATGAAGTCCAACCCGGCCCACCTTGGCGAGAGTAAAGGAAAAAGTCACGGCTCTGTGAAAGAAGGCTATGGATTGCAGGAGTAGTGCAGTAACCCAGAGAGCATTATACTTCACTTTTAGGGCTTTTCCGTACTTTGGGTTCTGGTTCCAATTACAGATATTTTTATACCATTCTCAGTATTCTGTTATTATACTGTATTCCACGGAGATCGTGGTGCTTCTGTAAGTATTTTACTGTGTCCAGTTACTGGCATTGATTGCAATATAGTTCCCGGATGTTTTTCCTGCAGAAGAGATATTTGATGGGTTGGGACAGGGGTCTGTAAACCTTTCTGCAAGATTACTATTCATTCATAATAAATCACACATGGGTGATAAAGTGAACACAAGTTACTCATTAAAGGGAAAATGCATAATAAATCTAATAGGTCATTATAAAAACGGAATTAATCACACAGTTGTGGGGTCTCAAAAAAGTGCCCACAACACATTTTTTTTATAAACGGTGATTGAAAAATGTGTATTGTTTAAAAATGATGTTTGTGCAAGTGATGCCACCTGTCAATACAGTTGTTTTAAAAGTTTATTTTTGTTTATTTGTATTAAGCATGCACTTTGCGCTAGTGCCTGTTACAGAAAATAGCCAGCCCGTAGCACATAGGCAGTGATCTGCTGTTTGTTGAGCGATGATTACTATAGTTACCAAGCCTCCTGTCCTTTCACTGTCCTAGTAATTTTCAGCTGTGCTGGGCACTGGCTTCCTGTGCCTGTCGGCGTAGGGGGCTGTGGATCGCCACAGCTGTAATTGGATAAGCAGTGATTGAGGATGGACGAATAGTTGGTGGGATGATTGGTGTTGTTCTTGAGCTTTGAGGATTATGGTTTGATGCTCGCCTGCTTTGCTGACTTCAGCCACTTTCTTGTTTTAATTAGTCAGTGAAATGATTTGTCTTTTCATGCTTTAAGGAATCAGTTTTCAGTGGGGCAAGGGGGCTCTGTGGGCTGGGATGCTGAACTGAATCATGTGACCCAGAGACTTGGCAGCGGGGAACGCATTCCGGAGATGGACGGGAACCGGGAAGAATTGGGGCCAGAACAGCACACGTGTGAACATGAAACCCAAAAAATATACAAAGGACTGGTGGGGTTTTTTTTTTTTGGGGGGGGGGGGGGTTGAAATCGATCGAGATGTTTACAGTATCACCGCGTCAAATTCCATTTATAATTCATCCACTTGGCCAAATAGCAAAATGTTAAATTCCATCTACCAATCAGATGCAGTTTCCCTCTGGTCAGACGAAGCTGACTGCTGTTAGCCAGGTTTACCAAGGAAACTGAGATCCTAAATGGAAGATGGTACCACGTACATTCAGTCCAGGGGCAATACTAGGAGTTACTTAAGGTAGGATGCATAAGAGGCTCCATAATTCATACAAAGGGGCCAACCTTATCATTATCCATTGATCCGTTTTGAATTGGTGAGTGACAGAGGAGGAGGCACTACAGGGGCCAATCAGCTATCAGCTGAGGTGAATGCCCCGGTCGCCCCGCCCCTGTAAACACACCTGATTCAGTAATTAAATTTTAAATTCACGTAGGCTACATCCCAAAATTGTTTCTTTGACTGCTCTCTCACTACCTCCCTCAATGACTCACTGTCATGTTGAAAGTTCAAGAAGCTGACAAGGGAAGGAATGAGTGAGTGAATGAATGAGGAAGGTAACTCAGACAAAAAGCAGTATCTGGACGCACTTGCATCCTCGATAACATTCCATATTCCACCTATTTGTATGAAGTCGTCACTGAAATAGAAATTTTTATGCCATGCCATGCGTGGGTGGCACTAAAGGTGAATTTCTCTTCCGCAAAGGGTACTCTCGCCTGGACTTCCACATGCCCCCTGTGAAGAGGCGATCTGAGCAAAAATCAGCCCTCAATGACTCATTGCATGAGGTGCTGGGACAACACTTCAGCACCTGGAATTTGGAAAAACTTCTGGGGTAAAGGAGACGTAGCGTGAGAGGGTGGTGCAAATAAGGGGTTTGGGATGTAGCCTTAAATAATGAGGCCAATGGCCCCTTAAAAGTGCAATTAACAGAATAATTAATAGTGTTATGTATTGTAATGCTAATTAGCGCAACAGGTTGCATTGTGGGTAGTGGTGGCCTCGCATTCTGAATTCTCGCATTCTCAAGAAATTACCGTACATTCTAACCACTATACCGCAAATGAAGTACAAATTACCATATAAAGGTTAAAATAAAATAAAAGGAACGATAATTTCTCATCATATTGACGCAACTGCACATAAAATACGTACGCATTGATGCTGTTGCAACAATCGATTGCCGCACGTATCGCTTTTAAAGGTGAATGCGTACTTACGTACCAGTTATGTCCATCACTGGTTATACATCTTTAAAAGCATGTCTGCGGAGAGAGAGAACCATGGTTGCATCCGCAGTGTGGGCTTTAAAACTAGGAGTGCATTAACCTGCTTATACCCTTACCACACGTTTGGCTTACGTATTTATACTTGAAGACATTTTTTTCCACGTTTACGGCATTTCCTTTTGGCAAAACTGCATCTTGGGGGATTTTAAAATCCCAGAACAGCGTTGCTTTTTAAACTACAGTCAAGATATGGCCCAAGCCTGCAAATGTTTTGGTTATATGGTTATATACGACCCAAGCCACTGCTAATGCAGTAAAAAGTCCATTGCTGAGTCATTAGGCAGAAGTTTCCTGCTGCTGAGCCAAAAGGCATGTATTTATGTACAAAGATTTATGCTATATACACTCACCAGCCACTTTATTAGGTACACCTTGCTAGTACAGGTTTGGACCCCCTTTTGCCTTCAGAACTGCCTTAATCCTCATGGCATAGATCCAACAAGGTGCTTGGGTACCCTGTGGTCATAAAGGGATGAACATAGTCAGCAACGATACTCAGGCAGGCTGTGGCATTTAAATGATAATCAGTTGGTAGTACGGGTCCCAAAGTATGACGAGAGCATATCCCCCACACCAGTGAGTGGCTCAGTGGGCCTGTGATCATAAGGTTGTTGATTCAAGCCCAGCCTAGGTGTATCTTTGGGTCCTTGAGCAAGACCATTAACCCTCAACTCCCTGGTTGCCCCAGTCAATGGTTGCCTTTCATGGCCAAGCTTGCTCTCCTGGAGAGCAAGATGGGGGGAGCTGAGTAGAGAATTTCCCCATGTGGATCAATAAAGCATTATTATATTATTATTAATACACCATCGGCAGCCTAAATTGTTAACACAAGGCAGGATGGATCTAAGCTTTCATGTTGTTTACACCAAATTCTGACCCTATCATCTGAATGTCGCAGCAGAAACTGAGACTCGTCTGACCAGACAATGTTTTTCCAACCTTCCATTGTCCAATTTTGGTGAGCCTGTGCCCACTGTAGCCTCAGTTTCCTGTTCTTAGTTGCCCCTGTAGCCCATCTCCATTCAGAGATGCTCATCTGCATACCTCGGTTGTAACGAGTGATTATGTGAGTTACTTTCATGTTTTGAAAAGCTTGAATCAGTATAGTTGCCTGACACCATCAATTATGCCATGTTCCAAGTCACTCAAATCACCTTTCTTCCAAATTGCGGTGTTTAATTTGAACATTAACTGTACCACATCCTGGGTTATTCTCCGCCTTGTGCCCGTAACTTCCAGGATAGGCTCCGGACCCCCTGCGATCCTGAATAGGATAAACGGTTACAGAAAATGGATGGATGGATTAACTAAAGCTCCAGACCTGTATCTGCATGATTTTATACACTGTGCTTCTGACATATGATTACCTGATTAGATAATTGCTTCCACAAGCAGTTGAACAGGTGTACCTATTAAAGTGACCAGTTAGTGTATATTCAGTCATTACTTTATTGATTTAGCTTCAGGTACCACCTGGAAATTCAGCAGCATTATAGGTAAACCCGGACTTATTTAGCATTTACCGACTGTGTACCACATTGTTTAGGCAGGTGAAACAGTACTGTAAAATATGACTGTATCACAAGTGCATTACATCAGTAAATCATTTTGGTATTTAATCACTGACGACTGATCTGATATTGGTCCTCAGCCTGAAGCACTTCTGATGTCTAAGTGAGTTGTGTCTAAGTGACTCTTCACTTTTATAGTTTCTGTTAAATAATGTTAGAATAAAAGATTATAATCGCGCATTGATTTACTACTGTGATTTGCCTGGCCGGCACTACGTGTGCGGTTATAGAAAATTAATCAACCCCCTTGAGAATCTAGAATTCGACAGTGCGGTGGTGTAAACTAAAATAACACACACACACACACACACGAGGCTCCTGTTACCACGACAACGTGTCACGCCCGAAAGGCAGGTTACAGCTGTGACCGGATCCCCGGGGCAAACTTTAGCTTAGAGAAGAGGAAGAGGAGGGGGCTTTAATGGCAGGCATTTGGCGGGGCCCCATCCCCCATCGGAAGGGCCAAGGTGACGGCAAAAGGGGACAAGATTAATAATTTTACGAGACAGTGATAGCCACGGAAAACGCTCAAATTACAAAGCAAAGAACTTCAGCTTTGGTGTTCAGGTTAAATGGCTGGCTGTGTTAGAGATATACGACGCAGTTTTATTTTTGAATACAATTCTGTAGTATTCAAAGTATGTGCGCGTAAGTGTGTTTAAATCAAATTACATTGACTTTGTGGGGTAGCATGTAAAAAATATTACCTTATAGATATTTTGGGAAATTTTCCATTTACGACTAAAAATTTGAAAATTCCCCGGTTAATAAAAAGATGTATCTTTACACTAAGGGCAAATAAATATTCTCGGAATGATAGATTTCGGCAGTTTCTCCTGATATTGCTGCAAAAGGCATGCTTATATATATCCCCGTCCTGGATGTTGTAGATTATGGGGATATCGCGTCCGTACGTAAGTTTTTATGCTGGGGAAAAAGCAGACCAGGTTGTCCAACACCTTTAATCGATGTTTGAAGTTTACATTTATGATCACGTCCCAATAATAATTTTAAATTCCGAAAAGCGATTCGTGCATTTCAAGAACCGTTTCTGAAGTTTCTGCCATTTGTTCGGTTTTCCCTCTCGGAAAGACAGAAAATAGCGTACACTGTAGGCATAAATTACAGAAAGGGTTTATAACGAACGTTACATTTTCTGTAAGTCAGATTTACGCCTTTTGGTAGAAATGTGTTTGAACGTGTATTCAGGAACTTAAGCGGTAGAGATCAGCGGAGTTTGACGGTTGCGCTTTGCTGAGGGCAAAAAAACTTGCTTACCTTATATGTTAACGCATGTATCTGATGCACACATAAACTATTATTTTGACTACCTGTAGGATTCCAACAAACCGCCCATGCAATGGTGCAAAGTGCCAGCGCATAACGTGCAATGCCAGCCCCCCAAACTCCGCCCATGGATATAGAGCGTCGGGATTTGCAAGAGCTGCCTTCCAGCTGTATGTTATTCAAAGCATTCATAAAGGAAAAATAATAAAACACAATTAAAGTCCTTTTCTTGAAAGAGTGAGTAAGGCCGAGGAGCTCCGGGAATTCAGCTCATTTACATATTTCACTAAGAAATGGGTGTTTAGCTTTAAGTATACGACGGATGACATCCGGGAATCGCAGAGCTGAAGAACTTAAATGTTATTCATCTGGAAAGCAAGGACTGAAGAGCCTTTAATTGGGAGAAAGTAAAAGTGAGTCTATAACCAATATAACCTTTCTCATTATTGTACCATCTCTCCGTAAATTTGCAAGCCATTCAGAGACAGCCGATCATCTAAGGGGATGTTTCTGGATTGGGGGGAGGATCACTGAGCATGTCACCTCCACACGCGGAAGGGGCGGGGTTAGAATCCCAGAAGTGTGACGCGTCAGGTGATGAGTCATCCTAGGTAAAACGAAGCGTCAAATATAATTATATTTATCATAGGGAATTGTGAAGAAACTGTGAGATGGATTCATATAGGAGGGGTGTGTTATTCTTGGTGTGTGGCTCAGCACATCAAGCATCAGGAGGTCACTAGTTTAAGTCCCAGTCTTATAATAGCGATTTCACCGATGGGTCCCTTATGTCACTTTGAATAAAAAAAATACGTATTTGTTATGTAAAAATAATGTTAAATGTAAAGATATTCATGTGACATAAGCAAGCAAGAGTCAATTAACTGGGAAGGTGTGTGTGTGTGTGTGTGTGTGTGTATATATATATACACACACACACACACGATTTAACATTCTTTTTGGGGTGGGGATCAGGCTGCCTCAATCCCCCCACCCACACACACACACACACACACATATGTACACACACTCTTAGGTAATCTTCCTTCCCTTAACTGTCTGCAATCTGCAGCATATCCCAGCCAGTCCCCCTGGTTTACCACATCCTAGGCGTAGAGGACGGCCCCCAACGTTAGCACGTCCTGTCATGGGTCATGACAACCGTTTGTGTAGCTGGTGACAAAGGGAAGGGCTTTCTGCAGTCAAACCATCCATAACGGCTTTGAAATGAAAGCAATTAAAGAACACTCACTGGAACCATGTGCCTGACTCAGATAATTCGTGTTTTGTTCACTAATAGTAAAGTGCAGCAATTTGCAGATTGATGCAACTAAATCCTCACGCAATGATGGGCTCCTCACAGTCAGAGTGTTGCAATAATTTGTATATGGCTAATTTCATAGAGGATAAATACTGATGTTAAATAAGCAGTGATGTAGCTGTAATATTGATCAAATTTTTCACGTTTCTAATTTGAGAACCATTCTTTTTAGTGTGAAATACAGGCTTCCCATAGGCTTTCAAATTCCAAATCAGAGTCTGTTCCAGGAAGCATAAGGCAGGGGGACACCCTGGATGGGATGCCAGTCCATCACGGGGCACGAGGCAGGGGGACACCCTAGACGGGATGCCAGTCCATCACAGGGCACGAGGCAGGGGGACACCCTGGACGGGATGCCAGTCCATCACGGGGCACGAGGCAGGGGGACACCCTGGACGGGATGCCAGTCCATCACGGGGCACGAGGCAGAGGGACACCCTGGACGGGATGCCAGTACCTCATAGGGCACGAGACAGGGGGCACCCTGGACGGGATGCCAGTCCATCACAGGGCACGAGGCAGGGGGACACCCTGGACGGGATGCCAGTACCTCACAGGGCACGAGGCAGGGGGACACCCTGGACGGGATGCCAGTCCATCACAGGGCACGAGGCAGAGGGACACCCTGGACGGGATGCCAGTCCATCACAGGGCACATACATATGCTCAAACAGTATGGGCAATTTAGAGTTGATAGTTACCTTATCTGATTCTATTGCTTTTCAGGAGGAAACCTACACAACCAATGGGAAACCATGCAAACTGATACACAGTATTTGAAATCACCAACCTGGAAGTTTGTTATCCCTTGAGCCCGCATGCCAGCGCTCTGCTGTGTGAGGGTATACTCATAAAACCATGTGTTAGTTGAGGAACATTCAGTGCAGCTGATATTTGTTACATTTTCAAGCTCATACGAGCATGAATCCATGTAATCAACACCGGAGTTCCGTTTGTAGATGTTTCCGCGGGTAATCATCGCTCTCGAGGAACGAAACACCTGCAAACTCGTGCCTTTCTCCCACCGCTCGATGCGATGCGGTGTAACCAGATCCGTAGCTGTTTGACGCATGGTGATTAAAATTGCAGTGATCTACCGTTTCATCCCGAATGAATTTACAAACTGGAGAGATGGAGTCTGTGGTTTGGTGCATGAAGCTGGAGAAAATGAGCAATCAGCCCATTCGAAAAGCCGGCTGAGGCTCCTAACTCTTGCTCAACAGTGAGGAACGCCCACATCCATCCTGTAAACAAGAGCATTCATCTGCGGAACACTCCTCGTCAAACGGTGCTGGCCAAAGACAGAATTCATCCACATTCAGAATGAGGTTTATTGGCAGGGAATTTGTCTTCTTTTGTCAGTGGCTCTTATACATACAGTGGATACATGAGTGTGGTGTCTGGCTGAGTGGGGTCAGATGCTTTTTTTGTGATTTGAGCAACGTTTGTTCGAATCCCTGGGCCAGCAGAGTGATTTAACTGTTGGGCTATTAACCCCCCAAATGCTCCATGTACTGTCTGGCTTGAGGTCAGAGCTCAGAGTCAATCATTCATGCAGCACCTGTGGAACAGTTTGTGGGGTTAAGGGCCTAGCTCAACAGCCCAAATATGATACAATTACTCAACTGGTTATGGTATCTGAACCAACAACCTTCTGGTACAGACATGAAACACTGGCCCACAAAGCTACTCCGAACCCCTTAAAGCCTGAAACACACCCATTTCAACCCTTAAAAGCTACCAGTGAGACAGACGACCACCAGTTGTGTCAGTGTGTGTAGCATGGTCGCACAAGGTTGGTCCCCGTCGGCTCTGTTTTGGCCAATTCATCGAAGTCTAAGCTAGCTGGTGAAACTGAGTTTCCTGATTGGGCTGCATGTCAACTGTGTTCTCTGGTCGTGCCGGTCTGCTCCATCACAAATTTTCACAGTTGACGGGAGGCAACAGGAACTGATTTCTCGTCAGCCTTGACTGGTGCTAGTTTTTTTGCCATCAGCTTGGCATGTACCCAACTCAAGACCCCAGCCTCAGCAGTGTTGAGTCCTTCCTGAGGTTCCTGTGCTCAGGTACAGAGTGTTCAGGAGTTGGATTTAGACAGGTACAGCAGAATATGGGAATCTGCTACTAGTGAACTAAGGTTACAGAAAATCCCCACCCTGATTGATTGTGTCCTTCTCTTAGGCTAAGCTAACACCCGAAAGAGATTCCTAAAAGTATTTTGATGCTGTTGAGTAACTGTGTCTCCTCTCCTAGACATCAGCAACTCTGATACCCCCTCAGACACTGATAGCCAGCTTTGCAAATATTTCCATCTTATCATCAAATGTTCATGGGCAAAACATCATGTATTTGACATTCAGTTTTATTGATTCATTTATTGACATCTTGCAGCTGCCTAGCCAGAGAATGCACTGAAATTGCTTTTGTGCTCAAATACTGTACCTTTCACTGGAAATGAAAGATTCAAAAGTTACGTGATTTGACTTCAACAGTTATAACCTGCATGTCGACTTTGTGGATAATACTATTCAGTACCCAGGTAATATACACAGTGACAGATTCCCATGGTGATCAAGGCTGTCCATAGAGTTTTGCATAAAGTCATGGTACAATTAATATCCATGGGTTTTGGATCGTACTGTGATTACATAAGGAAAAATAAATCATAAAGAAATATCTGAGCAAAAATGGTAAACTAAATTGTGAAACAAACACAGCCTAAGTCGTCAATATCATTTTTTGGCAGTAAGAGTTTGAATTTTATCGCTTTGCTTGACGTCAAGCCATTTTCTGATGAGTTTGTAAAATGCTCCTGATTAGAATCTCCGATCCCCAATGGTGGGAGCACATTATGGCAGTATCTCGGAGAGGGAGCCTGCTGGATAGCGAGCAGTCTGGTCATCAGCAGCTGCTGTGAAGCGAAGGCCGAAATCGACCAAATAGACTCATCGCCGGGTCATTTCCAAATATGAGCTCCATGCCATTACATCACGCCAGAGAAAATAAGCAAACTGATCTTCCAATGTGTCTGAGACCATCCTAGGTTATTAAATATGAATAGAGCTATTTGTTATCTCAAGACCATGAAGCTGATTTTTAGAATAATGTGGCCCTCAGGCATTTATTTATTACTTTTTAATAAATAAATGTGTGATTAGCTTCACGTACCAAAGGGAACTGTTAAACCATGTGGTTTATTAACCAATTTAAATCTAAATCGTTTTAACAGCAAATAGATGAATAGTTTTCAAAATACCTAGTAGCACACTGATAGTTCTCAAGCCAAACAAGCGACTGCAGTTAGTATTGAATTTGTATGGTTAATAATCCTATACATCCATGATTATCATGTGACATCTCCTGAAGGTTAAACAGGTGTTATGCTAATGCAGTCTTTTGGGTTTTGGCTACAATGTTTGTCACCCCACTACTCGTGGTAGCCAGTGGAGCTGTTTACTACCACTCAAACCACACATTTGTGTGGGGCCCCCTGTTGGCCACAAACAGTCACTGCACTGCACTTGAGTGGGACCCTCGAAACAACAAATCCGGTATGAAACTAAACATAATATGAAGCACCCAATGAATACACTTCTAAAGGGTTTCCATGGCAACCCAGCGAACATGAATCGCTCGTTGTCCCAGCAGACAGCCCCCTTGGATGAAGACGAGCTTCGCGAAGCAGGATTTTCGGCTTCTTACGCTGCATCGGTTGACAACCCGGCCTCTTCCCCAAAGAGCCTCCAAACAGCTCAGCCGTAAGACACGCAGAGATCAGGAAAACCCCCGGGATAAGCAAGTCAAACGGTTTCCACGGTAATCCCCAGTGCAGCTTGCAAAAGCACGTTATACGGAACTTCACCGATTTCCCAAAGAATTCCCAGCATTTTTTATTGCCTGAATCTTGGGAGGTGGTTTTGGCTCCGTGGTTTAAGGTGCTGAGGCTGAAAGTTGCTGGTTTGAAACCCATGTTTCGTAGAATGATTTCACTGTTGGGCCCATAATTAAGACCCTTAACCCCTAATTGCTCCAGAGCAGAGGTGTGGCAACAAGACATACAAAGGTAGGCAATTGCCTGGGGCCCCGAACTTTGAAGGGGCCCCAGACGGAGCGATGGCGATTGCTCTCCCAGCAATGATGAAGCTGAAGCATTGCATTAATGAAGCCCATTGGATGCCCATTGTCCACATGCATGTTTGTTTTAAGTAATACAGACTAGTGCTGCGGCGATTAGTCGATGTAGTCGATGACGTCTCCGCTGAAAATACTTTGACATCAATATTTTACATTAATGCATCGTTTATTATTTTAATTAAATTACCTTTATGATTTATAAAACGTTTCAATTCATTATCGCAAATGTTTTCCTTTAATTTCACTACGTAATTATGGGAGTAGTTCGAATTATCACGAAACAAAAAGGTGGTTTTACACCTCGCAGAGTGCGACAGCATGCCACGGCGGTATTAGCGCTATGCACGAGCACCGGAAGAGAAAACACACAGGCGCTATTCTAAACCACTATTCAAGTTTATTAACTTACCATTAGTACGGAGAGCTTTTTAATATCTTTTGTCCTTGTAGCTGCTAAATGCACTCATTAGTAAAGCCATGAAGTTGTCTGCCTGCTACATTAGAATCTTCATTGAATAAGTGTTTGTGAAAATGTTTAAGCTAAAATCTGGTCTTGTGTGTGTTCATGTATGTTAGGCTTGTTGGGACCAGTGTCGTTATTGTAAACTAAAACTGAAACGAAAACGGACACTAAATAAAAGAAAAATGATTCATGAACTGAAATAAAAATGAAAATCATATTTATAAAAAAAATAGTGTCAGACTTTAATTTGCAAAAAAGTACCTCCGCACCAGCGCAATCTTTTAAAAGATGTTGTGGCTGCTGATCTGTCCCTACCTTCGTCACTTCAGTGCTTTTCGCTAATTGTGTCGCATGTCGCGTGCCAAAATTATTTAGCGTGAGGATACGCCAAATTTATACAGATTGCTAACTTTGGGCATCACAATACGCAACCCATTAATATTTTAGGCATAACAGTAATCTGCTTGTAGAATTATGGGTGAAAATAATGTTCATATAGTGCTGAAAAACCAGCATACATTATTTAAAACCCGGCAATGGCATACAGTTTGTTGTCAAAATAAAATTTACTTAAATGGTCAAATTGATTTTCTGGAGGAAAATTAATCGCTTAGATTGATTGACCAATCAATAAAATAGTCGATAGATTAATCTATAGAACAATAGTCGCTAGTGGCAGCCCTAATACGAGCTCTTGTATTTTTTGATGTCAACCATCATTCAATAATAATTGATTGATTGGAAGATTAACTAAACAAAAAGCACACATTTGACAACACAGCAGGAACTCTGGAGTAAGGTAACAGTAATGAATAAAGTTGTTTGTATACCTGGTGTCCCCACAGGCATTTTCTTCATCTTTGTCCCATGTGACTTATAAATGGACATATTTGCAGTTTTAGAAAGGGTTTCAGATAGTCGTCCTCACTCCTTGTCTGAACATTGTTGCTAATTACTTTGAAATGTAAGAATGTTATCAGTATTTGGTATCGTGGTTTCTGGAGTATGTACTGTAGCTGGCTGGTGATTTATTCCATTTCCTTAATGGGTAACACACCTGGATGGCTTGTCAAAGCCTCGTTGAGATGAATGACAGCTTGTCTGGGGAAACAGACTTTTCTATGATCTAATAGGCCAGGAGATACTGAAGAGTCCTGCTGCCTGATTGGACAGCCCTTGTCGATGATGCCGGAAGTTAAATTATGACTCGACATCTCCACTGGGGGGCAATGTTGAACACTCCACTCAAATCCATATTTCCTTGCACTTCTGGAATGTTGTTTTTTGTCTGGTTCACATGCTCGTTTTCAAGCACTCATCCCAGCTAGTTTTAGTTGGCATTGGCTCTTGAACCACAGTTGGCTTAGCCTGGTGCTTTTTGTTTTAAGCATAATTTTAAAGCTAAATAGAAGTATTACATTTGCATTTAAATTGCTTTAAACAGCATCAACAGGTTCATACCTCACATGTCAAGAATGCGTTTTGCATATTTTAGGAGAATCAGTTTTTTTTTTGTTAACAATTGGTCTATATTTATATTTATTAATTTTTTTTTCATTCAGTTTCACTTTATTTATCCAGTTTCCGGAAACTGCCAGTGTTAATCCCAGGGGTTCTTAATTCAGTGAATTGGACAGACTCCTCTAGCAATCATTAAGGTATGGCCAGTGTGCTTTTATATGAAGAGCTATAAGGCCATGCAACTAATACTCATATTGACATCCCACCAGTAGGGGGCGAACTCATGTCAGGGCACCAATTGTTTTCGTTCTGCTATTCCTTGTAGGTGTGTGAAGTGGGAGGTGGGAGAGAGATGGACTCATATGTGCTCTTTTTTATAAATGGCAGACTCATGGGATATCGACTTGTGCCGATCGCTCAAATGGATTGCAATTTTGGGTTGCACTGTCCCTAGCACACAACGTTCGTATCTCATTGGGCCGTGCAAGATGAAATTAAGGGAATTAAATCTAACCCAGAAATTCATTTTTTTTCTACTTTAATTCCTTTGTATCTCAGTAGTTTCACAATGATGCTCCAAGCTAACGGGCAGTGAAAAGACCTAAATATTTACCCTGAAGGGTGGCACAGTGCTTCAGTGGTAACAGTGCAGCCTCACACCTCTGTGTGTCGGGGGTTTGGATGAGTTTCCTCTTGTTGTTGTGAAGGGGTGTCTTTGAATTGCCTGTATTGCATGCCCTGTGATTGACTGGCATCCCGTCCAGGGTGTCCCCCTGCCTCGTGCCCTGTGATGGACCGGCATCCCGTCCAGGGTGTCCCTTGCCCATTATATCCTGGACCAGTCCCCAGGCTCCCAAGGACACTATACTGGATAAACATTCACAGATGAATGTCTGTCCTGGTTACTATGCAGTATAATATCAGTTTCATACTTGTGTGGTAATAACAGAATTACTGAAAATTACAATTTCAGAAACTGAATGCGCGGTAACCATATAAATAGAGTTTCATACAGCCAACTGGCCTGATTACTCAGAAACCTAGGCAGTATGGTTCTAATATAAGTGTCACAAAGCACCTTCTGGTTTCCCCTTCTTCCGCACAGGCCTCTGACATCTCGGATCAGTATACAAGAGAGTCGAATTCTCAGTCATTTTGCACCTTGTCAGGAATCTGTAATGAACAAATGCCCATGGGGGCCGGCCTTAGGGCCACAATGACAGACACCCTGCTCGACCACTCACAGCTGTGCACAAATCCTGGCTGGTCCTCCAGCCCTAAAAGGGGTGCTGGTGAGTCAGCCTTGAACTCGTCATCAGCTGCAGCCAAAGGCAGACAGAGGCCCCTGTCTCTGTTAGCCCTGATGTCTGAAACCTTTATTGGACTCTGTTAAGCTAAAGACACAAAATCTCTCTGGGTATTTCAGACAACAGGGCCGGGGGGGTGGTGACATCAGCTCCTATGGCTGCAGCTTTTAAGTAGTGCAGCTCGAGTTCACATTCAGTAGGTACGTGGTATCAGATTTGCATTAAAAAAAAAAGGTTTCCTTACAGTTATCTTTTCTCATGCAGTATTTTTCTCTGTCTTTTGTGGAGCACTTCATCCAATGTGATGTGTAAGATTCACAGAAAACTTCTTTTTGAAGAAGGTCCCAGTCACTGTGCTTTAGCTTCAGTTCAGTTTGATTTTTATAGCACCTTTCCCTCACAAAAGAACCCAACATCAGTGGAACCTGATGTGCTACAGTTTAGAGGAGCAATAGTTTCAGTCAGGGTGGGGGGGTTAAACGGCCAAAAATAAAGCAGACCAAAGCTAGGGACCCCCCCCCTACTAATGTGTGATCACATAAGTACTTAAGGATTGGGGGCTTTGCATTTTGCTCAGAATGGGGGGGGGGTTCCTTTTGGTACTTTTATCATTTTTTTCTGATGTATAAGCAAACTAAATCCTACTCTCCTTTCTTTTTGCAAGAAACATTACCCTGTTATACTTAGTTAGTTAGCTAACTACAGAACTAGTTTTTTCAAAGTCACAGAACTTTCACTGAAAAGTAAACAAGCAATCAAACTCAAAAACTGAATGGTGACGACTTTATTTTGAATGTTTGCAAATGCCGATGGTGAAATCTGACATATGAAACGATAAACTGTCACTCACTTCTGCGCCCCTTGTCAGTGTTCTTGGTATTTCACACTGACTTTCTGAGATGTCTCCCAGTCACCATGCAGAGGAGCTTGGCTTCCAGGTGGGTTTAAGATACCTGACTGCTGCTCTACCTGTCTAGCATCATCGAAGCAAAAACCATGTACGAAGCTCTCATAGACTCCCAGTGAAGCACGACACCCAGGCAGGCTCTGAAAACACGTCATCAAAGCATATTGATCAATAAGCTTTCATCCATTTTCCATTTAGACAAAGCCTACATGAGTCTTCCTTAGAGACTTCCTTAGCATCCCCTACTAACCTGGAGCATGTTTCCCAAAAGCAGAGCTGCTAACAACATTGGCAAGTTACATAGTTAGACGGTAAACGGAGCTTGAATGGCTGACCTCGGTTCTCAAGGTCAAAAACTGAATCAATTTTTCCTGTAAGAAATAATGTAAATTGGATTAATCTGTTCCAGACCCCCAAATGATGTTTTAACCTGTATCAATACATACACAATGCTAAAACCATAAATAGAAACTTTATAACTCATGAATACATGAAATAAATGGAAAAAAAATGATTTCGTCGTTCCATACTCTGTAGCGAGATCAGACACCTTTATCATACATTGCAGTTATTTCCTTTTTAAGTTCTATTGTGGTTCTCGCAACTTTCCTTTTTGGTTTGCTGCTATCACTAACCTTGCTAGGACCCACGGTGACTTATTTAAAAACAAAATAAAAGCAAAAAACACGAGAATACTCATAGTACAATTTGGCAGAGATGTTCACTACGCGAGCACTAGCAGTGTACTGACTCACCCGCACACATTCTCTCCTTTGTTTATGCCTAAAAAGTGCTGTGTCAGACAGGTTTTAGTGCGAAAGGGCTGGTTGGTCAAGAACCAAAAATTTGTTCGACAACCGAGACATTTCCTTTTACCAAATAATTTGGTAGAGAACCGAATTGTATGAGATGTGAGAAGTTCAAGAACTAAGGTTCCGCTGTATATATTTATTTCCCAGCCAGATGCACTTGTAGGAACCGTGTACACATGCCTGATGAGTGAGGAAATATTTGTTCCAGGTTGTGCAGGTCCACTGGGATTGAAAGTGGACTGGTGTATATCAAGTTTGGGGGTAACAGTGTAGAAGTTTTGAATCGTTTTATCACCTCTTACATATTTATATTTGAAAGAAGGAACGACAGAGTTTGAGATTCACGGTCTGTCAGTTCCATTTACTGAACTCTCCTTGTTCAACTATGCAAAGTCAGATTTTCATTCTACGGGGCCTTTAAGGTGACCACCCCCCCCCCCCACAAACACTTTGTTTTATTTGCGAACTGGACCTCTCACACCTCCTGTCTCCTCCACCGCCCCTCCAGGTCTGACAGCGGCCGCCTCCCTCGTGTCCCTGGCCTGGGCACTGGCCTCCTACCAGAAGGCACTGAGAGAGTCCCGCGACGACAAGAAGCCGGTCAGCTACCTGGCGGTGGTCATCACCTTCTGCTGGCACTTCTTCACGGTGGCGGCGCGCGTGGTCACCTTCGCCCTCTTCGCCTCCGTGTTCCAGCTCTACTTCGGCGTCTTCATCGTGCTGCACTGGTGCGTCATGACCTTCTGGATCGTCCACTGCGAGACCGAGTTCTGCGTCACCAAGTGGGAGGAGATCGTCTTCGACATGGTTGTTGGCGTCGTCTACATCTTCAGTTGGTTCAACGTCAAGGAGGGCCGCACTCGCTACCGGCTCTTCGTCTACTACCTGGTGGTGCTTCTGGAGAACGCGGCGCTGAGCACCCTCTGGTACCTTTACCGGCTGCCCTCCAGCACTGACGCCTTTGCCATTCCTGCCCTCTGTGTCATCTTCAGCAGCTTCCTCACCGGCGTGCTCTTCATGCTCATGTACTACGCCTTCTTCCACCCTAATGGACCGCGATTCGGCCGTTCGCCAAGCTCCGCCCTCGAGGACCCGGTCGGGGGCGGGGCTGCCGCTTCGCCACCGCCGCCTGAGGGGGCCACTAACTCCCTGAGGGCAGGGCAGATGCGGGGGGCGTCCTCAATGGACATCAAGTACACCGAGAGGGACGGCTGCACGCCCGTGTTCCAGGTGAGACCGCTGGCCACGCCCACACCGTCCTCCCGCCCCCCACGGATAGAGGAGAGCGTGATAAAGATAGACCTCTTCCGGAACCGCTACCCGGCCTGGGAGAGGCACGTGCTGGACAGGAGTATACGCAAGGCCATACTGGGGTTCGAATGCTCCCCGGCCCCCCCTAGGCTGCAGTACAAGGACGATGCCCTGGTCCAAGAGCGGCTGGAATATGAGACCACGCTGTAGTCGCCAGAAGGCTTGGAAAAAAATCGAAAGCAGATGATCAACCTGGGTTAACAGCAGGACTGTGGCAATAACTAGCTGTCCCTGAAGGGAGCTTCTCACCTGCGTCGCTTGAGGCGTTGATTGTCAGACCACAATTCATTTCTGAGTTAACAGTGTTGATGGAGCAACATCTTGGTCCTGGGAGACAGGATTTGGCCAGATACCAGGTCCCTTAACGGGGGCGGCCACAAAAATGCCTGCGCTCTAAATTAACATAAGCTAATATTTGGCATATTAAACAACAATAATTAAAAAACATCGGAATTCAGCATAAAAGTTATTTTCCCAAAAGAAAATCCTCCCAGGAGTGAGTAAAAACTATTAAATATACAGGTATGCTTTAAAAATCAGATATTAGGATCGTATTTATACAAACAGGGGACCAAATGTAGACTGTCGTTAGGGGTATTAATGAACTTCTGATGTGAAGTGGTCCACGGTGACCATGGTTTCTAGGGCCAACTTGGATGCCGCAGGAGCAGCACCCAACCGTGCCAAAAAGTCACGCTTTCGTTTTACAGGCTCTCGGTAATCGCCTGGACTGTTGCTCACTTAGTCTGTCACACAGGGTAAAACCCCAGCTTAAAGCCCCCAGTCACGGTGGCAGAAAGGGCAAGGCGATGGTCAGCTTCACAGGCGGGTTGGAGATGGAGCGTCCCTTGTCCCCAAGGTGTCCCCAACAGGGGTCCCTCCCACAGCTCCCACGATCGGTGACTTGCTGGTTGACTCATAGTCAGGGGCGAAACAAAAAATATGATGATATAACTTATGCATCTAAAGCACTTAACCTGTACTTTGCTGCTCTTCTTTACACAAGACCAAGTAAGGGCTTAGAACCAGCAATGTCAGTGAAGCAGCTGAATCACGCGGCGAGCGTGGCGGGGTGGACGGGAAGACGGGGGGGTGCCGGGCGGGATGCAGTCACCGGGTTAGGGTAGCGCACTTTTAAATCCCGGGGAGGGTCCATCTGGCGCCACCCCCCTTCCCGATGGCTGACACCCCTGCATCCTTATGCCTGTACTTTTCAGGGCAGATGGTAATTTACTCCAAGAAAAACGCCCGTAGATTGTTTGGCCAAAAGTTCTTCTTCAGAAAGACTATGGATTGTAAAGCAGAGTAGGCCTATGCTTTTAACGAGAGATCGTTTGTTTGAAAACCACAGGTCATTTCCTTCAGTTTCTCTCCTTGTCTAAATTGCATGCAACAAAGACCCAGACTAGAATTGTTTCCAATCATTTCCTGTCTTGAAATGGATCAGGGGCCCATTAGTAACGGGGTGTCATTCTCTTTCAATCATTGTTATTGTCCTTTATAAATCTGGGTCAAGGCAGCATCATTCATTCCAGTGACTGGCTGAACTCCAATCTCTGTTCCGATTCTCATGTTGGAAATCAACAACTGAATTTGTGCTCTTCCATAGGCTTCCTGTGTGATATCTCCCATTAGCAAGGACTCATTCAGAAAGTCCATTATGAAAAGGCAATATATTAAGAAATATAAAATCCTGAAGGGGGAAAGTACCTACACAAATTTATTTGGGCACAAATTTAAAGCATTTATTTGGAAATGGATTTATTATTTATTAATATGAACATAATTATTGCTGCTTTCTGATTTTATGCATATTTATACATTATACTGTGTGTGTGTGTGTGTGTGTGTATATATATATATATATACATATATACATACTAAACTTTATTTCTGTAAAGTACATGTCTAAAATTGTAGAAAAAAAGTGGCAATTATGCATTTATTTTGTTGTACATATAGCACACTTAGATGGTGGTCACTGATATTTACAATTACTTGGATTTTATATTTTAATATATTTCTTTTTGTAAGGGACATTTATATTTTGTGTAGAAACCCATTACAAATACCAGAGCAAAATATTCTTATTCCTAATTATAAGACATATTTTAGAAGGGTACCAGTGTATGTTATGTCACTCTCTTGGTATAAAACTCCTGTCGATATTCTAGGACTTATTTTCACGACCCTGAAACGAATGACAATATAAGCATGTTTTCATTATGTAAGCTTGTCTCAAAGATATATATAAATAAATATATATATATAAATGAATCATATATTGTTATGGCAGAAGGCCCTTGGTGTAAGAAGGCAAAAAATGACTTTTCAGAGAGAGTTTTAGTGAGAAAAGAAGAGGAAAAAAACAGTTATTTATTTTCATTTGCCTGCAAATCATTTCTGAACTCAATTTTTTTGCATTATTACTGGAGAGGGATGTGTCACATCCAGTGAAATATCACATCTAAGACAGAGCTCCTGTAAGGTGATTCCCTTATACACCTGCTCACATCCCCCCAGGGGGCTTTCAAAGACCCAGTAGTAGCATATCGTGTCCGAATCGCCCATAATTCTAGGGGTGATCAAATGCTGATTTATAGATCTTGTGTTGTAGGGGCTAGGAGCTTAACTGCCCTTTGATGGCTCCGGCCTTCCGATGGCTTACGATTCATGCCGAATGAGAATTAGTGTCCTGTTCATTCACTGATAGTCCACATCCCTGCCATTGACAGGATCCATTAAGATAACGAAGTTGGCAAATTCAGATGCTCGTTTAGGAAGCAGGGTAATCAATATTAAATCCCCAAAGTCATTTGTATTATTGCTCTAAGAACAGACATGCTGTATAACCGCAATGTTATAAATTAATGAAATGTCATTATGGAGAATATTACTCTTTAATGAGCTCTTTTTGCGGGTCCGGCGCTATAAATAGCCATAAATGTGAACAGCACACTCGAAGCTTTTAACATCCCCAACTTCCAGATTCTTAGAAGTATCCAGGAGTTTCTCTATTGTCTACTAGAAATGCAGCCCAAAACTTCCTTGTGAAGCAAATGAGCTTAGGAGGTTATTGTGATAGGTTGAGTGAGGCAGCCCGCGGGTTAAGCTGGCCTATGGGATCCTGTTACTTATTGGTCAGGGTGTCTTGGGGGTGGAGCTAGAAAATGTCTGTATGGAGGTTTACTTAGAGCTGTGGGCAGGACCATTGTTGGACAGTCTCCTTGGGCATGAAGGTTCAATGGAGAAGAAATCTAGCATGATTCTTGGTGGGAGAACCACGATAAGCTGGAGTTCTGCAATCTCATCGAACATCGTTAACATATGGGTTTTTCCTCCTTTATTAATGAAATGCAGGTGTCGTTCGGCTAATACAATCATCATGGCCGTTCAGCAACGGGTGGAAAGTCACTGTTCAGACCTAGAATCTGCAGAGCCTGGTTTATCTACTCGAAGGTCAGGTCCCTTCTTTGTCTCAAGGGGTAATTTGGGGAGAATAAGTCATCCATCCATCCATCCATCCATCCATCCATCCATCCATCCATCCATCCATCCATCCATCCCTCTTCTACCCTTTTATCCTGGTCAAGGTGACGGGGGGGCTGGAGCATATCCCAGGCAGCATTGAGCATAGGTCATGGGTGTAGCTAGAAATTCTAGGCCTCTTGATAAAATGTAACCATGGGGACCCCCTTCACCACCACCTAATTAAATGAATAATTTCACTTAGTCAAGGGCCCCTGTAAAATACTGGGCCCCCCGAATCTGCCGGGGTATCCATGGGGGTATCCATGCCGGGGTATCCATGGGGGTATCCATGCCGGGGTATCCATGCTCCTACAGCACCCGTCTGTCACAGGCCTGGGAATATAACAGGCAAGTGTTAAATAATTAACACTTACATGTTGCTTAATTAGAGCAATTAAGCCCTGGCGAGATATTTTAACGATGCTGTTGACGGTGCGTAGTGATGGCGGTATTCCGCTCCAGGAGCCGCGTCATCACCTACACAGACGCTTACATGACAGCAGTGCGCTACACAGGAAATGGCAATTTGGGACGCGAACCCACTGCGCTCAGGGCACGTCAGCTGGGTACAGAAACCCTCCCACCTTTCCTCAGAGCAGGGCCGCTGACTTTGTCTTTTCAGTTTTATGACCCCGTGTGCGGCGTGTTATTTTAGCCCAGGGATGGTTGCTAAGGTGGATACAGAACCCATATCCACCAGGTACCGCACTGACCCGGGCAGGGGGGGGGACTGTGTCCACAAACCGTTACCCAGAATTCCCTGCTTTCCTTTCAAGCACGCCAGGGGGAGATGTTGATACTTCTAAATAGCTATTTCGAGGTGAATTAATCCATTTATAAACATCAATAACAGCAGATCTGGCAGATGCCATGTTCATCCTGCACGAATAACACGGAGAAGGTTTGAAAACATTCAACATCCCTACAGTTATAAACAGTCCAGAGCTCGTTGCCTGGCTTCGGAGGATGAATCGACGTCAGACGTGATTCGATCTGGACCCAATTTCTCCAGACATTGCAGTTTCTCCAATGTTGCCTCACAGCCGAATCCTACAGTAATGAAAGTCATAGGAGAACTTATGCAAAAACTCTGTTTTAATTATGTAATCCTTCGACATGCCATATATTATAAATGATAAAATTTCCTTAACCTTGTTGAGCACCATCTGGCTCCTTTGTCTTGAATTTTGATGCTTTCCACTCTGTTTTTTTTTTTTTTTTTTGATGATTTGCACATATTTCATTCATAGGGGACAGTGCTAGATTAATTAAAGTAATTAAACACTATCGCATCTCATCTCTCCATCTCATTCTCTCTCCCTCATTCGCTCTCTCTCTCTCTCTGTCATTATCTATCTATCTCTCTATATCACACTCAGCCCG
>JAODJU010000081.1:15170065-15185342 GCA_026776725.1 Gnathonemus echidnorhynchus
GGGTGGCCGGAGAACACCCCCTGGGGACTGGGGGGGCCATGTTGGATAGTTACTTGGGAGACACTCCGCTGGTGACGCTGACTCACATATGCTCCCGGGACGACTCAGCAGGACACATATTCACACACCGTGACAAACTGCAGAGCAGTGCATAGGAGTTTGTGTGTGTGTGTGTGTGTGTGTGTGTGTGTGTGTGTACATGTGTTACGTGCTGAATGGGCACAGAGCGGAGACTGAGGAGCGGGAATCCAGGAAGTCGGGGAAGCGGAGGATTTATTGGGGAAACGAGGGTTTTACGGGGGAGACAGTCGGGCACATGGGACAAACAGGCAGTAACATCAATGACAGGACTGGGGGAAGACGAACAGGGAGGTACTTAAATACAACAGACTACACTGAACGAAACTAGACACAGCCGGTGACATGGGGATTCCACACGAGGCAGTGAGGGAGGGGGGCGTGGCACACGGGGATCATACGAGCGGGGCATGACAACATGAGTGTGTGTGTGTGTGTGTGTGTGTGTGTGTGTGTGTCTGTGTGTGTGTGTGCGTGTGATATGGGCTGCCGTTAATCGGGGCTTTATTTGGACTTTATTTGGAGGTTGAAGGCTGGCAGCCATTTGGCATCAGCAGAGGGAAATGCAGATACAGGAAAGTGAAAGTCCAAGGTCATGGGGGGGGCAGCAGAGTGAGGGTGCAAGGCTGCTCTGATTGGTCAGTTAGTGTTTAGAGTGCTGGTAAATGTTACTACTCTTGGAACACGGTGGGTGGCGCTGTCGAGTTATACCTCCTGGGCTGAAATCCTGCCCCTGGGTCTGTGTGCCTGTAGTTCATTGGGCGTGTACTCTCACACACCCCGGCAACAAGCACTTGGTTAAATTGGGGTTTCTAAACAGCCCTGTGAAGTCCTGTGAAGGACCGGCATCCCATCCAGGGTGTCCCCCTGCCTCGTGTCCTGTTCAGGGCGTCCCTCTGCCAGGTTCCGTCTGCTGCCTGGGACAGGCTCCCCCCACGTTCCCTAAAAGATGAGGAGCACTGGAAGATGGATGTACAGTGGATACTCGTTTCTGAAATGGCCGTCACACACATGGAGTTCACTGCCCGTCAGCTGATTCGTTTGACAGTCGCTGAATCGGGGGGATCTCACTGCTCGTTCGGCAGATTCGGGGGGCTGGGATGTTCACATACCATTCGTCCTTGAGGATGTCTGCAGACTCAAAGTGCTGAGTCGAGTCCAGAGCGGACTGCTTCTCCATCTAATCGCGAGTGGGTGACATTGGTTCCTCATTGTGCTGTACAGCCCCTGAGGTTAGCTAGGCCACTAAATGCTAAATGGCCAGAAAAATAAGAGGAAATCACTGGGTGCCATACAGGGAAAGAAGACAGACCGCAAAGGCTTCTCTAAAAAGGCTGACATGCTGTTTGCTATCAGTGTGTTACCAACCTTTTGCTGCCTGCAATATTCTTTTAAATAGAAAGGATGAGAGCCAATTATAATAGAAAGAGGTTGACATTTTCAATAAAGTAACTTTCTCTGAACCACACTGAACACCCTACTGTAATGATGTACATTATTAGTATGTTTGTTTTAATTAAATTAATATTTTATTGTATTAAAACTGCACATTTCTGATCTGAGCAAATCTACGTGAATGAGGAGACAGCATGAAAGCTGCACAAGCACAGAGCCAGGCGGCAGAAATCGAACCCATGACCCTGGAGGCATGATGCTACAGTGTGGACCACTGAACCGGCACACCACCCTGCTTATAAATCAGTCTCAGGCAAAACAAACAGCAGCTATTAGGCTCAATGGATGAGTTAATGTCTAATAATTACACTTTATCATCCATCCATCTTCTAACCATTTATCCTCGACAAGGGCGTCTGGAGTCTATCCCATGCAGCACGGTACACAAGGCTAGGGGACACCCTGGACGGGGGGCCAGAGGTCGCATTTTAAGCTGCTTGGAGATGTGAGTTTAATCTCCAGGTTCTCTGATTTTCTCCTGTAATCTAAGCGCACGAAGGTCAGCTGGGCAGCCACCGGTATTTTTGTGAGTCGCCTTCAATGGACTGGTATCTGTTTGAGGATGAAACCTTCTCCAGATCTTCTTATTGCTGAGATATGAGAGAGGATGAGACTTGGTGATGGATGGATGGATGGATGGATGGATGGATGGATGGATGGATGGATTTTAGTTTTGCCTTGAACAGGCATGTAATGACATTATGAAGATTGTTCACATAAAGTTAAGTCAAGTGGGCTTTATGTCATACCATCCATATACAGGTATTCAGTGGCACAAACAAACAGGGGGACAGTAAAGTGGAAGGTTTTCACATGTGTGAAACACAAGACAGGGTGAAACAGGGGCCCTGGACACAAGGGTTTATACACATAGTGCAATAACTGGATAATGTTCATTTCTGAGCAACCATTTGTATTTTCCTTCTGACTTCACTTATATACGCAGAGAACAAAGGGTGCAGAAATAAACACGAGACCCGGAATTTTCTGGCAATTCAGTCCAAAATGACTGCTGTTAGGAGACGTGGCCTGGTCCTCAAAGCCCCCGAGGAGCAAGCCACATGCCAGTACATGCTGCTAGCATGGCTCTGTCAATGCATGCCGCTGACTGCTGCTAGCATGGCTCTGTCAATGCATGCATCTGGCTGCTGTTAGCATGGCTAGTCTGGTAAATGCCGCTGGCTGCTGTTAGCATGGCTAGTCTGGTACATGCCGCTGGCTGCTCTTAGCATGGCTCGGCCGGTACATGCCGCTGACTGCTGTTAGCATGGCTCGGCCGGTACATGCCGCTGGCTGCTCTTAGCATGGCTCGGCCGGTACATGCCGCTGACTGCTGTTAGCATGGCTAGTCCGGTACATGCCTCTGACTGCTGTTAGCATGGCTCGGCCAATCCATGCCGCTGGCTGCTGTTAGCATGGCTCAGATCTGCTTTGATAAAGGTCGTGTCCCTCCTACTAAAGGATAGAACTCAATGTGCAAGGAGTCATGGTTTTGTCAGGTTGGGTGCCTGCATATAGGTTTTTGGGGCACAGATCCTCTGAACTATGAGGAACACATCAACAGGTGTGTGTAAGTCAGGAGCCACAGGGGTCCTGGCCCCAGGTGAAAGCTGATTGGTCCCCGGAGTGCCCCCTCCTCTGTCGCTTACTGAGTGAAGTTATACCATTGGCTAATGATAAGTGTGTATGATTCATGGCCCCTCTTGAGCCCCCCCCCACCTTAAAAATATCCTAGAATTGTTCCTGCTTCACATTCACATACAACCAACTCTCCTCTTTTGTCATCTGACTTTTTCTTTCTTTCTTTCTTTCTTTCTTTCTTTCTTTCTTTCTTTCTTAACTTTCTCTTCCCTTTTCCCAGTTTTTGAATGATTCTGTATAAATGATGCAGGAATGTATCACAACACACCCAAGTAAAGCGCCTTGGGGTAACTCTGTTGTGAAAGGCGCTATATAAAAATAAAGTGAATTAAAATGAATTGCATTGAATGACTGCACCTCCCTTGTTGGGGGACTCGCCTGCTGTTCCGGCATTTTCTTTTATTTCCCCTCCAGTGTTCAGATGGAGCAGCGCATTGTACATTTAACTACCTCAGCTGGAGATGTCTGTCAAATGACGGTTGCGCCACGTTCCGTCATGATTGTAACCATGACGACCCAGAATTGTTGTTTAAAGGTTCCATTTAAAGGGCCAGTTACCCAAAAGTGCCCACATATGGTCATTAAATCTAAATTGCTCCTGAGAAATGTTGTCACTAGACAGAAGAATAATATTAAATGTGAATGCAATATGAGACACTCTCTTAATGTGAAGAATACAGACTCAGTGGCAGCACAGCTACACATCCACGGTGAAGTGGTTATAGTTTGCCTCATTAAGCATTTCCAAATAAGAAAACAAAAAAAAAATAAATAACATGAATCTGATTCACGGTGCCATCTGTTGTCTCGCTGCGAGCAGCTTTTATTTCTTTAATTTGCCTTAAAGGAGTTGAATGTGCATGGATATATTCTGTCAGGTGGTCAGCTTTTGTTTACATCATTTGGGGTTCAGGGCAGAGTACTGGAAGGTGGGCGGGGCTAAGGAAAGGATGAGAGCCAATCATAGCACAAGGTTTCATGGTGCTCTGCATCTAGCCAAACAAGCCAACAAAGGCAAGGGTACTGAATATCGTGACGTTTAGAGCAATGTTGGAGTCTCGGATTAAAAAAAGCACATCTGTTGCATATTTAAGTGATTTCACTGAAATATCCAGAAATACTGAGGTTTAAGCACAGGGCATACAGTAGTGAGCTGACAGGAGTCATGTGACTTTATAAGGAAGTTCCCCTATCAGATGGTCCCGTCATATAGCAGTAGCGCAGTGCTCGTCTCCAAGCCCTGAATTTGGTATCAACTCGCTATCATGGAGTCTTTTAACCAAATATAGTTTTGGCTGGTCAAGTAAGCAAGCATATGGTCAAAGATGCTCAGGGTGCAAGGATTTAAGAGCAGTTTTACGTGCAGAAGTGTCATTTATATAGATAACTGACTGGTTTATTTTGTATAGTTGTATAATATGGATTGTGTATAGTTTTTTTTTTTTCCCCAAGTAGCACAAGCACAGTGGGATCAGTACTGTTTTGGTTTTGCTTGTGATGTAAACATACTGTACAAATATATTCTGAATTTTATTTGCGGTGGCGGACCGAATAGCCAGTGATAGAGGATATTTTAACTGTACATAAATGTATGCAAATTTAATGTGGAAAATCATAGCATTCCTGGGCAGTATCTCCTGCAAGGCTTTTGCCCCAAGATGGTGGCAATACGCAATATGGAGAAGAATCTACTCTGTGGTGAAAGTAATGTATTCAGATGTTAAAGAAAAACTTTTTTTATTTGGATCTGTTAAGTAAATTTTGTGCCGAAAGTATGAAGTCGTGCTTGAAATGTCTTTCATTTCATTGTAAAATTAAATGAACCTTAAATTTTTGTAAATATTGGATTTTTGTACGTTTCTTTTTTTATTTTATTGCAACACAAGGTACCAAATTCATTTAATAAAGTACACTGTGGTCATTGAATTAGCCTCATGCTTTTGTTCATTGCGCTCATGCAGACTTACTAATGCAGCTTCACTTCATTTGTCTTGAACCTGAGAGAAACACGAGTCTTTGTCATATATAATATCCACTTTGCATTTTCCAAACATTTTCGAAATAGTTTTGAGACAGAATTTCTCCCCCCAATGATGGATACACTCTGTTGTCTGGCTCAGTCTTAGTATCCACAATAACAAAAAAAACACACACATCTGCCAAAATATTCCAAACATACAAACTGCAAATAGTTATATAAAACTGCAAGACTTTCAGGTTGACTGCACATTTTGGGAAGTTGTTTGGATCTGATTCCCTCCACTTTATTCCTGAAAACCATGCACACTTTCTAAAATCAGTTTCTTCCTTGAAGCAATTTGTACTATGCCAGTGAGAATCTGTACATATTTGCTACAGCCAATAATCCTGTATCACAAGCTTCAGCTGCACAGTAGAAACTTTCGATGCACTTACTTCTTTTGCAGATACTTTTATCCAAAGCGACAAATAGCTGAGCGAGCTGTATCAGCCAGTCCCAGGAGCACTTTCAGAGCTAATGGTCCCACTCAAAGGCCCAATTGTGAAATCACTCTGATGACTGCAGGATTCAAGACAGCAACTTTCTGCCCATGGGCACAGAACCCCAACCCACATAGATACACAGCAGCCCTCCAGACCCATCTCTATATAAACCAGTATGATTTGATATCAGAGATCCAGTCTGGGAGGCTGTACTTAAAAACACAACAGCATTATGATAGAATCCTCAGTCTTTTCCTTTCACTGGTCCTCCTCTGAAGTGTAAAAACACCATAATCTGGGCCCCGATAATACTTTAATATCATAAACAGGAACTGTTCTGTGGCTTAATATGTCATATAACCAGCCAGTATATTTCACGCATAAGCACAGAAACCAGAGTATAACTGAACAACGGTTCTGTAGCTTTAAAGAAACATACACAATCGAGCAATTTTATATGGCCTTTTTTACAAACTCGTGACACAAAGAAAGGAAAAGGCTCATTCTTCTTTGCATCTTGCATGAAATTGCTCTTACAGGGCGCAAAGGCTTTTTCTAATGTCCGTTTGTAAGAGCCAAGTGGAAATGTTTGGTCCACGACCCAGCATTCCACAGACGAATCGGTGAAAGTAAAAGGATTGCCATGGATACAAGCAGCACATGTAAACGTGCCGAAAGTCCTTCAGCCTCCAGCCAAAGGAGCCCTTTGAGCAGCGAACCTGAAAAGGCACTTTCTAGGCAAACACTTAGGAGGCCCCCAGCAGGCTGCTGCTCGAGGGCGCCCCCGTCAGGCCACGCTATCCGCTGTCACCTGGAGACATAGGGAACACAGACAGCTTCGCGTCTGGAAAAGGGAAAGGTGAGAAGGAAAATGCATATCTGGGTAATTATGTCTATCACTCAGATCTTTGCAGCCTCAGATTTATCAATCTATGTTTAAATTCCTGTTAAATTCCGCCATGTGGCCCTGCAGGCTGTGATCAGGAGGTTGCTGGTTTGAATCCTGTGGTTAGCCAAGGGATGTCACTGCTGGGCCCCTGGTCAAGGCCCTTAACCCTAATTACCCCAGGGACCGGCTGACCCTGTTTTCACAATTGTACTTCACTTTGGATAAAAGCATCAACAAAAAATAAATGCATTTTAACAGCTTTGGAGCAGCTATGTGTACGAAGCGACTATAAAAATGAGCTAAACCTTTTTGTCTGACTGCTCTTATTGATCTGCAGTCTGGTTATGGTTTAATGATACTGCTGTAATCTATACTGCCATAATGCAAAGTGTGTGAGTGATAGCTAAAGCGCCCTCTTAATCACAGCGGGGAACAGGCTCTCTGGCAGCCTGGCCAGTAGGGGACGGCTGCTTATCACAACCCTGCAGTTTCAGCCTCGACATTGCAGGCAGAGGGCCTCGCAACTTCATCTACATTTCCGATGAATGCTGAATATTGCATGAAGGATCACATATCGGAGCTTTCATACTTTCAGAAACTGTCCACTTGCCGTCGCTCCCAGACAGCAAGCAAGTGATTCACCGATTTCACTCGAAAGACAAAAAATATTTTCTGAATTAATTTATCTTGCTTTCCTACATATCAAGCAGGAGTGTAGCAAGGAATTCTGGGCCCCCGAAGAAAATCTCAGCTTGGGACCCCTTGGTAGATTTTGCCAACCTGGAAGAGGGGCGAGCAGTCCAGTTCAGGGCCTGTTTCACCCCCGTGACGTTGGGCCTGGAACCTATCCCAGGCCTGGAGAGGACACCAATATGTTGCAAGGCACAGACTCACAAACTATGGGCAATTTTAGAGAAACCAGTTCACCTAACCTTATGTCTTTGGACTGCAGGAGGAAGTTAAAGACGTCTGGGGAGGGATCCAAACCCATAGCCTTCCAGGTGTGAGACTTCAATGCCGCCCACAGAGGTGCTCTCCTTATACTAAAGTGAAAACAACTCCAGTTCAGCCAATACGGCTATAGATACATCAAGATCATACAGAATAAGCTCACCCAAGTAAGACAAGATCTTTATAAATCCCAGGGGGAAATTCTGGGAATAGCATTCATTCACTGTGCAATACCCAGTGTGCAATACAATTTATTACTGCACCACCCAGTGTACAATACTTTTTATTACTGAGCTCTTACAGTGGAATTCCATGCAATACTTTCCCTGACAGTCTCTGTTTATCGTTGCCTATTGTTTATTGTTATTGTCTATTGACGTTTAAATGTCCTTTTATTGTCTAATCATAGGTTATGCTGCTGTGGACCTGTCTATCTATCTTTTTATTTATTTAGTGTACTGACCGATCTCAGTGCCAGGAGAATGTAAATACCAGCACACCTGTGACTCACAGGTTCGGGATCCGTACGCCCTCTGGCTGGCAGACGGATTTCGTCAACGCTGGACCAAAGGGCCTTAATCCCAACTACTCTGGGGACTGTCTGACCCCGCGCTCTGAACCCCAGAATGATCTCCCCAGAGAATTCCTGTGTACAAATAGTGAATGATCTTGTGTCAGTGTTTATCTTACCTCAGTATACACATATCAATATATTTACATGCTAATGGTGTATCCTCAGCTCATTTTTCAGTACCTTCTGTATTATTCTGCTTATTGTTCAAACGGGCACAGATCCACTGATTGCTTTAGGCTCAATAGCCAACCGCAATAACCCCTTTCACTTACCCTACAGGAGGCCCCAAATTGGGCTTCCCTCCCCAGGGTGGTAACCACCCCCAGCTCCAGCCAGAAGCCTGCAGGCAGGCTGCTCATAAAAGTAACTGTAGGAAGAATAAGGATTCCAAACCTGTAAGAGGGCAGAGCTGCCACACACTGTCAAACACTGACTCAAGCACGACCAATGAGGTTAGACGATAGGATGAGTGCCCGCCCCTAGATGATTGGCAGGTGACGAGAAGCCACATTTCTGCTAAGAGATGCACATATGACTTGCTGATCTGCAGTTTCTCTTCCTGTCACAGAGTCTTCAAGCCACATTGCTTGGAATCTGCTATTTTGGAATCCGTGTGCAACGATGGATTCAACATGGAGTCTGCTGTTACAGTAAAAATACAGCAATTAAATAGCAAAAATAACACACTGAGAATATAGTTAATCTAGTTTTCATTTCACTTTTCACAGTCACAACTCTTCCATTTACTTGAACCCATCACCAGTGACCTTCTGTTAATTATAATGCTGGGGGGGGGGGGGAATCAAGCTTAATTTGGATTTGCTGATTTTTTTTAAACACACTTTAATTTGTATCTGATATAGATCTGGAGTCACAATTGGAGCCTTAATCCACAGTCACTTCAGAAACTGAATGGCAAGTAACCTTGAAATATACCTGGAATCTTAGCGGGGATATGACCAGCTACAGAGTGACCAGATGTTCCCTTGGAGATGAGTAGGAGACCCGATTGTAATACAGTATTAGTGCTGGGCCTCCGTCTGGGATCTTCTCCAAAATGTGGATTTCATCGCCATCGAGTGGGATGTGGATAAAAACCAGCACGATTTCAGTTTGTGCCATGACCTTTAAAGAAGGGACGGACGAGTCACGTATAAAGTGAAGTTCTCCTCGGAGGAGTGACTCCCACACTGAGCCTCCCAACACCACGACACCAGTCCTGGCCGCACACTGGAACAAGCTGCATCCTGTCAGCTAATCTGGGTCTCCTGGAAAAGGAATAAAGTCAATTGATGACATTAATTTTACATTTATTTAGCAGATGCTTTTATGCAAAGCAATGTGCTATTGAGAGAGCCGGGTCAGTCAGTTCTGGAGCCACTGGGTGTTAAGGGCCCAACATGAAATCATTCAGCTGACCCCAGGATCAGAACCAACAACCTTCAGATCACAAAAATAGCATCTTAACTCACTGAGTCACACACCACCCTTTGAAAAAAGTGGCTTGTTCTTCTCTAAGATGCTTGCAACAGAGAAATAAAAATGTCACTGGAAGTTTTGAAATAAACCACACATACGATTGCATACTTATGGACCAAAGGCTTAAGCACTTAATCATTAATTATTGCTAATTGAATATCAAATAATGATAGATAAGTGGCATCAGTCATGAGATGTGGATCACCCCGCACAGGTTGAGCAGATGGGATTCTGGGAGTGAAATCCTGAAGTGAAAACGACAGGCTCACAAGCATGTGCGAGGACCAACACCAATAGCCTGGCTGCTCACTCCACCATCTACACAGAGATGGTTTAAACTGTCCAGTCACTCCTGCGGGGGCTTACAGAAGCCAATCAGACAATGCTGATCGACAGGGACCGAGGAGCAGGGCTCTCGCTGCGTGATAAGCTGGTCACGCATTATTCTCCCAAACAGAGATGCAAAGCTGGGCCTGTCAACCTCGTCTCTACACCTTTCTTAAAATACAGCGAGAGGTCAGCCTCCCACTTCACAGACCTCCTTTCGGGAGGCACACTCAGGAAAGGCAGGGGTGTGTCTCTGTTTCCTGGGGCCCCACTCAAAATGTCATTTGCACTGCCACAGAACAAATAAATAGCTAGGGAATAGAATCAGAAGATTATAGCTAGTTAGCTGGTTAGCAGAACATGCTGCTTCAGCATCCCCTAAGTAAGGAGCACCTGAAGCGTACTGACTGTGGCCCAAACCTTTGGGCCTTTGATCCTTTCAGCATCATGCATCTGCGCAAGCGTTATATAGGGGTGTTGTGTGTCTCAGCGGATTAGGGTGTGGTGCTTGTGACTGGAAGGTTGTCAGTTCAAATCCCATAGTTGGAGTGAGTTCACCATTGGGCCACTGCGCAGGGCCCTTAACCTTAGTTGCCCCTGGGACTGTCTGACTTTGCTCTCCGAAACAAAATGCCTGTTGTTCTAGGGGGAAAAGCTTCTGGTAAGTTTACATCAAAATCTTGGCACTAAGACACATCTGTACAGCGTTTTTAATTAGGACAATATGGAAGCCTGATGATAAACAGCTACTAGATCAGCAAACACAGGAGGCTGGACCATCATTTTGAGCTACTGCAACAAGACAAACACATAATGAATTTCTGTCATGTCTTGCCATTCTGGAATAATCCATTTTTACGACTAGACATAAACACTACACATTATGGACAACTTTAGCTGTCCTGTTCTAACTGATTAGCAAACAGTGATTAAAAATGCCACGCTTGAGGAATTATTCCTATATGATAGTAGGACTTGGATCTATTCATTCACACGCTTCTAATCCCTGTCTAATTCTCCTGCTCTGAACCTCTTCAGACTGATTGTTCAGAGCTTAACTGGTGTGGAAACTGCGGCAACGCAAGATGCAAGTGACCGCATCTTCAGCATCGTCGTTTAACATTCCGCTCGAATCCTGCGGCTAAGTTTCACACACAATCCATTCCATTCACAAGGAGTGCAACCCTTTTTTAAGAAGCCTTTTACAGAAAATTAAAATATTTATTAGATCTCTCTATCATTCTGAAACATACGGGCTGACGGCTTAGTGGACAGTGATGTAACCTCAAGCCTTCAGGACTCGGGTATTGAACCCTACCTATACTGTATGCAATGGTCTAGCATCCTATCTTGTGTCCTAAGCTGCCTGGAATAGGCTGCAGCCCCCACTATACTGGCTATGGGGTTAGAAGATGGATGGAAATTTGAATTTTAGGTATAAATCCAAATAATACATGAAAGAGCTCTATTGGTCCGCAATCTTTCTTGTGTGCTGCAGGAGCTGGGTATGAGATTGTGTCGGATTGATGTTTCAGGGTGGTGTGTGGCTCAGGTGCCTGTTACCAGAAGGGAGTGGGTTCACATCCCACAGTCAGTAGAGTCATTTTACCATTGGGTCCCTGAGCGAGGCCCTTAACTCCCCGCTGCTCCGGGGACTGACCCTGCTTTCTCAAAAAAATGTACGTTGTGTTGGAAAAACATGTCTGCTAATATAAATATATGAAAAGATTGGGTTGCCTGGTTCGATTCCCAACATAGATCTGAGTGTGCAGGTTACACACTCTGTATGGGTTGACATTAAAAAATTATGATAAAATCAATTGTTACGTCAATGAATTTCAATATAGTCTATAAAGTACAAAAACCCATAAGGATCTGGTCTTCCCAGGAAATGCCTTATGTTTTATGATAATTAGACATTTGAGAATGTTAATACCTTAATTTAGATAAAGAGAGGCATTTGGTGAATTTTTTCTTTTGTTCGCTAGAGGCTGAAATGTAAATCTATCTAGCAGAATCTCTTCAAGGTCTTTGCTGCATCCTTAAACAAATTAATCAGCACGTAGAAATTTATAGGCCTAACAAATTAAAAGATATTGTAAAGTATTAGCACAGAAAAGCAATGTCATACCTACGGAGGTTAAAAGATTTTATTTAAAAAATGAGACAAACAGTAAGTATACAGATTTATTACATTTGACCTAACATAACTAGAAAAATGATTAAATAATACAAGCATAATTAAGTTACACATCTTCAGTTGAATTTCTAATTAAAAGATAATGTATGTATCGGATGCCATGTGGAATTTCACTTTACCTGGTATCAAAGTGATGGTAATGTCCTTTCAATATCAATTAATCACACAGATGAGCACTGGGTTAAGGCAATTTACAGGGGGCCTTGAATAACATAATTGGCTGAATTGTGGAGATCAATCCATTTTTCTAACCACTTATCCTGGAGAGGGTCATGGGGAAGCTCGGGGCCAGTCCCACAGCTGAGGGACACCCTGGATGGGATGTCAGTCCAATGGAAGGCCCATACATGCACAACCAGCAGTACTGAATCACCAGTTAGGTTCACTGCATGTCTTTGGATTGTGGATTTACAGAGAAACTGTAATGTCTCACGTGCCTGCACTGATAATCATCAACTCCTTTATTGTCTTCATCGGTGTGATTTGTGTTTGTCATGCAAGTTCCTGATTTGCAGAGTTGGATTTCATTTCAGATTGGGGCCAATCAGATTAGAGCTCATGCTCAAACGTTCAGTCATTTCGGATCAGTCCATTTCCATAACGTCGCCATCTGTTCCTGAGAGCCTTGGTATGGGTGCCCGCACCTCAAGGAGCCGTTGACTCGATGGCAATTCTTGCTTCAATAAGGTGTGATACAAAATACTAGGTTAGGGGTCCAATTAATCTTGTCCAAGCTATTCTCATTTGCTTTATTATGTATAATGTTAGGCGATAAATCAAAAGCAAAGCATTTGCTCTATGGAATAAAGAATAGTAGATGCCAGGTATTATTGTCAAAATCAACTTATTTTGCTGGAAATCATGATGCTTTTGTAAGTGAAATGGTGCTAATTGTTTTGGCTTTCCACCTGGACTCAGACCTCTGTAATCAGGTAGTGGTGTTCAGATCAGCTCATTAATTATGTAAATTGCTCTTAATGAATGACCCCAGAGGCACGGATTTGTCCTGAAATAGAGACAGCAATCATTCATATGTCTTGAATGGTACATCTTTTTGTTTTAATTCTGTTTTGTATATTTGTTTACTTTGAGAAGTTTGCACATACTATTAGAGGCGAGTCCAGGATTTTTTAAGGTGGCCAAAATTTATCCTTATCATTAGCCAATGATATGCTTTGAATCAGTGAGTGACAGGGGAGGGGCACTTCTGGGGCCAATCAGCTCCTAGGCCCCTGCCTCTGTATACGCCCTCGATTGTGGGTGATATGTAGGTCAGATTTATGATCGAGGATTAGACTCTGAGAATCTTGCATCCAGTTTTAGATACATTGGTCTTAAATTGGTGGTGACCAAGATCTCCTTCTACTGGGACACCTATAATGTCTTTCTTTCTAAGGCCTCCGGTGTTATTTTTGCAGATTTACAGCCAACCATGGGTGGTTAAGGAACTGAAAGGAACATATCCTACTGGGAATATCAGTCCCAGATTGGGGAACGTGCCTCTAGAGAAAAGCACATAACCTGATTTAGTCCAAGTAAACATCCAGATGCAGGGGCCAGAGAAATGAGGATGAAAAACCAATGGCGTGTTGGACGTCTGCTCTGGACCAATGGGAGGAGAGTGGGCACCGGTGAGGTAACCAATGAGAAGCTGGCCTGCGATAGACAGTGCTATGGTCTTGAAGTTGCATTTCTGCTGATGGTTCGGCCTGGAGGAGCAGTACCTGTGGTTTGCGTTGGCTGAAATCTGCACGGCACCAGGTCTCTCCTGGACTTCCAGCTCTAAAGCTCATTAGGAAGCCTTGTTTCCTATTTCTTGACACCAAGGTGTTTTCTCCATTCTGAACAACTGGTTCATTCCTCGTGCCTTACATCCGGCTGGTGTGTGACTCGTTGGGTTAGTGCCTATGACCTCAAGGTCGGCAGTTCAAATCCTGCAGTTGTAGCATTACAACAGCAAAAGTTTGCGTTTGACAAAATTTTGAGCTGATGGTTTTGAGTAGTAAGCTTGGGGGCTCAGTGACTGCCTCACACCTGCCCAGCTCTGTGGGTTCGAATCCCACCTCTAGTTTGTGTCATATGCATGTCTTGCTTATAAACGTGTGGTGATTTCCCCTGCAGTCCTGGCACCCCCAAATTGCCCATAGGGTGTCTGTGATGGTCTTGTGTCCCCTGCCTCCTGGGATCAGCTCCTGGTCCACTTTAACCCTCTAACCCTTTATTGGGTATTGGAGCTACAGAGGGCCAGGAATGGGAATCTATTCCAGGAAAAGAAGCCCTACAACTTCAATAAAAATGATTAATTCCACTCTGACTACTTCTGTACCGCTCTATAGAAAAGACAGAATGAGGCTGAAGATGATCAGAAAATAGAACATCACTATACAGATTAAAAATCGCAGGCTTAGCGAACCATCCTGTTGAACGGCGCCTCTTCCATAAGCAGACAGATGATGTGATGTGAAATATCGCACCTGTTACCGGTGCAGACCGCCATGCCATGGGGCCCCTGTTTACCATCCGCAAACACCTTGTTGTCGTCTATCCTCTGGCCTATTATACTCAAGGGCTCCATGGCTGACGGAGAAACCCCAAAAGAACGTCCACAGGGTCACACTCGGACATGGCGTATTCGCTCTGTGCGAGGAGCACATACCTTATACTCAGGCACTGAAACCTTTGTGTCAGGGTTGGATTCCTTTCGATTGACCTTCAGCAAAGCCGCTCTGCGAGCACATGGTCCTTTCATCTGAGCTCAAATGCAATTCTGAGGATCATTTATTGTCAGCTTGATACCCAAAGGGACTTCAAGGGCTCATGGTCGTGGTGTTTCTAGGGCTAGTTCAGGGTAACCCCTTCTCTGTGGGCCTCCCGGGAGGATTTATTACCAGGAATCAAGTCCAAAATATATCTACCATCCTTCATTCCTGTTCTGTCTACTCACTCACACCTCCTACACGTCCTCTCTCTACACTCTCTATTACATGGTCTCTCTTTCACGACACAGACCCTCTACACTTCCTCTTTCTGCACACACTCCTACCTCACTCCCTGTCACTCCACACAAAATCACACACTCCGATTCCTCTCCACAGACTCTCCTATATCACTGTCTGTCACTCCACACTGAAATCACATACTTCTTTGCTATATAGTATGTGAATATAGTATGCAACGTGAGCAGTATGTCCGAATCCTCAGTATGGATGAGACAGTAGGT
>JAODJU010000081.1:15203169-15215385 GCA_026776725.1 Gnathonemus echidnorhynchus
CTATACTCTGGGCATTTATCAATGAGAAACTGAAATCACGATTTGAAACTGAGATTTAGGATATGCACTATACAGCATGTCTGACCCAGGGTTTAAAATTTCGTGAGAATAGTTTTAAGAATCCGTGCCGTACTATTTGTGTGACAGTGATTTGCACCAATCAGAAGTGCCGCGCTCCTCGCGTGACTGTAATGCTCGCCTATCAGAAGTGCCATGTTCCTCGCGTGCTAGTCATACTCACCAAACAGAAGTGGTACAAGCCGACAGCGGATACGCCTGCAAACCAAACGTGTGAAACCCGAGGAACACGTCACTTTCGCGCTGCAGGAAAAATATTGATTCCGCTGCTGAGCTACAAATGAATTGCCCACTTATTTCATGGTCATAGATTGTTTACAGAAAGGTCTTATTATTAGGGGTCCAAGGAGCGTTAGCTACAGGATCCCTTTTTTTTTTTTTTTACTGAACTTGTTTTATTTTTATTATTAATATTTATTTTTTTTACGTAACACAGTCACAGCTTTTGTGATAATTGTGATAATTTAATAAATACATGCTGGGAGCGATTCATATGTTGAAGTTCTCATCCTTGCATTAGAAATAGACCAGTTAATATTTTGATGGTATCTCCTGTGGTAATGTTGCGTAATGTGTTTATTACAGTCTATTCCACAATGAATATAGAACGGAAATTTGACTTATCGCAGATCAAATATCTGTCAGAAATATTGTGATTAGATATATATTCCCCAAATCCTTCAGCCTACTTTTTACAATTCAGTCAGTAGTCATTTTGTAATTATTTTTTTTAATGTGAAACAAAACTGGAAAAAGTGTTATTTGATGTCATTTTGAATATAAGCATTTAACTGAACAATCCGTTTATATTTCATTGTCAGTTTGTTCTAATATAATTTGTAATATTGTTATGTTCAGCACTTATTATGTTTTCCAGTCGGGAAACATTGATGTGAATAAATAAAACCATCATTCATTCTGACTTTATGAAAAATTACTTTTTAAAAAAATCTAATAATATTGATATATATCAAGTATCGATACAGTAAACTAAAGTATCGAGGTAGTGCTTTACAGCAATATAAGTGAGTAAGAATTCCTGTGCACTGGTGCACAAAAGGCAAATAAGGAATCTTGAATCTTGAGAAAGGGGGGGGGGTGGATTTTAAATGGTAAGAATGTCACCACATGACTCTACAAACGTTAACATTAAATATTTATGTCAAGTCCCTGTATCTGGGCACAGTGAGAGTCTGCTGTCGCGGACTTTATTTTGGACTGGGCAGGTCCTTGTGTTTGTGTTGCCGTGTACCAAGGGGGCAGTGTGAGGCCCAGCAGGATGCGATGCTGTGCCTGTGATTAGAAGGTCGCTGGGCCCTTGATCCCCGCATATCGTGATGTGGCTTGACTGCGGTGAGCAGGCTAACATCCGGTGGGTTTTATGTCTGGGTGCACAAAAGGGGTGTAATGTTTCACGTTGGGAGGGCAAGGTGTACAATATCAAAACAGGTTGATATTATAGCTTAATCGTTTTTTATTAAACAGCTTCCCAGTTTCATCCATTATGATGACAGTTCTTGTCGAGACACCCAGCTGTAACAATAAAGCAGCTCCAGTCCATAAATTTAGTATTTAATTTTTTTTTTGTCAGTTATGTAGGATTAATCCGCAAAAGTTCCCTCAATGGTGCAAACCACTCAGAGTTTTGATAAATACTAACACTGCAGGATGAAACGCCCCAGAACTTTCCCTGGGGACCAAAAAGAATTGGTCAGACTGATAGCATCAGGTCAGGCATTTATCTTGTGTTAGCAAATCGCGCTTCGTAAAGGTGCAGGGAACATCCTGTCACGGGACGATTTTTCATCACTGCAAAGTAATTTCAAACGAGTAGCTACCCGTCACTTTTTGACCTTATACATTTATTTGCATGTATACAGTTATTTGTTTGGTGGTTTGTTTACTCGTTTGATCGTATATTCTTGTGGCATTTGCTCGGTATGATAATTACAAACACCACGTTTATGGTTGCACGCACCCTGGATCGTAACATATAACCCGCACAGACTCTGCCTCTTGCTGCTTATAATACAAAATATATATCCCTAGTTTTGCCATCTGAGTTTCGGGGTTGCTATGGGGATAGTATACTTACATTTGTTTCTGCAGCAGTGGATCCAAATGTATTATCTCTGTTTCTTATTCTGTAGCAAGGAATCATTTGAGTCAAAGGTACTGTAGGCTACGCTAATTACATTTATTTAAAATCAGTGTGCAATTGAGAAATCGGGGTCAGATAACCCCTAAAGCAGTTGGGTTTAAGGGCCTTGCTTGAGGCTTCAATGACCAACACTGGGATTTGACCCCAACAACCTTCTGATTACAGGCACAGTGTCCCAATCCACTGGATTATTACTGCCAGTATAATGATGATGTGAATGAAGTAGCCCACTGTGCATATTCCTAACAGTAACAGCGCAGTGCGTAGCACTGTTGCTTCACACCTCCAGGGTCGGGGGTCTGAATCCTGCCTTTGTGTGTGTGGTGTTTGGTTCTGCTCCCGGTGTTGTGTGGTATTCTACCCCAGTTTCCTCCTGCAGTCCAAAAATGTTCTGTTAAGCTAATTGGCATCTCTAAATTGACTGCAGTGTTAGTGTATGCGCCCTGAGATGAATGTACTCCTCCCTGGGGTAGGGTCCAGACCCCCTGTGCAACCTTGACCAGGACAAGATGTTGGAAAATTTCTTCTTGGTAATGTATTAAAGCATGAGTCATGGATGCACACACATAATGTTATCAGAGTGACATGTTAGATGTGATTGGAAGGCTGGCGGTTCAGCTCTCGGGGCTGGTGCCTCGGCTGGGCCATTCAGCCATGCCCTTAACCCCCAGTTGCCCCCTGGGCTGCTAGAGGGTGGCTGACCCTGCAATCTAAGCCCTGTGCTTTGCTCTCACTTCTGTATGAGTCTGTGTGTCTCGTGGAGAGCAGGATGGCGTAGGCGGAAAGACAGTTTTCCCACGGGCATGAATAAAGTGACTTTAGTGTCACTATTCTGTTCTCACCGTTCCATTTTACGCAGACATAAGGGTGTGAGTTTGATGCCCCCTCCTGCATATGTGTTTCTTTGATCCACAGCAAGCTGTAAACCCTACCGAGGTTACAGTAGCTTGGAGAGAACAAGGGCTTCCCCCTGGAAAGGATGCCAGTCCATCAAGGGGCACAAGGCAGGGGACACTGTGTGCACAATGCCAGTCCATCATAGGGCATGTTCACTGGGCAATTTAAAAAACACCAAATAGACCAACTGTGTGAACCACAGGAGGAGACCCACATGAAGCAGAGCATGCAAACTCTGCCCATGCCCAGCAGTCACGGGATTCGAGCCCATAACCCCAGAGGACATTTTTTTTAACTCCATTATTCTTTAAAACTGCTGCAAGCTCATATTGAGTTTCCGCCGCCCAGCTTGTCATTAACACCCTCCTTCCTGTTCCGACAGGAAACATGGGCTGTCAGAAGTCCACGCTATCCGGGGAGCAGGGAACCGAAGCTGAAACGAAGAAGAAGCACCAGCCCGTATGTACAGAGCGGTGGGGGACGTGTCCCCCCTGCAGGCCCAGAGTTCACAGTAACCCAGAATGTATCTCATGCTTGTGTGTGATAACCAATCACATTGCGGTGGAGGTGGGTCCAAGCAAATAGTAGAGACAGGACCAAAAGATCTGATTGGTTGGTCCCGCCTCCTCCTCAGTCTGATTGGTTATCTCCCTGAACTAATCATTTTTCATTTGTCTTCAGAATATTTTTGTCTAAGTAAAACTCCCACGAGCATCTCATATAGCCATCTTATTACATAATTATTACTCTGAACTTTGGTTCTTACCATTTTACCTATTGTCAAGATTACGTATCCACCGTATTTATTTAACAAAATACGGTTTGTATTTATTTTTATATTATTAATGATTCATTAAATATTTATGTCTGTCATCTATACCGTGTGATATTATCATCGTGGTGTTTAAATTACAGGAACCCCCCTGTCGTCCGCACACGCTTCAGGCACCCATGCTTGGGCCTGGTAGTACTGGTCATTTCTGAAAAAGAGGAACCTCACTGGTTACTGTAAATGTCTTTGCTGTGAGATGAACCAAAAAGAACATATGTGTAATATTTACAGGCAATGACATCGTGATTTTTCTAGTAACTCATCACTGTCACTTCTAGCCCAAGATGGCTTATTAATTCATATACTCAAAGACTCTCATCTGTAACTCAAACTTCCTTGAAACCGATATAAGACCGTCCTCTGCTTCCCAGACTCCCTTATAAACTCTTTTATACTCAGACTGTCCTCTGTACCCGACTCCCTTGTCAACTCTTATATACTCAAAGGCTATCATCTGTATCCCAGCTCCATTTTAATCTCAATGACTAAAGATTTCTATCAGGTCAAAGGGGAATTAGTAGGACTTGTAGGAAATGAACTACAATGAGTTACTTCTTGCCCATTGTGGATCTTGTTTTTTCTTGTAGAAAAATTCAACTTCAGATGGCCTCCTTCTGCCAGGTCAAGTGCTTGAGAAGATGGAAGGTGCGTCCACAGGGCTTTTTCTGCATGGTTTAGGAGCACCCAGTACCCCCTTTATGGAGATGAGTAACCCTCTCCTTTCTGTGGCAGAGAAAAGGGACTCTGAGAAAATCGTGGTTGCTGTGTACCCGTATGAGGCCGTTCACCCCGACGACCTGGGATTCAAGAAAGGGGAGAAGCTGAAGGTGCTGGAGGAGTGAGTATTTACCATCCCCCCCCACCCCCGAATTGTGTCAGAGGTCTTGGGGGAGTCCCCTGGTGGACAGTACGACCATGACACGAATGTTCCCCACACTTTGCTGTTGAGTTCTCCAGAGGGATTATCTCTAAATCAAACTACTTTCTCTTATCTGGGGTTCTGAGCTCTGCCTCCTAAATCCCCCCCCCCCCCCCCATCATTGGTTTGCTGAATACCTCACTGTCAAGTGACCACACATCCTGCACAGAAAAGCTTGTCCTCTTACACAAATCTTCACTGTATTTACTTTTTATTTAGTGTAATGTCTGAATACCAAGTGTCTCACCCAGCAGCACAGGCCTCTGGGAGGACAGCCGTCTTCCTGTCCAGCTCCATATCCGACTCTGCCGTTTCCTTCGCTAACTTGCATAGCGGTGCTGCCTTTATATTGGGTTTTTGTGTGTCTTGTTTCCATTGGTTCACAGGAATGGGGAGTGGTGGAAAGCCATGTCTCTGACCACTAAGAAAGTGGGTTACATCCCCTACAATTACATCGCCGAGGCCGACACCATGGAGACGGAGGAGTAAGTCTGTGATTTGGGGAACACAGTGTATTATATTATATTATATTATATTATATTATATTCAGGGCTTGATTAATCCTTAACTTCTCATCTGGAAAGACTGTTTGTCTTCATGTCATCATGTGAATAAATAGGGATTTAGATTGTAAAGGAATGGCTTTCGCTGTTAGGCCCACAGCAGAGATGGGGACTCAAGTGTATGACTCAGACACCAGTCGCCCTCGAGTCGTTCTTAAACTGACTTTCGATTCCACTTGCAACTCATTATTTTTTGACTCGGACTTGACTAGTTGATAGCGACTCGTATACAATTAGAGTCTTTAAGGCTCTGTTGATCTTTCTACACATGCAAAGCATTGAGTGTATAACTCACCCCAAACTGTCAAGGCGTTAAACACATCATGATATGCGGCTATGCTCAGGACCTGGAGAGTAGCGTGACGTCAGGCGGTATCAACAAGCAACACGCTATTCTGTTTTGCCATTACCACATACTACATATGATATCTTACTACATATTGCGGACCTGATCTGACAAAGCGTGGGATATTTTGAGTGTTATTCGAAGTTTTATTCTACATTAGAAGGCACCGCTTAAAAATAATCGTTGCTTAACCTGAGTTGTAAATTATGTGTAGCCTACATTGTGTTATTACACACCCAGCAAACAAGGGAGAGGCAGAGGAGGTCCCCTGGACATCCGCAGCAAGGGACGTCCGTAGCATAGTTGTGATGACAACTTCCAGGAATAGCATTTTATCTTAAGTATTGCTGTTTGCTGGGCAGTGACACAGATCGGCATAGATTGCCATAAATCTGCTAATTTAGCAGGCATGTCCCGAAAGTATTTCTGACATACCCTTTCAAGTCAAGCTGTATTTTCTTACAGCTTAAAAAGTGTCTGCACCTTTTCATTGTGCCCCGCATACAGAATGTAGTGTTATGTCTTAAATTATTCGGATTTCCATTACGCATTCAAATGTAACAGTTTTTAATAATGTAAAAACAAAACAGCAACAAATAATTTGATTCAACAGTATTATAACTGACCATTCTTCCATAACTAAAACTGCAGCACGACTGCACATATTTATGTAACTTTTTAACATCGAGTTTGCGGTGTTAATTTAATAATCATTTACTTAATTGCACACACAATCTGAGAGATAAATCAGTTTTATCCATTAATTGGAGTTTTTGCTTTAGAACGAAATGAACATCACGATTCACTGTAAACATGCATTTCATTTAGCATCATGACAAATGGAGTCTTAGTAATACTCATTCATTAGTCAATCACATCACTTTACTGTCGTTGAGGGCAGAGTCTGTACCTGTGTGTGTACATGTATGTGTGCATGCATATCTGATTGTTGTTGCCAAGTTTGGACCCTCTTCTTGGGCTATGTTTGTAATTGTTCACACTCATTAAAGTTTACCTGTTCTGCTCAAGGGTTGTCTTTATCATAATGTTCTTTTTGAGAAAGTATTAGTTTTAAAATGTGCATTAGAAAAGGGCTTAGGTTCTTACAAAAATGTTATTGCTTCGAAGCCATTTGAAATAGCGATGACTCTGAAAATGAGACAAGCACTTTATGAACTGTTCAAGTGATGATTCCCCTGTAGTTCCATCAGTTACTAATTGGAAAAAACATATATGCAGTTAAATATTTGATAAATAGTAATGTCAAATAGGAACCACGATGGAGACTTGAGACTTGACTCAGACTCAAAGTCAGAGACTTGAGACTCGACTTGGACTCTAATTTTGTGACTCGTGAACATCTCTGGCCCACTGTGTGTTTCTGAACTTTTCCGTGTTACATTTCAGCTGGTTTTTTAAGGATATCACCAGGAAAGACGCGGAAAGACAGCTTTTAGCCCCAGCAAATAAAGCGGGAGCCTTCCTCATCCGAGAGAGCGAGACATCGAAAGGTCAGACAGCCTCACTTTATGCATGGATGCTTCCGTATGAAAAAGACCTGAGAAACTTAGTCTTAAATAGAGACCCCACTTCCTGAGAAGACCTTACAGGACTGTCGTCTTTAAAAATGCTAAGGGGGAAAGTAGTTTCCTCTGTAAATTTAGTTCATTTTTAAATCAAGATCTTTGTATTACTCTTACGAGGCTTAATTAAGACCATAGTACCAGCAATGCAGATTAAACAATTACAGTAGAAGAGCAAATAATGCAAAACTTACCCCTTTTTTTTGCAAGAAACCAAAGTCAGGCTTCCTCATCATTGTGACAGAGCCAGGAACCAAAAGTCACTCAGTCCCCATGTAGTCCAAAGAAGAACTTTTGTTACATTTCCAAAGCTCCACAGAAATTTTCTCAAAAACGTATCCGGTGGACTGAGTGAGTTTTGCAAATTTGCTCTTCAGTTAAACACTATAATCTAAAGTGTCTTGCATAACCTACTGCTTGGCTACTGATGTGATGTGGGTTCACAGTTTACATGGACCTTCTCTTTGAAAGTGGGCTGAGGTGCTGTTAGAAAAGGCTGGAGGCTGAATGCAGCAGGATGTGTTTCAAGGTCCAAGCCCATGTGTTTGCTCCTGATCAGGAAGCTACTCGCTCTCGGTGCGTGACGTGGACAGCAACAACATGGGCATGGTCAAGCATTACAAAATCCGCTCACTCGACAACGGAGGCTACTACATCTCCCCCAGGCTCACTTTCACCGACCTCAGCAGCATGGTGAAGCACTACCAGAGTAAGTGTCTCCGGTGGGGGCGTAGGGGGTGGGGGTTAGGGTCACGGCCCGTGTGAGTGACGGGGCCGTGCGTCCCGCAGAGAATGCCGACGGACTCTGCCAGAAGCTGGAGAAGCCGTGCGCCAAGCCGAAGGCCCAGCAGCCCTGGGACAAGGATGCCTGGGAGATCTCCAAGGAGTCCATCAGGATGATAAAGAAGCTTGGAGCAGGACAGTTCGGGGAAGTGTGGATGGGTGAGGGGACAGCACACCGACAGGTCCGGGCCTGAGGACCGCAAACACACCTGCCATCCATCCATCCATCCATCCATCCATCCATCCATCCATCCATGCATTCATCCATCCATCCATCCATCCATTCATCCATCCATCCATCCATCCATGCATCCATCTATCCATCCATCCATTTATGCATGCATGCATCCATCCATCCATCTATCCGTCCATAACCACTTATCCAGTAAGTCAAGGTCATGGTGAACCTGGAGCCTGTCTCAGGCAGCATAGGGCACAAGGCAGGGGATGCCAGTCCATTGCAGGACTCAAACACCCAAATACACGCCCACATGCAGTCATACTCTGTGGGTCATTCAGAGACACCAGTTCACCAAACATTACTATTTTGCACCCTGGGAGGAGCCAGGAGGTGGGAATCAGTTCCTCAGCCCTGAAGGAACGAGGCTAAGTAGCTACTCGCTAGGTTACTCACTAGGTTATCCCAGTACACAGGAACATGTGACCCTGATCTCCAGGCTTCCTGAACACACCTAACTGGCTGCTGAAACTGAAGACAGACCATAGTTAATGAGGCACTTAATCTAAACACACGTATCATCTCAAAATGACTGGGCCTCGAGAGTAGAATGTGATGTTGGTACAGTCCCTTGCATATGTTTCACTGGTGAATGAATCTATTTAGGACAGTTTCAGTTTTTAGTATGCATGTTTCACATGTGTCACACAGTGCTGGTACGAATCGCCTCAGCAGATAACTATGACATCGAGTGGCCAAGCACAAACCAGAGGCTGCCCCGTGGATTATCTATGATGGGGTTTGTCGTGATTATTCATAGGACTTTTCAATTTCAGGAAGAAGATGGTTTTGTGGACACCCACACCCCATGAGGGGAGGTTCCCAAACATGACAAGGGCTTGTCGTGTATCTTACATCCTGAAATTATACACACTACAAGTTTGTAGGAATTGGCAAAACCATCTGAATTTGTGTCTCTCCATTAAGGATTTAATTTTAATTGCTAACAATGCAAACAATTTAGTATCTCCGGAGGTGTTGCTACGTATTCGGAGGCTGCTTGTAAATCTCCTTTAATGCTGCAGTTTTTACTGGAGAATTAAGATGCTCTTAGTCATTTAGCATTTTCTTCAATCCCACTGGATATCCTTTTAATAGAAAACGTGTTTAATAGTCATAATTTTAAAGGCTTATATTATCAGTATTATTCGGAACATTTAACTTTTTAATTATTATTATTATTATCATCATCATCATGATCATTATTATTATTCTTTCCTGTTTTGGATTAATGGGCATTGTGGAGCAGAATGCAGGATGAGTGTGACGTTGTATGAATTCAGGGGCTGCATCCTTCAGTCCATAATAGTCCAAACTAAGTAAATATACCAAGCACTCTGCAAAAAAACTCTTATTCTTACCCTTATGCTGTTGGCTGTTTAACAAAGCTAGGTAGAGCAGGGCAGAGCAGGGTAGAGCTGGGTAGAGCAGGGCAGAGCTGGGTAGAGCAGGGCAGAGCTGGGTAGAGCAGGGTGGAGCTGGGTAGAGCAGGGCAGAGCTGGGTAGAGCAGGGCAGAGCTGGGTGAAGCAGGGTAGAACTGGGTAGGGCAGGGTAGAGCAGGCCTTCCTTTGGTAGCACTGCAGTCTCACGCCTCCTGGCTTTCCCAGTTTGTCTTGTGCTTGTTCTTCGTGCTTGTATCTGTATTCACGGCATGCAAATAACACCCACTCTGAAGCCTTCCGTACGCATGCTGCCCCTGCAGGAGCTCTGCCCCTCCCCCCTAATCTGTAGCACGTCCCTTATGATGGAACAGCTGTTCATTCAGCTGTTATTGTCATAGATCTCGTTTCTGTGGTGTTTTGGTGGGATCCACGATTCTTGCAGAGTAACTGAGTTTAAAACAATATAATGTACCTCTACGACTGACCTTTAACCCCAGTTCCTCCTCTCGGCCTTGCAGCGTCTTACAAAAGCAACACGACGGTGGCGGTGAAGACGCTGAAGCCGGGCACCATGTCTGTGGAGGCCTTCATGGAGGAGGCCAACCTGATGAAGACGCTGAGGCACGACCGCTTGGTGCGGCTCTACGCCGTGGTGACCAAGAGCGAGCCCATCTACATCGTCACCGAATTCATGGCCAATGGTAGCCTGACCAGCCTTCTGCCAACACACACCACACTCAGCCCACATTATTAGGTACACCTAGCTGGTATCAGATTGGACCGACGTTATTAGGTACACCTAGCTGGTATCAGATTGGACCCACTTATGCCCCCAGAACCAGTTCACATGTTGTGTGGTATTTCTGCACTTCTGGCCTTCTTGTTGACATTATAAAATAGTTGTATTCATTCTTGTGAGGAAATTGGCCGGTCTTCATGTAAGCTATCGTATTCTGTATGAAAGACACAGGCAGGTTTTGAGGCAGAGCAGCCAACACCATTGGAGCAGTTGGGGTTAGGGTTCTTGCGCAATAGCCCAGTGATGACATCATCACTCTGCTGGCTTTAGGATTCGAAACCACAACCATCCAGACACAGATATTGAACCTGCTTAGACCATCCCAAGTTTGGCCGTCCTCCAGTCTTCTCTCATTAACAAGGTGTCTGCAAGCACAGAGCTGCCACTGACTAGATGTTATTTGTTCCTCACGCCATCCTCTGTAAGCCCCAGACAACAAAGCACATGAAAATCCCAAAGTCACTTACAGTAACACAAACAGTAACTCACCCTCCTAACCCTGTCTGCCTGCTGGAATATTCAGCTGCAGTCGCGTGATTTTTGGGATTGTACGGCAAGGTGTTTACCTTAACCATCTGGTTTATTGCACGAAGCGGCCATTGAGTCTGTACGTTTATTAAAAATTATTCATCAGTGCCGTTAGTGACATCATTATCCTGTGTACTAATTTTGAATCACTCCTGTTTTCATACATCTGATAATCGTAACATCCCCTGGGTGTGTGAAGCGGGTCAGCACTGCGTCACTGACACTGCTTCTTATTTATAGACAGGACATGCAGACGGTCCATGTGCCTGCATCTTGCTTGACGTCTGTTCATCTGCGTCTCTTTTTTCAGGCAGTCTGCTAGACTTCCTAAAAAGTACCGCCGGCAGGAAGGTGCAGTTGCCCAAGCTCATCGATTTTTCTGCACAGGTACGAGCACCAGAGCAGAAATCGTGTCGGCCGGGCCGGAGCAGGTCTTCCCGCTCGGACGATGCGACTTCCGCTCCATACTGCATTTTTTTTGAAGGACTGTCTCGTCAATTTTTCCACCGCGAACCCAAAGCAGAAATCAAATTGCGTCACTGCCATCGCTGGCCGCAGTCAAATGAGTGACATTTCCTTAGTGATCTGATGTATTTTTTCGTATTATTTATATGATCTTATTTATTCATACGTATATAGGATTGTACAAAAGTCAAAGGCTATTTATCTGGGTAGTAAGTGTATCTCATAAAAATATCTCAGAAAAAAAAAAATTTCACATTAGAATGTATGCAAATGAAAAGTTAAAAAAAAGCGAACAGGGATTTCTTCTATTCTCCAAAAAGCCACTGATATTTTGTCGGATGGTTAGATGATCACTTTGGTTCCCAAACCCCTTTTCATGTGTTTGTTAAATTTCACCGCCAGCTCACTTGAATGATTAATTTAATTGTTTTAAAAAGTAAATCAACTGTTATGTAGATAAACAGAAAATACATGGGTGTGGTTGTGGTAAATACCAGATGGAAAGTGTAGACAGACTAAATTTTCTGCAAGTTCCTTACAATAGCAATAGATGCTTCATAGAAGAACAATAAGGAAGTCTAGTGCATTCTAAAGCACAGATAAAGTGATAAAATAGTAATTTCGGGAGACGAGGACATTTT
>JAODJU010000081.1:15221418-15231762 GCA_026776725.1 Gnathonemus echidnorhynchus
GGGGGGGGAAGCACAGAATGAGCATCTCCCATCGTCCTCATCAATGAGGATGCTATGATGGGAACCAGATCTCTCCAGTACCTCTTGAGGAAGGATGGACATATCTCCTTCATCTTCATCATCCAGGAGCTCATCCTCTGAAAGGTAGCTGTCCAGTGCCTCTTCGTCTATGATCCCATTCCTCAGAAGTGGCTTCCCATGTAGACCCACTAGTTTTGGAGCAAGACACTCCAGGGACTTTGGGGGGATGATTTGGACAACCTGAGAGATCAATGACCAACGACATCTGGTTGGTGCCAAATGCTTAAATTCAGCAACAGATTTCAGAATGCACCCCTAATTCTGGATTCCAGAGTATGCAGATAAACTCCGTACAAGAGCGTCTGATTCCTCAACCTTTAGTATATTGCATTTAGGAGCTTAGACCACTGCTAGCATAGAAGCAGCTTTTTCCATGCATGACAGTTTGCCAGTAAAATGATTTTAAGAAGGGACCTGCTTGGCCACCGCAGAAAACTTCATGACATGAAGGGTCTCATCATAGGTGGAGGCGCACTGATTGACGTTGACGATCATGCAGGCCCGGCCTTTCCCGCAGAAGATGGACTGGAACAGCCTGGTCAGTTTGCTCTCGCGAAAAGGGACATAGCCACCCTTTATTCTAGAAGCAGGAAGTGCAAGCCATTATTGGGAGGGAGGGGGGGATATTGAGGGTCTATGGGGAGAAGTCTGAAGCAAAGCATCATGCATCTCACACACACAGTCTTGAACTGGTCAAGGGGAAATTCCAGCAGCCCTTTGCATAGAATTGCTCCAGTCTTTGAAAGTGGCATCTCATCCTGAACATTGTTATGAGTGAGGTAGCGACGACGAGCTCCAATTAGGAGCGATAATACCTGTCGCTCTGGTTGTTGCGTAGAGCTGCTATACACTTCCCCAGGATGAGCAGCGAGTTGTTGATATTCCCCGCTTCCTTCAGACGCTCTCCAAAAGTCTTGGTCTTGGTGCATCTCTCAGAGCCAGCCAAATCGCAGAGGGACAGCCTGGGGCAACATGGGCAATTAAACAAGCGGGGCATTTCCCCCCAGACCTCAGGAACAATAATCAGTACTTACTCTGTCACCCTCGAGACTTCAGTTCCAGTGATTCTGAGGAGTTTGATGGCAAATATGCTGTGGCTTTAAAAAAAAAAAAAAAAACAGACTAAAAAGGTTTTCCCATAAACTTTTAGAACTACATTTCCCAGCTGCCTTAGAGAAGCCAACCCGGGTCACATGTACTTGCCTTCTACTAGATGACTGGTTTAACTTTGTTGAAGCAGCACTTCGATTCCGGTTACCAATTTTCAGAACCTTCCACGCTTCCTCAGAGCTATGGACATTAATCCACTTTAAGTCTGAAACCAGACCAAACATTAGCTTCAACCTCCAAAGCCTACTGCTTTTCAAGTCACCACGTTTAAGCTATAGAAAGCAACCACATAAAAGCAGGATTTTCCCAAGGTTGCATTAACACCAAGGAGTATTTACCAACTTCCATACATTAAAGAGCAAAGCACATGCACTCACACACAGCCCAAGTAACAAAACTTGCCTCGGACATACGAGTTCCCCACACTGTCCTCACAGACCCTCAGAGCACTGCGTTTCTTGGCCTTTAAACATGGGAGGGACTCCAGGAGATCATACACAGACTCGTTGTAGATCTCATAGAAGGCAACCCACACTGCAAACTGGTGTCTGTCCTTATCGACCACAGCGTCTGTCGAGTCCACTGGGTTGCAGGGAGAAGGATATTGCAAGACAGGTATTTGCCAACTCGAGTACTCTAGACTCCAGATGATCGATTATACATTACCTGTTTGGTCATATGAAACGGAGGAGAAAGAGATGCTGGACGTGAAAGACGCTGAGGAACTGGAGGAACTCTTTGAATGTTGATCATTTTCCTGTTTGACAAACAATAGTTTACAACAGGTTAACAGTGTAACCAAGTACACACTGAAGCACACACTACAGCGCCAAAACCACCATTAGAGCTTCTCAAAGGGTAGGAGGGACTGCCAAACATGTACCTCCTTCAGCAAGGAAAAGACTGCCGCTTTCACATTTCTTTCCTGCTTCACTTGGTCAGGACCCAGGTACTGGACATCACAGCTGAGATATGGTTTCAGGTCCATTTGATCATACTGCTTGCCCTTAATGTAGTCAAAGATGACGTCCAGTGCACGAGGCAGGATTCCAGGGTCTTTTGGGGACCCTACGCAAGTTTTGGAAGAGTAATTATCCATGTTCAGAGCATGACAAACTGCACAGCAGAATGAAGAATCATAATTTAAAAACATTACCTTGAATTGTATAGGTTTTCCCTGCATTTGTCACCCCATATGTGAAGATGAGAGCATTTTTCCCCTCCAAATAATCCAGCACTTGACTCTTTATAGTGTTTTCAAAGAAAGTTGCCTGGCTAGTGCCAGGTCCAAAGATCTGCAGGAAATTAGGAACCTGAGGCTCTGACCGTTTCCAGGAAACAGCCAAAATCACGAAAATAGGCAGCACGTTCCAAAACGGCACAAGTGTTCGTTTTTAAGTTGATACGAAACGTGAAGTAGCGTGGAGGATCCTACCTGGGAAAATGAGAATTTATGCACAGAACGTCCGACGCCCTTCTCACTGCTCTTCATAGTCGCAGACCCTTTCGGAGCTTGCAGTTTAACAGATTCAGAATCTGCCAGCACTATGCATCCCTAATGAAAATTCAGGTTAAAAATAAAACCATTTATTTAAATCTATAGCAAGCTTCAAAATAGGGGTATCTTTAACACAGAATTCTATACTCACTTTGTCTTCATCGCAGGCAAGCTCTTCTTGGGAAAAGGGTCGGACCCTTAAGTACACCTTCAGCTGCTGGTGTTCGGTATTACTACCCGTGTCACTCTAAACGAGAGAGGGAATGGAAACCGAGCCTTGGGATACGGTTTATACGAAGCTCAAACCTTACTTTGCACAACATTTTGACGATTAAGTCCGGAAATGAGAGAAAAGTCAGATGGACAAAGATCTAGAGGCACGTAGGCCTACGTTTTACTTAAGACCAAGACAGAGGTTACAGAACGAAAAGAAACAGAAAGAAAGTTAGATAGAACCTGAGCCGAGACAATAGAGGAGATAGTGGACAGCTCCGAAAGCATGCCGTCGTGCGGGTTGCTGGGGTGGAGCCCGTTGCAGGTGGACTGCATGGCATCCATGTCGGGATGGACGAGAACCGTGCATTCGTCCGTCAGGTCGATCAACATTGACATGGCTGGGGACACGAGTAACAAAAGGTGAGAGCGATCGCGGGTTCTACCGCTTTACGAGACGGCGTTACATTGTATGAAATATACTTACTTTGTTTAAAAAACAAATAGCCGTAGTTAACATCTACGTTTGGCAGTCACTCTGTTGTGTAGCTATATGGTTGCTTGCCCTTTCTTGGTTTTTCTTTTCTTTATTATTGTTTAAAAAAAAAATACCAACCTAAACTGCAATCTCTTTCGCTAATGACCTGGGCAAAGAAGGCACCGTACGTGCCCCTCCCTAGTAATCGTTAAAGCCTCCCGTATAATTGAATTCAGGTGCTCAGCCCCACCCCTGTTCACTGATCACCGGGTTTCGGCAAATCCACCCTCCGGGCAGCGGATACCTGGTAACTTATAGGACGGTCGCGAATATCAGCATGAAACATCCGCAAAGTTGGTCCGCAACAGATGGGTGTTAATATGCAACGAGTATGTTCTTGTTTCATTGACGTCTGCTTAAAAGAAAATGATTTTGTCTGGAGTCAGAAATACTATACAGTGATTTTGTGCCACAGTTTTCCATAACCCTTTATGATTAAAAAATCTAAATATTTTATTGCTGATATCGTTTAGGTGTGACATTAACATAGCTGTATACCCGTTCTGGTGTTCCAGAGCATCCCCACAAAGTTGGTCCAGTATTAAATACCCTAAAGGGGGTAAAGACATACATCTTCACACCCATATAATTGTATTGTCCATGTAACTTTGCTTACTTTTACAGTTCGAGTTTATATTAAAAGTAAAAAAACTAACTTCAGAATATCCCCTCATCTTTTGAAACATATTTGCAGACTCAACAGGTATTATTTACTAGAAAATTATCTGAAAAACCAATTCAACAAAAAAGATTAATATTTAGATGTCACAATGTCTCTGCCGTATCCTAGCAACAGACTTTGAAAGACCCACACAAATGTATGGTTTGTACCAGACAAAAATGAAGGCTTTAACAATTGAGGCAATGCATGGCTCAGACCGGTGTGCTCAGGTTATAGGTTCGAATCCCATGATTGGCAGAGTTGCCACATTCCAATGAGTATCTCAGCAAGGTTCTTAACCCACTGAATCTTGCTCCATGGGCACCAGATGAATGGATGCTGCACTCTGACCCCAAGCTTCACTCATCTGCATCTGGGCGTCTCAAAGATCATGGCAAACATGCACAAACACCTCCTAATGTATCACTGTAGTGCCCCTCATTGGTACAGGGGTATGAGCTCTGCCTCTGGCAAAAGGTTCTGGGTCCAAATCCCAAGCAATAAAACTCTTAAATATTGAGGGCAGTGGCAGCTTAATGGTTAGGGAAGCACACTTGTAATTGAAAGATTGCGGATTCAAATCCCCGACCAGCAAGGCACCACTGAGGTACCCTGAGCAAGGTACCACCCCCAAGCACTGCTCCCCGGGGGCTGAAGTAGCTGCCCCCTGCTATGTTACATATGGGTTAAACGCAGAAGCCACTTTTCATAGTGTGCTGTGGTGTGTTAATGACCACTGATCACTTAATTCCACTTGTACACATAAAACTTAATTTCATGTCCAAAAAAACAATTTAAAAAAACAGTCAGTTCCTCATTTCAAACTTTTATTGGGAAATTTATGCATCAGCGATGGTGACCTCAACCTCTACACCGGGTTCGATGCTGATGGAGGTGATCTGCTTGACGATCTCAGACGGACTGCGCAGATCGATGAGCCTCTTGTGGATGCGCATCTGGAAGCGATCCCAAGTCTTGGAACCTTCTCCGCAAGGAGTCTTCCTGGTGGTGATGCGCAGGGTCTGAAGGGTAGGCGAAGTACAGGATCGTAATTAGGTTGCCGATAAGCTATAAGGATCCCTTCTCTGCTCCACACAATGTAGTTAAGTTTTTTTCCCCCATTCCAAGAATAACCAAGGCAGATGTTGGGTAATTCAGCTGTCAGGTAGAAGATACCTGTACCTGACAACCAAATGGCACAACATCCAAAAAATTAGGAGCGTTGTGTGTCTCTTTAGCTTAAGTCGGTCTGGTCATAAGGTTGCAGGTTCAAATCCGATGGTTGGCAGTAATTAAACTATTGGGCCTTGGAACAAGGCCCCTAACCACAGTGTCAAAAGTGAGACATACCTTGGTAGGCATACGGACTGGCCCCTTGACCTTAAGGTTCTTCTCCTTGGCACCTCGGATCAAGTCAGCACACACTGAAAACACAGATACACCAAAGGTCATCTCCTTTCTACCAAATCCCTTCCACTCTAGTCTTCCCTCACCAATGGCTCAGAATAGCGTATAGAGAAATCAGCATATTTCATTTATCAAGTTTCATCCTCATTGCCAAATCAGGAAAACACCACATTTGTAGCATAAGTCAGGAAAACCATTAAATGTCCGCTGAAGCTGGGGAATAAAGTCCCGAAAGTCTTACCCTTCTCCAGGGACTTCACATTGCGGCTGGTAAGAGTGATTCGGATGCGATGAATGGCAACCTCGGGTTCAACCGGCGCTTTCCCAGTGTCCTTAAAGGCCTAAAAAAACGCACGAACATCACTTTGCAATTTTATACATATATGACACCTTAATACCATCCTTAAGTCGTCGAACATAATTATTATAAGTTCCTATGAATGAGTAAAGGGGAATGGCGGGCAGTGTGGATACTATCATACTGCACACATTATGCAATGTCTTCCTTAATAACTCGGAATAATTACAATAAGTCAAGTCATGTAAAACTCAGTTACCCAGCGTGCGCCTAACTTATCTTCTTTACTTAGTTTTAATATTATAAAAATACACTCAACCATCTGGGCACATCATAAGTAATCTAATGCTAATAGCTACTACGTACTCTTGAAACACGTGCGGCCGAATGGCCATAAGACGTGTTTTATTAAATACTACATCTGTGCAGAAGCGGGGGTATTACAAAACATCTTAAAAGTGACTGTCTCACCATATTTAATCGTTCCTGACCGACTTATTCGTAAAACGTTTTTGGCGAACAGCGGTGAGCCAGGAAGCAAGACCTCCCGCCTGAAAGCTCTACACGAAAAGGACAGGATGAAGGCCTGCAGTTTCCTATATATACGACATACGGGTCCTTGGTCACCTTCGACCCAAGCGCAGCTGCCAATGACGACGCAGAAACGCGTGGCGGCAGAATTTCGGATAACCGATCATACTGATCCAGGATCGGCTAATTCAGGTCTCTTCTCACGTCAGCCATTCTTTATAAAAAGAGAAACTGACTCAGGAATGGAACTCGCGTCATAAAGCCGGTTTGACGCTAATCGCTTTAAAAAAAAAAAAAAAAAACACCGATAGTGGACGCGAACGTGTGTGGCTAATTGAAGCGGGTTTCAGACCAAACGCGGCGCGCACTGCGCTGCGCTCTGAAACCCATTATTTCCTATGGCTTGCGCGGCGCAAGAGCGGTTTTGCGCTGCGCCGAGCACAGCGCAACCGCGGCGGTGCGCGCACCGCGGTCAAAGTTGAAATTTGTTGAACTTTGACCGCTGCGCGCCGTGACGCATTTTCGCGCGACCAATAGAATCAAAGCATCGAAGCGGGCTAGTGTTCGGTCTGCCCCTTCGAAACACATACTCACACAAACCGGGTATGGAGGAAATGATCCTTTGCAGGTTGGGATGTCTTAAAACATATTTTATCTTTAAACTTGACATGTATTCTCCATTTTAATAGATGACGAATGTAAAAAGACCTGGAAAAATCTGAGGAACAGGTATATTAAGGAGGAAGAAAGTCAGAGAAAAGAAGAGTGGTGCAGGGGCAGAGCAGAATATAACTTGGAAGTACTTCACAATCATGAGCTTCCTGGAGCCTTTTATGTCAGGGAGAGGGCCACCTCCTCCAGTATGTCCCCATCCTCACAGAATAGACCCTCCAGTCCCCAGGCTACCTCAGCTCCTTTACCAGCCTGAATTCCCCAGGCTACCTCAGCTCCTTTACCAGCCTGAATTCCCCAAGCTGCTCTCTGATCTCATGCACCCACAACCTATTATTTCTTGGTGCTAACAGAGCTAGTGCTTTTCTTTTATACATTGCCGTGACTGACCGCGGGCCGGGACAACAACAAAACAGAGTTTAGAAAACCACGCCTACTTTTTGCGCTGAGCTCCGCGGCAAGCGCGGCGCGTTGAGCGCACTCGTTTTTTGAGAGGAAGCGCAAACCCCGCGGTGAGCGCAGCGCATGCCGCGTTCGGTCTGAAAAGCCCTTGAAAAAGCGAGGAGACAATGTTTGTTATGGAGTCTGGGGGCTGCCAAGCGGGATCCCGAGGTGTTTTGTCGTGTGCTGCATACTCCCCTGCCTGACCTGACGGCTTTGTGGAAACTTTGTCCCGTGAATTTTAGTAGTTTGTGCATTTTTGTCAATATATCACTGTCCCTGAATTACCTTCTTGCTCGTTTTCAGAAAAAGTTCCCCCCATATGGGTTGCCAACTCTCACGCCTCTGGCATGACACTCACACGAGAAATCTTACGGTAAATCTATATTATTCCATTATAAACCTAAAATTAGCTCCATCAAAAGCATTAGGGCAGTTTGCAAACCCTACAGATTATTTACACGGTCATAAAACTGCTACATACATATACATGCAGTCTTGAATTGATAATCTTACTCCGGTCCGCTGATCAAAGTTGTCAACCCTGCCGATAACAGCAAGTAACCCGAGCAATTATACGCCAATCTTAATTATACGCCAAATTTATTTTGATTTTTAAAAGGAATCCTTATAGTCTGGGAGCAGAAAAATGCAAATTGTCTAAGTTGTGGTGCTTAAGGGAAACACTGACAACAGAGTTAAAACAAAATAGTGTTTTAATTAAGCTTTATACAACACAAGTCTTTCTAGGGAGTCGTAAGCGAGCACCCATGATAAACGTACAAAAACCACCATAGCAAACAAGCATTTTACAAAATAATCAATAGTAGGAGATGTCTTTTGCGAGATTTAATCACATAAATCGGAACGGGGGGGGGGGTAGTTTTTCGCCCAATGACCAAAATCACATAGAAAATATAGATACAAAATCTTTTGAAAAGGTTGAAAAGCAAGCACACGTCGTGCAAACACGTTGGTTAAAATTTAGGCACCACTAAAACGCAAGTTCAACAATGCTTATTTCCATTTAAAAAGTACAGCTTGATCTTGGTCAAGGCACTTTAAAGGTTGACATGTGCATGGTCTCGATCTCGCTTAAGACCTCCTTGGAACTGGGTCTTTGGGCTGGATCGCCGGTCCAGCACCTACTGATGAGGGACCTGCACTTTTTACCCAGGTTGGACTCCGTGAAAACCTCGCCTGTTAACTTCGGTCGCAGATCAAAGGCAACTACTGCATACAGCACAGCCTGGCGCTCCCTTTCATACAGCTGATCCCTGGTTAGGAGCTGCCAGAAAGTTATTGCAAAAGAGTAGATGTCTGCCTTTAGGGTAACCTCCGATCCCTTCAGGATTTCGGGTGCCCAATGGGTGTAGGTTCCGCCAATAAGGGAGGTTACTGGATATGCATGGTTGCAGGGCTCCAGTTTCTGGGAACAACCGAAATCGGCGATCTTGCAGTCATCTTCTTCTGTAATAAGGACATTGGCTGGCTTCAGGTCCAGGTGGGCGATGTAATGTGAATGCAGGAAGTCCATGCCGCTCGATATGCCCAATGCATACTTCATGCACCTCTCCATCTCCAGCTCGCTGGTGCTGCAGTAGATAAGATGGTGCAGACTGACGCATCCCGCATACTCCATCACGATCGTGCCGATATTATCCTCGTTTTCCACACTTGGCGGAATGCAGGTGGTGGCTGCGATGATGCGGACGATGTTTTTGTGCCGCAGATGGGCCGCGTTCAGCTCCGCCCAGAAGCTCTGCCGGGACGCCAACTTGTTTTTGGCGCTCTTCTTCACCTTCTTCACCGCCACCGTCTCGCCGAAGTATCGGCCTTTGTACACGGAGCCAAAGCCGCCGGATCCGATGGGGCACAGGTGCCGCAGCTCCTTCCAATTGACCACGGACGACCAAAGCTTGTGCGCACATCTGGTGGGGAAGGTCTGCCGGGGCACCCGGAGGGAGATGTTATTCCCATGCCTCGCCAGGGGAGAGCTGCAGGCCCCCACTTCAAGTGTGGCTCCAAACCCCTTATGCAAGAAGCGGCTTACTGGGATAGGGGAAGGCATGTTTCTTTTTTGCCTAAAGATGAGATTTGTTCCACTTTTTCCTGGCAGAGTGATTAGCCGTAAATCTACTTAATTGCGCTTAGCGGACCAATTAAACAATTAAATTGACGCAACGTGTAAGGATTAAGTCATTAACACAGCCGACAATTTAAACGTGTGATCACAGTTTCAAATGTTTTAGAGTTAAGAACAGCAAATGAGAACGGGTGAGTGTCCCAAAGCCTTCTTAACGTTACGTCCCAGTGGGCAATTGATATCAAACTGACGTCAAATTGACATCAAACATTGACGTCAAAAAACATGTCAAAAACTTGACGTCAAATTGACATCAAAACTTAATGTCAAATTGACGTCAAAAAACAGGTCAAAAACGTAAATCAAATTGACGTCAAAAACTTCCATCCATCCATCGCCCAACCCGCTTATCCGACTGGGTCTATCCGGAGCCTATCCCGGAAGCAACGGGCACGAGGCAGGGAACAACCCTGAACAGGGGGCCAGCCCATCGCAGGGCACACTCACACACCATTCACTCACACAGTCACACCTATGGGCAATTTAGGAACGGGAATGGGAAACCGGAGTACCCAGAGGAACCCCACGACGACACGGGGAGAACATGCAAACTCCACACACATGTAACCCAGGCGGAGACTCGAACCCGGGTGCCAGAGGTGTGAGGCAACAGTGCTAACCACTGCACCACCATGCCGCCCCATAATATCTATATATTAATACTAATATTTACATTGAGCATTTCCCAATAAACGCGCGCGGCTAATGACGACCAATCTATGTAAAATAAACTTGCTAGGTAGATGTT